>JAEQBH010000938.1:0-296219 GCA_016808115.1 Tetrastigma voinierianum
AAATAAATCAAATGCGAATTCAAGTATCGGGAATAAAATCTCTATAAACTTGGTTGTGAGGAAGAAAAAAAGGAAGGAGCTAAAACCTATAAGTATTGAATCTGCATCTTGCCTAATCAAATAGGCCACAGCATATCGGCACTAGAAATGGTATCATGTGAGACTTAAGTATGGTCTAGTAACATATGAAACCAGTAATGTAAGCCAACATGAATAAATTTTTGTAACTGGTTATCTTATTGTTAGCTTTGATACATAGTGTGTAAATCTATAGGGACAAAACCTTATAGTTTTTCCAACATCAAATGAAGCTGTGATTGTTCTTAACAGATGTGCCAGGTGTGATCGCATGAGATATCATATGAGCTATCACATGAGACAAGTCATATGAGCTGTCAAGTGAGATGTCATGAGAAGCATGAGTCTACCATATATTAGGGACTCGGAATCCCCGCCTCCTTGACAAAATTACTAGAGACTTATTCACCAAGAGTCCTTCCATTTCATCTCGCCCCACAAGTAGGTAGAATATGTTAAAACTCTTCAACAAACCCAAATACATATATTATTTAAAGAGAGATAATGTGTTTTTGATAGTGTTAGTATCCAAAGTGGATAATGGAGTGGATAACGAGGTACCAGGGACCTTATTCGGCCTGAACCCTCTGAGCATCAGCAATTTGAACCTATAAAAAGGTGATCCGGTGGTGGTGCGCCGACCATGCTCTTTGATGGTTAAGTCAGCACAAGGTGAAAAAAAGAAGTGAAGAGTTTTTCCTAGTTGAAAAAATTACCTTTACTCTCAGGAGATCTTTCTGATTTATAAGGCGCTGCCTCACAAATTCTTTCCTAATTTTGGTGGATAAAATCTCTAATTTTAGGATAAGCCTTACTCAAAAAGATTAATTTTCGAGAGTGGATTTGAAAACGAAACTGCTGATAAATAATTTTTGCGTATTTTCTCTCATATATCACATAACAAACTTCCATATGGATGGCCTACTGGGGACTTCTTAAAATCATAGATATGTGATATTGATGTGTCTTAAACTCACCTGTTTAATCATTTTTTCTGGCATGTTTTTAGAAGTTTCGCATCTAGTTTATACAACAGAATATTCACAAACTTTGTGTTTTTAAGTGTGTTTTAATTGAAAATGAGATAATTCTCCAACATAAAAGAAGTTGCTGAAAAAAAAAGTGCAATTAAAGATTTTTCGCCACGACATAGTTTTTGTTTGTTGCATGTAATTTTCAAGGGCACTGTAAAGAACTATGTCACAACCATTAGCTATATGTCGCACAAAGTCTAGGGTCGAAGGTAATAGAATCTCTGTCAGGACAAATAGTTCTCTCTCGTCATGATATTGTCGTAAGAAGAATGAAAAGAAGATCACGCGACACCCCTTAACTTCTATCACGCGATACGATAAGTCAAATGACAAAAGGAATCCTTGTCGACAATCCTTCCTTGTCGCAACATAAAATAAGATTGTCGATGATAACCTGAATGCGATTAGCATGTTTTTCAGTCGCGACAAAAATTGCATGAATCTAACACAAGTTAGTCGAGAGAAGTGTTTTT
This sequence comes from Tetrastigma voinierianum, assembly GCA_016808115.1. NCBI lineage: Eukaryota > Viridiplantae > Streptophyta > Magnoliopsida > Vitales > Vitaceae > Tetrastigma > Tetrastigma voinierianum. The sequence goes on from JAEQBH010000938.1 coordinate 1,586, forward strand.
ATGTTACACAAAGTTTTCAAAGAGATGGAATCAGCGCCTATAAAGACTTATAATGACAAAGGAAATCCTATCGCGGTTGATAACATCTCGTAGCGTTCACAAAAAGAAGAATGGTGATTCCTGTCGAGACAAATATTATTTTTGTCGCGACAAACAAAACATGAGGGAAGTGAATTCTCTGTAGCGACAAGAAGTCAACAAGAATACAAGAGTTTCATGGCTTACAAAGAAATCTCATGTGTTGCGACATATTAAGAATTGAAGGCGGACTTCATTTCTGCGGACAAAGAATTTTTCTATCATTTATAATAATAATAGCTACAAATGATAGAATTTTGTCGCTGTAAGAAAACAGTCGACATAAATTGAAAGAGAACCCGACTAGTTGTCAAGTTTGCTGCAATAAAGATTTTATGGCACAACAAAACACCAAATAGATGATAAAGGACCAGAATAGTCATCACATAAAAAGAAAATTATGCGTGTCGCTAAGCTGTAAATTGTTAAAGAATAAAGAAATCCACTATAATATTTAACCCCTGCATAGTAGACAAGTCGGTTTTAAAAATGCTTGTCAGCGATAAAGAAAATTGAGTCGTGATAGTTTCTAGAGACATAAGTGTATGAAGAGCTAGTGAAACAATTTTTGCGGTCATGACACAAGACACATTCCCGAAATACAAGAACAAGACTGCTGGATCAAAACTTTGTTGCGACATTATCAAAGTCTATCATGACAGAATCTAAGAAAAAGCTTAGATAACAAGTCGCGAAAGAAAACTACGAGTTGCGACAAAGACCAAAGACTCTATCGCGACAAAGAGTTTCTTATGTCGCATCAGAGTGTCCAATTCGTGCGAAATTTAGTGGATCCACAACATAAGTCTCATGCATTTAACATTGGAAAGTCTATAAATGTACACACTCAAGTACTATGTGATAGCTTCCGCAATTCCAAGACTGCAGTTGAAGACTATCTCAGATATTATTTTTCTTTATTTATTTTAGAGATTTAGTTTTGAGCGTAGTTTAGTTTTCTCCATTTTCTTCCCCGAGTTGAGCACCTGAATCAGAAGAAGCCGAAGTTGAAATTTTGTTAAATTTTCTTTCTATTACCAAGCTTAATAAAATGGAGTTTGGAAAAATTCTCTCGGATTTCATTTATTTCTACTCGTTTACACTTTCTGGTGAGATCTTTATCGCTTAGTCACCGATATGAGTGAACCAATTCAGAAGGTCGAGATCCCTTGAGAATGGGTCGATGATGATAGTAATTTTATACACACAAATCTCTGGAAGAATGACTTAGTTATAATTCTTAAATTTATTTGATTGGTATTATTTTTTAATCCTAATCAATGGTTCTCAAGCATTTGAAAGTATTATTCCAGGTAAATTCAAGCAAAGTATCAGATTTTGCTCTAATTTTCATAAAGCCCTCTTCGTGAAACAGAGATGGAGAATCCTGAGGGTAGAGAGGCAATTCTTTGTGGGTTTGGTAGACTAATACTCAGAACTAATGAACTCGAAATACCGATAACTCACTAACTTACCTCGCTGCTTGAGATAGCTTGTCATATCGCTTAATCACTCAGAGGTTTCCCCTCTCTCTGATGAAATGATTATGATCCTGTGTTAGCAAAGATCTAATCAAGGAGATGGAGAATTTCATCAGTATTGAAGGATGAGGTACCATCCAAATTGGAGAAGGCTTGCAATATCCTGTCTATGGGGGCAAGAGAATTCTCCAAATTCAAGATTTGGGTGCTGGGTACTAGGAAAGGAAAATACTTAAATCTAGAAAGAGGGATTATATCTGCTAAGAAGCTGATTGCATTCATGAGTCATAAATGAACATGAATTTAATTAGTGAAAGGTATGGTTGGAGGGAGAAATCCAAACTATACCATAATGCATCTTTGGACAAATTTGGTTTCCAACTTATAGCTTATAGCTAAGATCCAAATGGATATAGAAAAATCGGCAATTATTCATTGGTCTATGTCCTAAGAGTTTTCACTCAGTGAATTCCCTTCAACCTTTATCTCTCGTTTTCCAATCATCTTAATATTGGAGTTCAAATCAGAAGGGATCTCGAGTAGTTAGGTAGTCAAGTTTTATGATTAATCCTCAATCCTCGTGTGGAACGACATCTAGACTCTAATGAAAATCCACTCTTTTTACGAATAATCAGGCACTTGCAGTGATTAAGACCTCACTCAAAATCTTTAATCTTTAACTAGCTTTACAAAGGGACAAACACATATTTTTCATTATTTGGTTAACAAGTTTTTAATGATTTGCCGAGGATTAAATAAATAATAGTCCTTGGTAGTCGCCTCCATAAATTTATATATATATATATATATATATATGATCTTGTTTGTCCATCGTCTATCTATATCACAAATCGGGTCTTTAACAAGTTTTTTGATGTCGTTAAAGAGGACTCAAATAATAGTCCTTGGTGGCGTGCAGTCATAACTTTGTTCAACAACTCGTCTATACAAAAAGGTCTTAACAAGTTTTCGTGTCATGTCGAGGATTAGATAATAGTCCTTGGTACGCGTTTAAATAATAAACATTCTTTGCTAAGGGTAGTCATAACTTTGTTTGAACAACTTGGTCTATACAAAAAGGTCTTAAATAAGTTTTTGGTGTTGTTGTCGGTGATTAGATAATAGTCCTCGTAGTCGTTCCATAAATTTGTAGAGTAGATACATATATATATATATATATATATATATATATATATATATATATATATATATATATATATATATATATATATATATGATCTTGTTTGTCCACTGGTCTATCTATATCACAAATAGGTCTTAACAAGTTTTTGGTGTCATTGTCGAGGACTAAATAATAGTCCTTTCAGGCGAGTCATAACTTTGTTCGAATGTAATTGGCCTAACTTAAACGTAAATAAGTTTTCGCATAGCTGGGATAGATGATTGATGAATTTATAGATCAATATTCTAACCAAAAATGGAATTACTAATTTGGACATTTTTCTTTTATTCTTTTCTTTATTTTTATCATAAATTTTAGAGTCCCACAAAAAACAAGCTTTAAGGCTAGCATTCGATTATGCTACTAAAATTTTTCAGCTTAAATGGAGATAACTGCTTCCTACGCATTTCATATTCGATCTCGTTGTGTTTGGCTTCAGAAAACAAAGAATACTTAAAAAACCTCAATGATATGTTGCCCTCGACTAAATAGAAAGAACACCAGAAACCCAAGAAAGATTATAAGTATGTAATCTATAAGTACGAAAATCAAAAGAGCAAGACCAAGAAGCTATTCTAAAAGAAGAAGCAAAATAGAAAGACCTAAAAGGGAAATGACTATAGAAGATTTTGGAGGCCTTCATTCAAGATGAATTATTCTTCAGAAGATAATCACATAGAGCAAATAATTCTTGAACTCGAAGCCAAATTTCGATCACCACGGGCACAAGAATACTTATCGGTCATCCTTCTAAAGATCCCAATGAGCATAAGTAGGAAGATTCATGGAGATTTGACTCAATACAAATTAAGTTAAATGGGGTGAAACCAAAGTGATCAGTCAGCAGCCTTTTCCTTTCTACCGAGAGATGTGGCAAGAACTTGTTTTTTGAGTCACTACCGCTGGATTGACAAATCGGGGAAGAGCTGTAAAAGCTTATAAAGATTCTTCCTCCAACCTATGTTTGAAAGAAGATGAGATTATAGTCTTCGCTGTGGGGAGGATGAAAGTCTCTTACAACGCATGGGAGTAGATTAAGAGACTACTGCATGTCCCATGATGCAATAGGATTTAACTACTAAGATGTGAGATAGCTAATTATTCCATGAATTATGCCTCAAAGGGTATAATTGATGCATCCTGGCTAAGGCTTTTTAAAAGAGAAGTGGGAGGAGGCAAGGCAGCTGGATTGAAGATCTTTCAACATAATCAACTACAAAGCTCCATCCGGGTTTTTAGAGGGCAACAATGCATTTAAATGGGAGCCGTGAATCGAGCTTAATCGAATGACCGTCATCAAGTAAAATCGATGCATTGATGAACAAGATGGGAAACAATGAAAGAAAATGCATGAATGACTTGAAGTGGGGGAAAAATAGATGAAGGATAAAGAAGAAAGAGTGTTGAAGAGGGATCAAACCATGAGGTTCCCAATTAGTTGAGGGAGGCATAGTACCAATGCCAATAGAGCTAAACTTTCAAGCCTCAACCTCAACTTGCCTTACTCACTGCCAGCAAACCAAAGACTCAAGAACCATGAGAACTTTTCATATATATCTGAGATTGGCACAGTGTTGGAAGACCTGGACAGAATTTGCAGCAATATCATGCCTCCTTAGGTTCCAACAGCAACAACAATAGTAGCTAGCAGGACAGAGAGTAGAAAATCAGGGGCAGAGGAGATCTAATTCCTTTGAGGACCAGATGCTTGCTTTCATGGGAGAAAATAAGAGGCTACTGAAGATAGCATGAGCAAAGATTTTGCTTAGCTATCAAGATCTAAGCAAACATGTAACTATGTTCCAAAGCACACACAACGCCTGAAGAATGGAGACTGTGTGAGGAAGGTACTCTAATATACCGAATAAGCCTGGGGTATTTATCTTAGTGACACAAAGAAGAATCCAAAGGACTGCATGGCTATAACTCTAAGAAGTGGCAATGAACTAGAAGAACACTGAAGAAAAGAAACATGCAGAGATTGGAGAAGAATTTAAGCAACATAGTTTAGAAACTCGTCGAAGAAGATGTATTATAAAATGCAAAGAAGAGCGCTATGGAAACAAGTATACCCAGTGGGAAAGGGAAGAGGTTAAAGCTTACAATCCTCAAGTTTCCCTCCCTCATAGGTTGTAGAAGGCAAAGCTTGATGAGAAATTCTCTAAATTCTTGAACATGTTCAAGAAGATAGAGATCAATAGCCCTTTCTCAAGGGCATTGACTCAAATGCCACATTATGCAAAATCATGAAAGATATATTAAGAAAAAAGAGAAAGACGCGAAGAAGAGATAGTGAGCCCGACAAAGAACTCCTTCAAGGTAGTGATCTCAAGTCTTACCGTAGAAAAATGCGTGGATCCGCATAACTTCTACTTTACCCCGCAAAATTAGTAAGATATGGAAAGTGATTATAAGGAGCCTGGAGCCAAGATCAACTTGATGCCTTATCCGTGGTTAAGATTCAAGCTCGGGGAACTTACCCCACACCATGACCTTGCAGATGGCAGACAGAACATTGGCCCATCCTAAAGGAATTTCCTAGAAGATGTGTCGATCAGTGGGAAATTTATTTTCCAGCGACTTTGTAGTTATTGATATGTAAGAAGACAAACAAGTCCCACTATCGTTAGGGGAAGACCCTTCTTAGCAACAGATGCCTTTCGACGATGTGAAGAAAGGAGAATTGACTTCACAAGGTTGAGATGAGGCAAGGCACTTCAATCTCAATCGCAGCCTTTGAAATAACTCGAATTTATTAATGCTCGATCAGAGATTATAGGGGAAACAGGAATCCTGTCACGCCCGAACCGATCAATGATTGTAATTCGTAGTTCAATGAATGGAATGAGATGAATTTCCGTATCTTGAGCATCTCTAAGTTGAATCTTTGAACTCCAATTTAATTCCAAAGAAGCAGACTGTTGAGGAAAAGAAGGCATGTTAAAAATCCGTGATATGAATATAGAAAGTTCAAGAAAATACAAGCTCAGAAGGATTGATTCTAAAGGAATTGCCTTTAACATTTTAAATATGCTTTCTAATTAGAACGTTATCAAGCCGTCATCATTTAAGCTGGATCGACCGGCATAGAAGAGTAAAAACTACCGAAATTCCTCAAATATATGGTGCTAAAGATGGTCTGTATAATCAAAAAAAAAAGTACAAGATCCGTTGAGGAAAATGCTTAAACCTCATAGAATATCGGAGTCAATCCTTCCAATGCAGATGCTTCATATATGCAATCTTCGAGGCCTCTTGGGTGAGCCCGGCTCCATGTGGGTTCCAAAGAAGAAGGATTCATCGATCATAAATGAAGAATGAATTAATATCTCCTACAAGAACTGTGATGTGATGGAGAGCTTGGAATGTGTACTGGCGAAAATAAACATTACTACCACGTGAAGGACCACATATTTTTACCTTTCATTGACCAAATGCCGATACAGTTATAAAATCATTTGTCGCCAACATGGATACCCCGGGTTATAACAAGATGGCTCCCGGAGAAAACTTACATGACTATATTGTCCTATGGAACCTTTTTCTTTTAGAAGGATGCCTCTTTGATTATGTGTAATGCTCCTCCGCTTCTAAAGATGTATGATGTTCATTTTTCTCGACATTTGGTGGAAGATATAGAAAATCTTTTGCATGGACGCTTCTCAAGTATGGATCCCAATTTTGAAAAATTGTTCGAAAATTTAAACAAGGTGAATAGAGGTGTGTCAAGACAAAATCTAGCTTTTAAATTTGGAAAGCCATGGTAATAGAAAGTATTATCGCGATACAAGATTTCTACAAATGGATTGGAAGTAGATCAAGTGTGTTATTATCATAAAACTCTCTTACCTCACCCACCAGGGGATGGGGTATAGAAGTGTTTGGTCACACAAAGAGCAACATTTATATCGGAATTCAAGAGACTTCCTCATATTTTTGCTCACATTTTGTATATAAGAATAGGTGCCTTTGATCGTTCTCAGTGTTTTAGACTCAGGTAGGTTCTTTTTTCGGTTCCGTATACTATATAGGGTTTCAGGGAGCTGATCAGAGATCAGTCACATGGTGATGGCACGCCATGGTGGAAGCCCCCGCGGTGTGTGACATTACTTAGAAACACCTGAAGAAAAGTGCTGGTGTCAAGATCACAAACTGCATTCGATACCCATGCGGTAAATTCACTGCAGAGGCAAAAGTGGTACCCGGTGATATTCTGCAGACCCCCAAACGGTAAATCACCAAGAGCGTGCGCAGTGGTACCGGCACACACTTACCCAGAATGTACCAACATACGGCGGATGATGCACTCCCCAAGCAGCCACGTGCTCTTCCTTCAACCACCACCCGAGATCACGCTGAAATGTGGCGTAAGCAGGTGGAGAAGAGTGCTTTGTATTCGGTTTTAGCATTACAAAAGAGAAGTTTTATGGGTTTTGTTAGGTTCATATAGAGTGTAGGCAGATACTTAATCTTTCAGACTGATTTAAATTCTCGCGGTAATTCTTCGCTATTTGATACAATTTGGTTTCCTCTTATATCATATTTTGTTCTTTTTGATTCTAAATTCTTTAAGTGTGTGATTTTCAAGTTTCTGAGGTGAGTAGTTTCTTATCAAATATGAATCACTTTCTGGTTTCAATGCAGTAAACTCCCATGGCACATGATGGAGTCTCTAATGATGGAAACTCACCTCATCAAGGTAATAACCTCAATTCCTCTCAACGGATAGGCGATGCTGGGCACTTTGTAGAAAATCTTATAAACCTTAGTTTGCATCATCTTCTTGACAACATGCAGAGATGGTACATCGCAGCAGTTTTGATCGCAAATGCAAGCCGCAGAGTCTCTGAAAATCGCTTGAACAAGTGTTTAACATCACTCGATCGTTTTTCATTCTAAAAGAGCTTTTAATGTAAAATCTTCCGTCAAAGACCATTCATCAATTGCTCCTAGATGAGATTGTGAATAAGAGTTGGGAATTACTTTGGATCGGTGTGAAAGTGGAAACAAGAACCCTCCTTGGTCAATCATATTTCGCTTTCTTTAAAAATAGTCAACTTAATCGGCTACTCCTCAATCAACCAACCACAACCCTATATATATTTCTACTTCTTTAAACACATACATTTCTTGGAAAATAACCCTACCAGAATAGCTCACTCCCGTAGAAGGACTGTGGATTACTCAACACGTAGTAAGAGTAATGCTTGATGACCTTAGTTCCATGTGTGTTAACAATTTTATACGAAAGGCCAGACGGCAAGAGTTTCCTCTGACATGCCTGGTTTTTACAAGATCTCATAAAAGCGACTTCTCAAATTTCCGCATCTCATTATGTAGACCTGTGCAAATCTAATTTTGATGAATCATGTAGATCCGCATTTGAAATTAAATCTAGTTTAGTGACAATTTTTATCATGTTGACAATTCAATGGAACAAATGATTTTTTTGAAATTATGTGTGATGCTAGTGGATTACGCAATGTGGAGCCGTGATTGGACAAAGAACGAAAAGATGTCTGGCGCCATGGCGCCATTTGGAACCTTCAATGAACTCACAATAGAACCATACTACCACAAAAAGCGAGGTTTGGCAATGTGGTGTTTGTTTCGTGAAAATTCAGTCTTACATGTTGGGTCTCATGTTATAATACACACCTTCCATCATATGATGCAAATATCTAATGGCAAAGAAGGAAGCCAAACCCAAGATCAACATTTAGTTATTATCAAGAGCTTGATCCGAGATCAAAGAGGGGTAGTGAAAAATGTGATAGCTTCACCACTTCCTAGATTGAAAGACAACCTAAAAAAAAAGGAAACCCGAAATAGCATAAAATTTTCCCGATGAGTACCGCTTTGGTCGCGCCCAAACACCTATGTGTTGTTGATATTGTCAATACTTAGCTTTGTGGAGTCATGTAAGGCTTACCTGAGTTGAGTCACCAATAGAGAAGAAAAATTGAGAACCTGATCAGATTTTATATTTAATCCACTATGTTTTAGAAGAAGAGCATATGATAACTGGCATGGCACCTGTAAAAACAAAACAAGGTATTATGGAAAGGTAATATATAAAGCGACACTCCGCACAGGAGATAAACAACCCGTAAATTCTCCACAGTGTTTTATCAGCCTACTTATTCATATGCTGACTGTTTATTAAAACATTGTGATACTTGTCGAGAATGGGTAACAGTATGTAAGAAATGAAATGTCACTGTAAGGAATTTTGGTGGTGCACTGATGGCGGGGAAGGACTTCATGGGACCTTTTCCATCATCATTTGGGGAATAAGTATCCTATTCTCCTAGCTGGGAATATATCCAAATGGGTGGAAGCAACAACTTCTTCTTGTCCCATAAATGATGCTATAACAAGGGTTGGGTTTACACAAAAAAAAAAAATTGAAAGGATTCGTTGAGCACCTAGAATCAACTCATAAAATGACGAGGGTGCTTATTTATAAAATAAAGTTTTTACTGGTCTTAATAAATGCAAGCTTTAAATTAATAGGAGATTAAGAAATTCTCTCTAAGTTTGAATATTAATTTTATATCTTTTAGGTGTGGTTGCACTTGAGACAATGTGTGCCTTCTCTCATATTGTTTGATAGATGATGCAGGGAGAGCTTTGTCTCTCTTTCTTCTCATATTCTTTCAAAGCACTGAGTTGTGTAGAGTGGTCTCGCCTTGTATATTTTGTAGCCCTTTTCAACCTCCCATGTGGTGTCTGCAGAACGCAACACCTTTATCTTTGATATTCCAATTTTCGGGCGTTCCTTTGGTAAGATGGGGGAAACTGTCCAATGACGCTCCATTCGCTGTCTTTTCATATGGCTTTTGATTTTGGGAGGTGTGGAAGCATGGGATAATAATTCAATTAGAGTTATAGATAAATCTGAAAGAAACACAATAATTCAAATAGAATACATAGAAGTTGGGAGAAATAAATTAAATGGCTGATACTATCACCTTAGTATTCTTCTCTATATGAAGCTCTCAACTATTACAGATATCCTATTTATAATAACTCCATCAGCAGCTCTAAATAATCCTTCAACTGAAATAGAAACTAAACATGACAACTAAAATAAAATATTGTCACTTATCTTGGAAACCAATATAATTCAAATAGTTTCAAATAAAATTTAGTTCTTTCCAACATATCATCCTTCCATTCATGACCATAATCAATAATGGTAAATGAAAGATAGACACGCAAGTTGCAAATTTGCACCATTCTCGGTCCAGATGCTAGATGCAGCCTTGCTATGGCCGGAACCCCGGGCTGGCGGATAGTCTCTCCTGCAAGAGCCCACACAAAGGATGGGGATATTCTATAGTTTGATACAGGTATCATACAAGCAAGTCCTCAGGGAGCTCCAGCAATTTCCTCCTGCCATAAATGGGGCAATGATTTGTCAGGCCAAAAAACTAAGCTACAATGGATGTATTAGATGACACATGACAGAATCTATATCCAAATGGAGTTTCTTCTTTTTATTTTTTGTGATCAGCTTATGTATCATCAAATCAAACCAATACTGAAGCACCTGTTGAGGAAAGTTCCATCTTCCTTCTGAGAATGATCAAGAGCTTGCTTGGTTTCTGGTGAAGAGGTGTTGGGTCCTTCTACCATTGAATTTCAAAGATAAATTTGTGAGATGATATGACCAAACTGAACCGTATTAGATGTTCAAATCACAAACTTACCTGTCCAGAATGAATTAGCCCTATTAAAGTCAAAGCAGTCTGTACTAAATGTGATCGGTTTCCTTCAAGAGGTGTAAATTTCTATGTCACCAAGCATAAAGATAATTTTACCTTCTTCTCAACTGTGAGATTACATCAGCACCCTTTCTCCATATATCATCAATGTCTTCGATCTCCAACACACTGAACTAGCACACAAAGAAAAATGCAGGAAATTTTGTTTCAATTCTTGGCTAAGCATGAAAGATAGCTCTCTCCCCAACCACCATCATCTAGCTGTAATTTCCTGAGTAGAAAATTGGTTGCTTTAAGAACAGCAAGACAGTTGTAAATGCCTTGCCGCAGCTGCTAGCCCTCTCACGTAAACCATGTGGCATATAAATAAAGCATATTCCCTAAATTACCATACCTATGTAAATGTTCCTTCATGTAAATTTCATGTTCAACAATAGATGTAATAAAAAAAAGAAGATTGTTGAATTTCTTGAGCAAATATAATAGTTGAATTGAGATATACCATGAACCATCTGGTCTTTGTATGTCTTCAAAGTACTGTACAGCCTTTCTTATGAAATTTTCACCCTTGCTTCCTATGTCCCGTGTAACTTTTAAACAAAACTAAAGCGTCGATTGCTGATGAGTGCACTCCAACATACCTGTACCATTCACTCTTCTGTTATTGTTGAATGAATTTAAAGCATAAAGAATTACCAAAAAACTCAACATGCTTGAATCAGGTATAATTTAGAATCTTACTAAGTTGCTCAATGAAAAACATCTTCGAACAATCTAGAAGGATTCAGCAGTTGAAAATGTTTAAGGAATCAATTGCTTTACATAAATGGATTTGATACATAGGAAAGAGAGAGAGAGAGAGATTCAAGAAATAAGTTTAAAGTTCCTTCAATATATATGTTATAATTAATTAATTACCTCCAACCATTTGAACCCTGGCTCCTAGGCTGATATGCCACCATTTTTACTCTACCAAGGGGATATAGAAAACAGGGTTTATTGATACTAGAAAATTATAAAGTTTGGTGTAATTGTGACAAATCATGTCTATATACAACACCTGTAGGGAAAGCAAAACGTTGATGGATCATAGCCGTTCGGGTTCGATTTTTCTCCCACAATTTCTCTGGTGGCATTACTGATAGAAGGAGACAGCACTGTAACAGAGATGAAAGTTAGATAGAAAACCATGTCAGTAGACTGAATTCTTTTGAACAGAAGTTAGTAATTACCTTCAAACCTTCTGCAGTGCAATCAGAAACTTGCCATCCTTGATCCTGATCCGAGAATGTCCAAGATCCCTACAGTCGTGCCTGTACATGCTCTCTAAAATCACCAGAAGGATTGTCTCCTACCTGCAAGCTTATATATATTAGCTTTCAGCATTAAAGAATTATGATGTTTGGTGAGAAGGGATGACTATAGAAATTCAAGACAACACCTGAGATTTGTTTAAGTAGTCATGCCCTTTCATGAGTATGGGTCCAATTTCATCTGTTAGTTTACAAGCTAATAGAGCCTCAAGGCCAAGACTGGTGTCCCACAGCTGACTACCAAAAGTCTGCATATCTCGATGACGACAAAAACAATCCAGGTTTGGACTTCAGATCAACATTAATTTCCAAAGCAAATTAATGAAGTTGCTTTAATCTAACCTGCATCTTAATTCCATCTTCACCAATCCATATATAATCTGGGAGCCTAGCAAGATGCTTCTTGAAATAATCCCCGTATGGATCTTCTACCCAGCAAGCAAGCATACACAATACCTGTTGAATTTAAGAGAGTTGTTTTCCATTAGACTCTTCTTCATTTTAAAATTTTCACAATATGAAAAATCATGCTACCTTCTCCACACATGCTACGTTGATATACCGACTGGTTTCGTCTTCATAATGGATGTGTTTCATTGTTGTTTCAAGAGCCCTTTCCCTCAACTTGTTGAAGGGCCATGAGTCAGAAAAGGCTCGGTAAAATGTATACTATCCCAAACCAGATCTTGTATCAGCAATGGGAAAGTAGAGATCCTCCTGCAATATATAAAATTTGGTAGAGCATTGTGTGAGCGGAACATTTGAAGGATAATGATGGGCTTAATTAGTTTAACTAAGAACTTACTCTTGGCACAAAGATGGCGTACTTTTTTCCACCACTTCATTGTATGGCTGAGTGTGGAGTTCTTCTCTCAGTTGTATAATGAGAGGGGAGATTGGGGCAACAAACCTTTTACCATATATGTATGACATGGGCATGTAAACTAGCCGAAAAAAGCATCACATTTTTGCTGCATTTATTTAAAAAAAAAAAAATGAAAAACTTCTATATAAAAGAAAACACAGAAATTGATGATTTCAGTATGTGATGAGTTTTAGTAGACATGGAAGTGGTACTTTATATCAAACTAAAGCTAGCCAAAGCTTAGGTTTCTAATGTTAAATTATATTATATTATATTATTATTTATTTATTTATTTATTTCATATTAGTACTAGGATTCTTATTCTAGCACTTAAGGGTAGAGTTGTGTTTTTATATTTTTTAATAAATCTATATAAACTTTTTTGCTATGTAATTTCATTATTTGGTTTTCAATGGAATAAGAATCCATGATTTTTTTTATAGTCGCTCCTAATTGGGATTTCCTGATTTTCACATCTTACTCATCATGTGTGACGTAATATCTAGTGTGGGTTCACTTGCCTCCTCTTTTCATCTTTTTCATTTCTCATTTACCGTAGCCATTTTCCCATTTTTCCTGTGAAACCTGTTTCTACTTTAGATGCCTAATTTCCTTTTTTTTTTGAGTTGCAGCCATTCCCACAGCTTTCACTTTCATGGGTTTTGCTTTTCTTCTCTTATCCACTATTTTCAGTCAAATATTTGCATTTTTTTTTCGCACCATCTCTTGTAAAGCTTAGTTTGAGTATATATAATTCAAGAACTTCTCAAAGTTTCTATGTCATTTAAAAAGTTGTTGCATAAATCAATCAAATTATCCAACTCAGGTATCGGTCTGATTACTTGTCATGAATAAGGTAAATACGGCTCAACGTATTAATCTTGACTGAGATTTTGAACCCTGCCTCTTATAGGGTCACTCAATCAGGTCCTCTATGATTGGGGTCAAAATAGCATCGCTTAGATGGTTACATAAACTCCTACATTCGACGGGAGATTGACACAAACATTTATGCCCCAAACACCCGAAAGTACTAAACAAAGAAAATCGAGAGGAAAAGTTGAAGAAAAGAAAATTTGAAGGAATATAAAATAGGTTTAAACTTAATAAATTAATTGTATATGTTTATCCAAACTCATTTATTTGTTTTTATATAATATAAGGACTAAGACTATCGGGTGTGCCCAAATTCTACATCAATCAAGAATGAGAAGGTTTATGAGTTTATATGCCAGACAACATCTAATTGGTATAAGACCTTTGGGAAAGGCCAAAAAACAAAAACCATGAGAGCTTAGATTCTAAGTGGACCATATTATACCAATATGGATACGGAACTGTCCATGGGGTTTCTAACAATTGATGTGGTGAGCATGGAAGCCAATTTGATGAGCCCATTGGCCCATGGCAGGTGGTGCATAACGTAGTGAAGACAAGAAAAATCTTAATTTGAGGGGAGACTCGGTATAACAAAGAGGGAGGATTTTCAAGTGTGCGCCCAAAGTCCCCTATTAATAATGAATGAGAAGGCTTATGAGTTTATAAGCATAAATAACATCCATTGGTATTAGGCCTTTTGAGGGAGAGACCTAGAAACAAAACCATGAGTGTTTAGGCTTAACGTGAACAATATTGTATTAATATGGATAGGGAAGTGTTCACGAGGTTTCTCAACAATTGGTACGGTGAGCATGGAAACCGATGTGATGAGCCCTTGGCCCCTGGCAAGTGGTGCATCCCGTAAGGCGTGTGCCCAAATGTAGTGAAGACTAGAAAAATCCTAATTTGAGGGGAGACTGGGTGGAACTTTTTATCGAAGGGAGGATTGTTATGTGCGCCCAAAGTCCCACAACCAAGTATGAATGGGAAGGATATGAGCTTTATAAGTATGAACAACTTCCGATTAGTATGAGACATTTTTGAGGGAGAAACTCAAAAACAAAACCATGAGGGCTTAGGCGTAAAATGGACAATATCATACCAATATGGAAAGGGAAGTGTCCATGAGGTTTCCCAACAAAGACATTAAAAAACATGTAAATTTTGGAAGAATTTTGATTATATTTTATTTTTTTTATATTTCCCACAGTGAAACCAAACTTGAGAAAATCATTTTCCTTAAAATTTTTTTCTTTCCCTAACACTTTCCAAGTTCCAAACAAAGTCTTAACTTTATGGCCAAGGAGCCCCAATAACTTTGAAATTCATTTACAAGGTAAGAGAAGTTTGCTTATACATGTATAACATTAGAAATTTTTCCTAATTTAGTTTGAAAAATTATAGATTTTATCATCCTCCCTTACTTTTATGCAAAAAAAGAGCTTAGGATGTACAACAAATTAAATTAAATGGGAATTCAAGAATTTGAATATATAGAAACTACTGAAAGTAAAAACCCGGGTTGTAGAGGAAGAAAAGAGGAAGAAGCTAAAACTCGGGGCATTGATTTGCATCCTGTCCAATCAAGCCAAGTATCTACACCAGAGAAGTAGTACCACAAGACTTAATAACTTATTGCCTTTTGGGCCAACATTCATCACTACAACTGAAATCAAAAGAATATGTCGAAATGACTATCTTTTATATATATATATATATATATATATATATATATATAAGATTATATTTCTAAAATGCTCAACTATATAAATCATACCGAAAGCCAGGCCTTTCCCAAGTAGGCGTGGAAACCGCACCGCCATGGTCAAGGATCCATTTCGGCCTCGTGAGCAGGCATTGTCTTGCCACCATCAGGCCCTTCTCCAGTATACGCACAAATATAGTTCAATACTGTACAATGCATGTTGCTGTGTGCTTCAAACATGGTCCCCATCCCCGTCTTCACTTGTAACATAGAGAGAAGCAAATTTGTATCGTTAATAAAAATGGAAATCTATATATCCATGCAGCAGCTTAGTATGATCAGGTTGAATGTTGGAGTTCCGAAAAAGCCAGTGTACCTGATGACAGCATGAACCGAAGTACTTTTATTATATTCTTCAGGGAACACAGTTTCGAGATGCCCCGTGATATATAGACACATTACCTGCAATTTTTTTTTATATGCAGAAAAGAATAATGAAGTCAAGAGATGGGGATTTTGTTTTATTGTTGTTGAAATGACATTTCAATTGAAGTGTTTGTTAGAGTTAGGTGATCAAAATTCTGTTTCACTTGATCGAAAATTTGTCATAGTGGGATATCATGGATTTTTTTATGGATTTTAGTGAAGGCCATGGCCCACTAGTGTGAGATATCTATAAATATATGATTAGTGTGAGATATCTATAAATATATAATGTACTTTTTAGGCTACTTTGGAATCCCGAAAGTATTATAAAAACAAAAAATTATTAAGAAAAATTATTTTCTCATTTTTGGTTTCACTGTAAAAAAAATAAAATAAAATATAATCAAAATTCCTCAATTTTTTACATATTTTTAAATTTCTTTGTCTCAGACATAATAGAAAGAAATTGATAAAATGATTTTGATTGAATATATAATTACTTTATTAAGTTTAAACATATTTTGTATTTTTCTTCCGTTTTTCTTCTATATTTTCTTTCCTTTTGTATTTTCCTCGGTTTCAAAAGGAGCATTAAAGTTTGCGCTTTTTGAGGTATTATAGGCATCTCTAAGATTTTGTGAATTTTTCTAATAGCTGCAATAATCCAATCTTGTATCCATGAATATGACAGTGTATTTCTCTTCTTCTACCTATGGTTTTTCCTATTTAAGGTTTCCACTTAAATTGTGTTAGCATTTTCCCATTATTTTAACAATTTTCATGATGAGTGGACTCACCAAGGGAGGAAGTAGAAACAACGGGCTTGATTTCAAGAAAGCTGCTGGCCATCACTAGCCCGCAAGGTCGAAAAGAAATGTGTGCAAACTCCTTCTCTACTGGGCTGCTGTGGCCAGTCTCTATGTTATTTCTTCTTCATTCTCAACCTTCACTTGTTTGATTGTTTGTTTAAATCTTTTTCTTCGTGGAATCGCATATTTTGGACAAGAAAATCAAGATATTACGTGGATATATAAGACAAATAATGATCATGATCTTTGTGGAATAAAAATGCATACCCTACAAAGTACATATACTATTTATGTTTTGGGAAAATGTGCAAAAAAATTCCTTTTACCAAATATCTTATTTACACCTCGAACTTTTTTTATGGTCTAGATACGCCCCTTAGTTTTACCTCCATAGCCCTTAAATGAGACAGGTGACACCATGAGACCTACTCTCCTCTCTCCTTTCTCTTCTTCTCTCCACTTCCACTCTCCACTCTCCACCTCCCTCCCCCCTCCTTTCTTCTCATCTCTCTCATTTCTCCTCTCATGCAGGAACGGCCACGTTTCTAGTAGGGCATAGGGAGTGAGGGGTCTTATGGCTCTCAATCCTAGCGGCGACAAGCTTATCATATCAGAATTTAAAGCTACTATTATTCTAAAAATATTGGTCATTTTAAATTTGCTTTTAAAAATATAAATAAACTTATTCTATTATTTTAAAATTTTAAAATTTATTTTAATTTATGTATAGGTATTTCATTAAAATAAATTATATTTGATAAATTATTTAATATCTTTAATATTAATATTTTTATTTATAATAATTAATAATATAATAAATAAATAAATATTAACATTTTAAATAATATTTTAAAATAAATTTGATTTGATATATTTTTTTTTAAAATCTCATCCATTGATTTTATCAAATTTGATTTAAATTAATACATTAAAATAGATTGTTTAAATAAAATTATTAAATATTAAACTCATCCATTTGAAATAATATTTTAATATTAACATATCTATTTAAATAAAAATATTAAATATTAAAACTCACCCATTTAAAATATATTAGTTTTAAATAAAAATTAAATATTAAAACTTTAAAATAATATTTATTATTAAAATATTATTCCAAACTCAATCAATTTAATTTTTCATTTATTATATTTAAAATAACGGGGATATGGGATGCAATTAGCTCGGTAGGGGTAGAGAGGAGAGAAGTGAGTATTTAACCACCACATGTCTTCTATGACGGGAGGGGTTTAAGTGGGCTAATGGGAGTAACCTGAGGAACCTATATTTAGGGGGCAAAAAAAAGGTTTGGAGGTGTAAATGAGATATTTGATAAAACACAAAGGGTTTTTACATTTCCTCTCATATTCCTATTGCCTCTATTGAACCCCATAAAAGATTTTCTTCATATTTGGTTTGACCATTGAAAGTATAAAAAAAAATCAAATATACTCAAAATTTTACATATTTTTAAATTTCTTAGTCCTATAATATAATATAAAAGTAAATAAAATAAATTTGAATAAACATATAAATTTAATTTTTTGTGTTTAAACTTATTTTTATTTTTCAAATTTTATTTATTTATACTTTCTTTCTATATTTTGTTCATACTCTCATTGATTCCCCAACAGAGCTCTATATGTTAAGCTGCAGATTTTGACACAGCCGAGATTACCTGCATTCGCCATAAGAGGTCACTGCTAGCCCAATCTGAAACCGATTCCTCTTCCAGTAATTTTCGCGGGCTGCTTCGACCTCAGTCGTTTCTTCAGGGATTCCTATAATCAGGGATCAAACCCCATATCTGCCTTCCCACGAAGTTGTTTGTGCTGTAGATGTACGGATTATTACCTCCATCTGCAATCTTGAGCCTAACATTTTCTAGCTCACCAAACAGACGATATTTCTCTCCCTCCCAAAAACACCTGCTGATCACTCAATCACTATTCTTTTATCAGACCTAACATGGAACGGCGAGAAGAGAGAAACTTCGCATACATATTGGAATGTGGGAAATCAATATTCATTCTTATAGAAGCATAGCACCAAGTTACCGTCACCTTTTCCCTTGAAATTGATTAGCCTGCACGCCGTAGGGCCTACGTACATGACTTTTGGAACCCAGCTCGGAAATTACTAAGCGAAGAAAATGCTAAATTATTTGGAAAAATTAAGAGTATTTGTTGAGCCAAAAATAATTGATCAATAATCAAAAGACTCAATAAATGCATTACAAAATAATAATGAAGTATATCATTTCATAGTGTGTAGGAAACATACTTGGCATGGATCTGAAATTATTGGTCATCATTTATCTCTCAAATCTACAAGGGATGAGATCAAAGAAAAGTTAGGGTTAAAAATGACTCTTTCCTTTTCCCCCAAGCGTGTTCTACAAGACCCTTATCAAATTTTAGGACTCTATTTTCTTTATATATATATATATATATATATATATGAAGCATAAGGAACAATTGAAAAAATATACCTATGTCCTAATATTGGAAATCATTAATGCCACTAAATATTTATTCTTTCCAAACGAGTTAATACGAATTGTGTCATAGCTACGTGGTACATGAATGTAGAGCTCTAGAGGCTTCGCAAGTAGGCAGTTTAATTTGGGAAGAATTTGAGTATGTTACCCAATTAGGCATTCCTTGCACATTGATCCAGGTGGTCTATAGCAGGCAAGCTTACCATGTTTTTCATCTACCAAAAATTAAGATGTATATTTTAACATAAGATTTTAGATATTTAAAACATCATTTTGAATGTTTTGAAAACATTCTATCGCTTGTCATAGTCATATATATTAACAAATAGGTGTGTTTGATCTCTTATTTGAAGACTTTGCCTTTTCATTTGAATATCATAACCTTTTTCTAGAAGCTGACTCGAACTCAATAATTTATTTTTTAGTTTGAGTGCAAAGTATACATTGGAGGATATCCATTCTTCAAAGGAATTAGTATTTTAACTTTCTTTTTTACCCTAGTTTTAGATGCATCTCCTAAAGTAGATATCAAAGGGACTCATAAATTTATCAATGGTAGGATAAAGTATCATATAGGAGAAGATTGGGTTTGTGCATACTGGGGTAATTTATTTTATAGATGAATCAAAGGTATTTTTATATTGAGATAAAAATATATTCTATGATAAGAGATACATCAAAAACACTTTTTAAAATTATGGTTTGATGAAGGGAAAATAGCAAAAAAGAAAAATATGAACTTTAGCGAGTTTTACATTTATATCTGAAACTAAAATTTATTTATTATTTTTTTTTGTAAATAAAAAAACTTTTATTTTAATTACAGATGTAGCCTCGAACTCCCTGAACCTGGACACCCAATAATGTGGCATCTGACATGCAACTTAAGTTTGGTCATTAGCAAAATTAACCCAAACTTCTTCGGGTAATGAAAAAAAAAACCCTAACTTTGGTTTCTCTTGGCCCTAACCTTCTCGTTGACATTTTTCATTGTCCCCGAGTAGTTCAAGAGAAAATCCCTTAGTCAATAAATATCAAAATATATTCTCTCGCTTCTTCTTTCTTCCCTAAATTTTCCTTCTTCTTCTTTCTTACCTTCTCGGATTCCCCGGGTCGTTCTTCTGGGCTTTCTTCTTATTTGTTGAATTGGTTTTTTAGTTCGCTTTCAATTGATGCAAGCTTATGTTACGTGATTCAGATTTTTGGTTGTGTTTTGTGGTGTATGGAAGGCCAGAGATACAGAAGATGCTCCAAAGGCATTGTTGAATTACTTGAGAAAAAGGCTTCTTCATTTTGCTTGGATTTTTCTCAAATTGTGTTATAAATCACGGAAGCTTTGATGCATGAGACTATGAATTCAAGAATACAAAGATAAAGAAATCAACGTAAAAGTGCACGAGAGTTTTAATGTGGTTCGCCAATTATGTCTACATCTACTGATGAGAGAATCTTTCCACTATTCTTGAAAAAACAAAGTACAAGATTGGAGTATCAAAGTATTGCGACGACTATTAAAAATAAAAAAAAAAAAAAAAATCACAAAACCCTAAGATGCCCACAATACCAAGAAAATACATCATAAAACTCCTAATCCCTCAAACACTTACATCTCTACTCACATCAAATAGCCTTTATAAGATCATCTCTCCCATAACTTTTTCCCTCAAGCACTGAATATTTTCGGACATTCCTAAAAGCTTTCTTTATTCTATAAGGAAACTTAATATTTCAATAATATAAAAACTAGGAATTATCCTATAAAATATTCTTTACAAAAAGGAATGTGATGCCCCCAAAACCCGAGGGTCTGTATATTCAGATACCATACTGTCACCCTTTAAAATCCGAGGGTCCGGTTGACAACTCGTCAACCCGGAGAATATTCGTGGTCGCCTTTCTGTATATTTTTCTTACAAATATACAATTTCTTATAATATTTTACAAGAGTTTGATGTACAACTCTTTTACACTTTTAACTCCGCCAACATATATTAAAACTAGATTGTTCTAATATATTTTACAAATATACTTCAAGGCCACAACCTGCCTTCGTACTTCACGGCCTAGAAGGAGCCGCCTTCTCGCGGTACCCGAAAGGTCGGTCCCACGACAAGTGAGCAGCCCACAGATATATCTCTACCAAGGCTACTCCTCACCTAAGAGCAACATGCAATGTCAATATATACAATCACACGCATTCAAGTACCTATACTCTGATGTACCTGAATGTCTACATGTCATGAATGCAGTATGCCCCTCATGACTCAAATCCTGAGTCATCACTAACTCCCTCACACCTGCATATGTCAGGTGTAAAAAACCGTCAAGGGCGTCCCACCCTTGATCCTTTTTCCAAAACAAAAGCTTTTTTATTTTGTAATTCTAGACACATTGGATACCCCCAATGCTTACTTATTTCCTTACCCAAGAATGTGTTATGCATTCAGAGGGCCATGGATTCCTAAGTTCTCATCAGATCGTTAATTCATACAACATTCTCGTTTTTATTCAAAATAGTGGATACCGTAACCCGCTTTATTTCAAAAGCATTGACACTTCCATAAACCGTTTTATCTAAAACAAGGGATGCCTCCAATAAACGCTTATTCAAAAACATCGACAATCTTCGATGCAAACTCGTTATTAAAAAACAAGGGACAATCTCCAAATAAACATTTCCGGTCTAAAAAAACATTGGACACCCTAATAAACCGCTTTTATTCAAAAACATTGGACACCTTCGATAAACCTGCTTTAGACATTCAAAAGCAATGGATACTTCGATAAATGTTTTATCTAAAAAATACTGACAATCTCGATAAACTATTTTATCAAAACAAAGGGATAGTCTCCATAAACGTTTTACTCAAAACATTGACAATCTCCAATAAAATGTTTTATTCAAAATGGTGGAAAGTCTTCATAACGTTTTTTATTCAAAAACATCGGACAATCTCCGATAAATCGCTTATTCAAAAACAATGAAATGTATATGTGAGACTCATCGATGTAATCCAAAATACCAGTTTCTCCACCATCGAACACCAAACACAGTGTCGATTTACCATGATCGAACACCAAACACAGTGTCGACCACAACCATGCACTCACACCGTACTCGACGTGATGTCCCGTGCATAAATGCAATGCATGTCATTGCATACCATTTCATGTCTACATGTACACTACGTGTCACATGCAACATATCTATTACACTACATGTCAAGTGTCATTTAATACATATAATTATTTCCATTTTATCTTACAAATATATTTCATATAATTTCACATTATTCAAAGATAAGTTATTCAATTTTACAAATAATAACACACATTAGCTATTCCTAATTATAAATCCGCCTGCATTTCTGCCTTGGAAATAATCCTGGATTTAGTCCATAAAGCTCCAGCTTGTGCTAATACCTGCACAAAATATCTAACATGTAATTCCCTGCTCAGGCCATACGCAGCCCCAAGCATATTAGATATGTCTGTGTTCGAAAACAAGAAGTTCCGAACTTAATGGACTGATTCCTCGAACCGTCGTGACCTGCACTCTAAATGTTTAGCCCAAGGTTTCATCGAAGTACTTATCTTATTAAATTCTAGACTCAACAAGCTTCTCCAGAGTCTAAGAATACGCGACCGAAGTTCACGAAAAATTTATGGTCAGTCTAAGTCGACATGATCAACGGCAGGTGGAAATTTGGGCACACCCCTCGTCGCCTTCTCGCTTCGATTTGCCATCTCGAACATAGTGTCTACCGATAATATCTAAATACTGTGAAACCGATCTTTGACCGTCACGCAACAACAACCAAATCACACACATTTTAACTTTGCCCTAAAAGGGGGCGAAATCGTAAGGCCATTATGTGGCCCCTAAGCATAAAATAACTTGAGTAGGAGGAAACCTACCTCTCGTAGCGCAATTTCGAGTCCTTTGCCTTCTGGTTCTACTCCCTGTGTGACGTTGGTTCCGGTTCCCCTCCTCCTTTCCTTCCTTCCTTCTTTCCTTTCTCTTTTCTTCTTCTTCCTTCCTTTTCTTTTTTTCCCTTTATTTTCTTCCTTCTTTTTCTCTCCTTCCCTTCTCAGTTTTCCCACGCACCTCCTCTCTCATTTTTCTTTTTCTTTTTGGTTTTTCTCCCATTTCTTCATATATAGTATATGGCATATATATATATATATATATATATATATATATATATATATATTATTTTTTATTTTTTTATTTTTTGAATCGGTGGGGGTGAGTCCTTACATGCAGGCTACCTTCTCATGCAGACTGTCACGTGGCAGGCTAGGTGTCCTACCACCTAGTGCCACGTGGTCACTCATACTCCAATTCTGCATTTTTTTCAAAAAACGTGAAATTCCGATAGTCTCGAAATTCGACTAGGGTGCTAGATTTCGCGAGACGATTCCAACGGTGAAATCCGTTTCATCATCCGAGATTTAGAAAATTTTCAGCTTTTCCTCCGGGACTATTCCGACAAATTACCTTTTTACCCTTTCTCTGAAAAAATTTATATTTAAATTTTTCATGGGTTTCACAAGGAATTAAAACAACAGGAATTTGCGACATATATTCTAAACGATTCTCCTTGAATCGACCACTGCGTCAATCATCCATCACATCTTTGATAAGAGAGCAACAACCCCACCTTGAACTAAAATTCTTTTATCTCTTCATCTTGTGACTACTTAAAATATTTTTTGTTCTTTCCGTATATCTCTCAACCCGAAACTCGATACCATTTTATATGAATCACGGATGCTTTGATGCATGAAAATATGAATTCAAGAACATAAAAATAAAGAAATCAACGTAGAGGTGCACGAGGGTTTTAACGTGGTTTAACCAATTATTTACATTGCAATTTTGACAGGAGAGAATATTTTCACTATTCTTGAAAAAATGGTATCACAAGTACTGGAGATCAAAGCATTGCGATAACTAAGAAAATCACAAAATCCGAGGATGCCCATAATATCGAAAAAATACCTCACAAAACTCTCAATCTCTCAAACCCTTACATCTCTGCACGCATTGAATAACCTTTATACGCTCATCTCTCTCATAACTTTTTACCCTCATGACCCAGAATATTTATAGGGATATTCCAAAAAGTTATCCTTATTGTATAAGGAAACCTAATGTTATAATAATATAACAAGTAGGAATTATCCTATAAATATTCATTACAAAAAGAAAATAATATAAATTAGGAATTTAAGACATATTATAACAAATTGGATATGATTGTTTGTCTCTATAATTTTTGCTTGCATTGGAGGAAGACGCACCAGTGAAAGCAAAGAAAAAGGTCGACGAAAGTTAGGGGCCAAGGGAAACCAAAGTTAGTGTTTTTTTTTAATTACCGAAAGAAGTTTTGAGTTGTTTAATGACCAAACTTGTTGCATGCTGGACACCAGCATCATTAAGTGTTCAGGTTTGGGAAGCTCCAATACATATCTGCTATCACTATAAGAAAAAAGGCTTATAGTCATGGTCACTGACCCTAGCTAATATATGTACGTGGATATAAATGCAAAACTTGCTGAAGTTCATAAAGTAGCACTTGCTGCTAATCAATCTCAACTTAACACTGTTGGATAGGTTCAAATTAATGACTACAAGGGACTGAAAGGTTTGTCTTGATCCACTACTATGTCGATTCAGTATCATGTCAACTTTGATTAAAACCTTTGATATATTTGAAGTAGTAATTTGCTAAGAATCAACTTCATCCAATACTCTAATGTTGATAGGTTCAAATTAATGACTACAAGGACCTGAAAGGTTTGTCATGATCCGTACGATTCAGTATCAAGTCAACTTTTGATTAAATATTGAAATAATGACTCCAACAACTATTTTGAGTCCGGTTACTATCCACCTACTATTGAAAAAAAGACCATTATTTTCAGAAAGCAATGCATAGTAATGAGTTGAAACCGATAGGGATATTAATGAAAAAAGAAAAGAAAAACACAATAAAAGTCATTGATGGAGGACTGATCAATTTTTTTTTGACATGGAACTGATCAAATTTAAATGCATTTGGTATTTATATCTAGCGTATGTATTAAATTAAATAAATAAGATAACTTATAATATTTAGTGTCCTTTTCTCGATTCCCATCTGTCATTAGCTTGCCACATATTATTAAATTTTGCAGGATGAATGATTTAACATGTTGGTTTGTCGTATGAAACATTTTTCTTCTTCTAGCAGTAGGAAATTGAGCTTGATGTGGACTATATTTCTTTTAAAAGTGTTGCATTGGACTAGACATGGTTGTCTATATGAGCTGTACGCAATATTATATTGATTATGTAATTAATCCTAGAAATTCTGTTAGTTGACCAATCTTGTATATAGATATAGAAACAATTTGTTTTCCCTATTTTAGGACCTAATTTTTAGGATGTAATTAGATCTCATATCACTCGTTTTTAGAGAAGAATACATCTCTTTGAAATCTTTCTGTAGAAACTTTATTGTTTGACATGGTATCAGAGCAGCCTTGATCGCAAAGAAGTCTGCAAGAAACCATCATATACGTATTTTTCCCTTGAAACCCATCACCCTTGTAAAGCTGCTGTGAGTTTGATGGCTACCACTATAGGTGCATCAACCGAACTTATCCCAACACAGCAGATTATCGTACACCAAGACAATTATGCTTTTCCAACCGGAATCATCCTCGATGAGACCACCACTCATTATGGTCTCAACTTCATGGAGATGTCTGGCGCCAGAACAAAGTTGGATATCTCATTGAGAAACGAAACCGTAATATGGAGATCCCAATCTGGAGCATGATTAACAAAATCGTAGAGTGAAAAGCTGGGCCTATTGACCACGAGTCCCGCCGCTAATGCAAATGAGCGATTCGCTCTCCACTGCCAAGGAGATATGGGAGGTCGTATCAGAAATGTTCTATGATGGATTGGACGAAACCTGTATTTTTGAGTTGAACCAGAGATCTTTTTCTACCAAGCAAAATGGTCGACCATTATCAACATACTATAATGAACTTGTTGCTATTTTCCAGGAAATTGATCATAAACTACCCCTGAAGGAACAAATGGTTGAGTAATTTAGTTGCACTTCGCGATGTCTAGGCTTCGAGTTCATATTTTTCTAAGTGGACTTGACTCTGAGTTTGATCAGGTTTGTGGAGAAATTCATAAAAGACCCAAGTAAAACTTAATTTGAGAGCATATGCATATGCCGAAAGAATATCAGAGAGACAATGGGAGCTATCGTCCAATCTATGAGAACTCGGCTATGTCGGCAACTAAACTCGACAAGGATCGCCGTTTGATCATCAACCAATCGAAACAATCAATCATTTGAAAGGCCAACAACTTGTATGCACTCACCGTGGGAAAAGGGTCATTCGCACAAGCAGTTGCTACGAGATTATCGCTATCCGAAGTGGTGGGACTTCTCAAAGAAGCCTCGTAAAAAGATTGTTGGGAAAGCTATGATGACATCATCGGAAGAAAATCAACCGCTGCCTACTGCAAATGTTGCCCATCCAGGTATTATTGGTAAAGCATCTGTATTTTCTGCAACTTCTAAGAATAGAACTTGGATTATTGATACAGGTGCATCTAATCACATGACGAGGAACTCCAGTCAGTTAAAATCTGTTCTCCTTTCTTCTCAATTAGTATTTCCACTGCCAATGGTAGCACCTCCCCTATAACTGGGGAAGGATCTGTTATCTTGTCTAATACTCTCACATTAGATACTGTCCTTGTTGTTCCATCTCTTGAATACAACCTTTTGTCTGTTAGCTAAATTACTTTAACTCTCGCTTGTACTGTAACTTTTTGGCCCTCATTTTGTGTCTTTCAGGACATTCTAACATGGAAGATTCTTGGTTATGGTGTTAGACGAGGTAAACTTTACTACTTAGAGTTGACATAGAATGGGGGATCAAAAACCAGTCATGCAAATCAAACTAGCAGTAAAGACAAGGCTCGAGCAACTATATGGTTATGGCAATCAGAGATTAGACACTTTTCTTGGTTATCTTAAGAAATTGCAACCACAAATTTTTTTTTCAGGATTGAATGATAAGGAATTCCATTAGACACTTGTGAACCGGCTTAAGAGCCAATCGATTTTATTCACCAAGTCCGAATAAAATTTCGTAACCTTTGAAGTTATTCACTGGATGTTCGGGGTCCTACAAAGGTCTCTTTATATTTAGAGCTCAAGTACTTTGTGACATTTATTGATGAATGAACTAGAATGACTTGGTGTCCCTACTGATAAAAAGAGTGATGTGTGTCTAGTATCCTTAATTTTCTACAAATGACTCATTAAATTCAAAGATCAAAAGCAGATTCAAGGTTTAAGTAATCCGACAATGGTGTACCGAGTTTATAGGATGCCTCTCTCAGAATTTTTCGAGCAACCATGGAATTTGTCATCGACCTCATGCACCTATGCCCACAACAAATGGGATTATTATAGAGAAAGAAATTGCATAACTTTGGAGGTAGTGTATGTTCTCTCTTCTGCATGAAACATTTTCTCGATTTTATTGGGGTGAGTCGGAAATCTCACGCCTACCTCATCAATCGAACACCTTTCTCGAGTAATAGACTTTCAAACTCCTCAAATTAATTTGCAATCCCATTTTCAGTTCCCATCTTGAATCTTGAACCCCGAGTTTTTGATGCACCGATATGTTCACATCCCTAAAAATCTTTGAGAAATAAACTCTTGATCCATAAAAACGATGTGTTTTTGTTGGCTACTCTGAATTTCAAAAAGGATATTGGTGCTATGATCCACAAACCCAAAAGCTACATGTGACTCTAGATGCCTCTTTTCGAGAATTAGAGCCTTATTACTCCGGGGGAGTCTCTAGAAATTCTCTCCAGGGGGAGAGCTCAAGTGAAGAGAATGGCTGATAAAACGAGCTTAGTATTAGTTAGAAGAGGTGAATGCAGTGAAAATTCAACAAGAGAGGCGGAGGTGTGATTCAGGCCACAAGAGGTGATTCGAATCAACAAAATTTGTATTCTGTTCTCCTACTCGTAGTCGCTTACCGCAGTATAGTGGGTCTAGGGTCTAAATACTGGATGGGTTTTCAGATAAATGACTTGAGGAAGTCAAAAATGGCAATTAAATTTGATTTTAAGGTTTTTTGGGTAAAACAAAGAGAGGTATTGTTTGGAAACTGAAATTTAAACAAAATAAAATGCAAAAGAAGTCTTTAAGTGTCGATACCGGATTTAGGGATTCTGTGGCAACCCAGGTCCTCGCTTGTTTCCTCATGCCTGAGGACATATAGTCATTTCGAACCTGCCCTCATTTAACTTTAAAACCTAACCCAAAAATATTTATCCTTTGAAAATGGTACTCCATCAACAATGTTTGTTTCCACCGACAAGTGAAGAAAAAGTCTCCTGGACTCCCCTTTCAATGGGTCATAGAGGGTAACTAATGAATAACAGTGGATCTAACAGTAAGCATCCATTGAACCCTAAAAGCTTACCAAATAATAGCCATTCAAGGAGATTCAAGGAGATTCAAGGAGATAAAAACCTAAAGTTAGAAAGGAACACGTTGATCATAAAGGATACCGTTGAAGAATTGTGTGGGAATCTTCCACAAATTTCTAGATCTCGCACTCAAGAAATCTTTCTACTTCAAGAGGTAGGTTTTAGCTAACCATCCTCCAAGCTGTCATCCTGAGGGTGTTTGGTCGCTTTCAGAAAGTGCCAAGAAAATAAGAAAAAGGAAACAGAGAAGAGCAGAAACGGGGGAGAGCTGAAAGCTTCTCCCCAAAAATTTATTATGATGTTGATTGATTGTCATTTGTTACAGACTGAGGCTTATATATGCTCAGAAGAAGGGAAATTACAAAACAATATGAAACAACAAATTACGCTAGGGTAGAAAGGAGAAAAACCAAACTGAGTCGCTTAAAACACAAAACAAGGTGAAATTTCGCTATGCAATGCTGAATTTCGCTATCATAATGGGGCTTCGCTATACTCGCTTATGATAATAGTACCGCTATCATAGCGAAAATACAGCATAGTAAAATTGAAATTTTCTCTATGCACAAAATTCGCTATGATAGCGAAAATTCAAGAGGATAGCTTGGGGCTTCACTTATCATAGCTTGGGCTCATCTCAAACAGAGCTTAATTTCACCACTGCTCCTCGCTAATGTTCCATTACTCTGCTCCCAATCGTGACTGCTCATTTCTTCAAGCTTTGATATTCTTCATTCCCGGCTTGTTTAAATTGATAGAAAACCATATGAAATTGATGAAAATCAACCCAACTTTGGTTATGATTGGATTGACACGATAATTTGGCTTCCAATTCCTGCAAAAACTACAAAACGGCTCTGAATGCAAACCGTGGCGCAATAGGGACCCGAACATGTCAATTGTTAATATAACAATTAGTACACAAAGCGCCAAAACCTATTAAAAATAGGGTTCAAAATAGCACTTTTTGGGCACTAATCAAGGTGATGAGTTTATTGAGTTGGAAGAGGTGAATGAACATTTTAAGCATGTTGTGCAACAAGGCTGTGATCAAAATCATGAAACTGAGAGTGAATCACCACCGATACCCTCAGAGTTGCCCCCATCTACACCATTAACTGAAGAATCAACCTGCACGTTCCTCCGCAGTATGAATCCCGTGTTCGGGAGAGTCTAATGAAACATATATTCCTACAGAAAATACAACTCCTAGATATCCACAAAGATTGAATAGGGGAGTTCCAAAAAAACAGTATGAACCTAATCCTGAAGCCAAGACCAAATACCTAATTAATAACTATGTGTCATCTCATAGGTTGACTGAATCGTATGCATTTAATGCTAATCACTGTCCACGCTTATTCCTAAGAATACGCAGGATGCATCGCTTATCCAAAAATGCAGAAAGGCTTAATGAATCCAAGAGATGGAGGCTCTACAAAAAGAATGCCACTTGGGAACTTGTTCCACTCGCTCTAAAGGAATGAAGCCACTGGATGCAGATGGTGTTCACTTCAGGAAACTCAAACCGTGATGGAAGTATCGATAGATATAAAGTCCTAATTAGTCATGTATGGATATGCGCAAAGGTATGGGATAGACTATCAGGATACTTTTGCACCAATGGCTAAGATCAATGCAATTCGCATTCTTATATCTATAGCAACAAATCGAGACTAGCCTCTGCAACAATTTGATGTTAAAAATGCTTTCCTCAATGGAGATTTGGGAAGAAAGAGGTTTACACGGAGCTACCACTGAGTTAAAAATGGTTCTTCATGTAAAGGTGAAGTTCAGGAATTAAAAAGTCATTGTATCGGGGCCGAAACAAATACTAGGAGCATGGTTTGGGAGATTCTCGACTACAATGAAGGAGTTCGGCTATAAGCAAAGTAACTCAGATCACACTTTGTTTATAAAACACAAAGAAGGAAAAGTAACAGCTTTAATTGTGTATGTTGATGATATGGTCTTGACAGGAGATGACCCATGCGAAATGAAAAGTTTTACAGGAGTATTTAGCCACAAAATTTGAAATGAAGGATCTCGGGCAACTTAAATATTTTTTGGGAATTGAGGTAGCAAGATCGAAACATGGAGTCTTGCTTTCACGACGAAAATATGTGTTAGATCTTCTAACCGAAACCGGAATGCTTGGTTGCAAACCAGTAGAGACGCCCATGGGAATGAATCATAAGCTTGGAATTCTCCTAGACCAAGCCCCAACAGACAAGGGTCGTTATCAACGATTAGTTGGAAGATTAATCTACTTATCACACACAAGGCCAGATATAGCATATGAGATGAGCGTTGTGAGCCAGTTCATGCATGCACCGAGTGAAGAACATATGGAAGCAGTCTATCGGATCTTAAGATACTTAAAGAGTGCTCCAGGAAAAGGTTTGTTGTTCTCAAAAAATGGTATCTCTAACATTGAATGATACACATATTCTGATTGGGCAGGTGATCAAACAACTAGAAGGTCCACATCTGGTTACTTTACTTTTGTGGAAGGTAATCTTGTCACTTGGAAATGCAAGAAGCAGAAGGTAGTAGCAAGATCAAGTGCTGAAGCTGAATTTCGAGGTATGGCTCATGGTGTATGCGAATTGTTATGGATAATGAATATACCGGACTTCAGATCAATATGTTACAATCTATGAATTTCCACAGATAATAGCATGCCATTCAAATTGCACAAACTGCTCAACATGATCGCACCAAACATGTTGAAGTTGATCGTCATTTCATCAAGGAGTAACCTCGATGAATAGATTATACAATTCCCATTTATTCAATCCGAGAGTCACCGCTGATATGCTCACAAAGGCGCTTCGTGGAAGGTGTTTCATGGTATAATCGATTAAGTTACATGAAAGACATCTATGCACCAACTTGAGGGGGAGTGTCTGCATGAGCTGTACGCAATATTAGATTGATTTTGTAATTAATTCTAGAAATCCTGTTAGTTGACCAATCTTGTATATAGATATAGAAACAATTTGTTTTCCCTATTTTAGGACCTAATTTTTAGGATGTAATTGTATCTATTTATTGCCTCTGTTTTAGAGAAGAATACATCTCTTTGAAATCTTTATGTAGAAATTCTATTGTTTGACAATGGTATGAACATCTTAATTTTCCAAATAAGATTTTTTTTTCAAATGAATTAAATTGGAAACTTTGCAAATTATCAAAACTGATAGATCTGTGCTTGAGTGCTCGCTCATTGGAAGTTCTTACGTAAACATGTTCCAAAACAATAAAAATAAAATAATCCATGTAAATATAATATGAAATTTTAATATGATTTAGCCTTCCATGTTTGTATCAAGGACAGGAGAGAATCATTCACAATATAAGATAAATAATAATATCATAAAAGATAGAAACTAAATTCAATTATTGGCTTATAGAAACATCTCATCATTATTTGTATCTATGTCATCTCAAACTCTCTGCTAAGTAAGGCTTTGACTCTTCGAACCTTCTTTCTATCCTTAGCTACAATCAACATGTCATCTACATACAAGAATAGGCATACGAATTACTCATTATCACATCTTCTAAAGTAGACACAGCTATCATAAGTGCATCTATTAAAGTTGTGAGAAATCATAAATGAGTGAAATTTCTTGTACCATTGCCTGTGAGATTGTTTTAGGCCAAGGGTATTAACAAACACACATAATCGTTTTTTACCTGAAACCACAAAACCTCATGTTGCTATATGTAGGATATCCTCCTCAGTTTCCATAAGAAAGTGTTTCACATCCAACTGCTCAAGCTAAAAATCATGCATCGCCACAATACTAAGCAATGTTCGAATAGAACTATGCCTTACAATTGGAGAGAACACATCTATAAAATCAATACTTGGAATCTGATTATAACCTTGGAAAATAGCCTTGCTTTGTATCTAGCTTCTTCAAATCCTGGTATCCCTTCCTTTCTTTTGAATATCCAATTCCAATGAAAGACTTTCTTCTCCTTGGTAAGTTTCACCAAGTACTATTCTTATGAAGAGACTCCATCTCTTCCTGCATAGAAATCATCCACTACTAGAATCCTCAAACTCAATGTTTCCTCATAAGTAAAGGGTTCTTTTTCACATATCAATACTCTTTGCTACGTGAGAGCATGGCTTGACCGTCGACTCGGCTGCACCTCTTTTGGAGGAATAACTTGTCTTCTCTAACTGTCTTTAACAATATTGTACTGTGGTGCAGGAAGTGGTGGTGATAGTTGATAGAAACCAATGCCATCCTGCTTATCTAACAAAGACGAAGGAGTAGACACAGATGCATGCTTTGTTCTAATATTTAGCTCCATCTACATTCCTGATTTCTGCTGACTTGTGTCACATAAGTCATTAGTAGGCAAATCTCATAACATAGCAATTTATTCAAAAATAAGATATATGCTAACAATTATCTTACGTGTCCCAGGACACCACAACTTATAACCTTTAACACCATTCTTATAGCCAAGAAAAACACATTTAACAGATCTAGGTTCAAGTTTTCCATTATCAACATGAGCATAATCTGGACAACCAAAAATCTTTAAATCAAAGTAAACTGTAGGAGTACCATACCATACCTCAATTGGTGTCTTCTTGTCAATGGCAACTGGGGGATACAGATTAGTGAGAAAACAAGCGGTTGCAAGCGCTTCAGCTCAAAAAGACTTTGTTAATTTAGCATTATAAAACATGCAACGAAACTTCTCCATAATAGTTCTGTTCATCCGCTCTACAACTCCATTTTTCTGTGGAGTACCAACCGCTATGTGGTGTCTAACAATGCCTTTTGATCCGTAAATGGCATTAATCTCTTTAGAGAAAAACTCTAAACCATTATCAGTGCGAAGGCATTTATCTACTTCCACAATGCCTTCTCAGTCATAATCTTCCACTCATAAATATTACGAAAACATCCACTCTGTGTAAGCCAAAAGGACCAAACTCTCCTGAAAAATCATCAATAATAGTCAGCATATATTAAGTACCTCTGTTGAAGGCACTCACAGATGGTCCACAAGATCAGAGTGTAAGTAGTCAAGAGTTCCCTTAGTGCTGTGAATACCCTTATTGAACATGACTCGTCTTTGCTTCCCGAAGACATAATGCTCACAAATATTTAATTTTCTAGAACTCTAACCATCAAGAACTCCTCTTCTGCTTAATTCAATCATACAATTTTCACTCATATGCCACAGTCTAGTTACATCACCACCTGTCATAGACTTAGAGGCAACAACAACATCACTTGTAACTGTAGTACCCTGCAAAATATATTAGTTTGTAATTCTTTTATGTCCTTTCATGACAACAAGAGGACCTTTGCTAACCTTAATGCTCCACATACCCAATGTACTTGTACCCTTTTGAATCGAGAGTACTCAACGAGATGAAATTCCTCTTCAAATCTAGGGCGTGCTTTACATCTGCTAACATTCTAATAGTTCTATCAAAAATCTTGATTCTGATTATGAAAACATCTACAACCTTGCAGGATGCATCATTACCAATCAAAACTGTGTCTTTTGACATAGTTTCATATGTTAAAAACCAGTCCCGCTTAGGACACATATGAAACGTGCAACCAGAATCAAGAACCCATTCCTCATAAGGGTTGGAATAAGCATTAGAAACAACAAGGAGTTCACCATCATTGTGATCATCTTCTATTCTTGACTTAGCGAGTTAATTGGTTGCCCACCTTTTGATTCGACCACCTTATTCTTGTTACATGTCACAATCATCAATAATGTGCCCTTTTTTCTTTCAATACTTGCAAGACTTGTTTCCAGTTTTGGACTTCAATCTACCTCTATCACTATTCTCGAAACCTTTTTCTTGAAACCTTCCTCTAGCAACAAGACCTTCAGCCTTAGCCTTAGATCCATTAACAAATTGCTTCATGGTTTCTTTCGAACGTAGAGATTCATAAACCTCTTCCAAAGTGAGAGTATCTCGACTAAAAAAAATAGTATCTCTAAAAGTCGAGTACGAGGAGGGCAACAAACACAACAAAATCAACCCTAAATCCTCTTCATCATATTTAACCTCCATGGTCTCCAAATCAACAACAATTTCTTTCAAGGTAGGGAGCAATGTAGAAAATTCTTAGGATGGAAATTCTCAGAGATAGATAGGCAAGCAAGTTGTACCTAAGTAAAAAATCGTACATTGAGAAAGTTCTTAAGAGATTGACATGGAGAATATAATAGTACACCATTAGCAAATCATTTCGGGCTTCATCCGCTTTATCCCCATAGTATGAAGATGATGTTTATTACATTGGGATTGCATACTACTAGTGCAGTGGGATCTCTCATTTATGCTATGATTTGTTCTCGTCAAGATTTATCATATGTTGTTAGTGTTGTTAGTAGGTATATGGCGAACCCCAACTAGGAACACTGGAAGGTAGTTCAGTGGATACTTATGTACTTGTGTGGTTCTTATGATGTTTGTTTGCATTTTGGGAGGACGAGAGATGGTGTTATTTGGCATGTTGATTCTGATTTTGCGGAGATCTTGTCTGAAGATCTCTTATACTTGGGCCTATCTTAGTATGTGTTTTCTTTGTTGGAGGTTGTCATATAAGTTGAAACTACTGCGAGACTATAGATTCGTTGATATCTCACGAGGCGGAATATATGGCTAATCTTGAAGCTTGTAAGGAAGCTATTTGGTTGAGAGGTTTGCTTGGTGGGACTGTTATGATTGCCCAGACCATCATAGTCTTTTGTGATAGTCAAAGTGCCATTTTCTCACAAAGATCAAATGTTCCATGGGAGGACAAAGCACATTGTTCGTTACCACTTTATTCCTTGAGGTCATTGCTTGTGGTGACATTGTTACTAGGTTATACTCTGATAATCTCATGATATGATGACATGACACTTCATTTTGCAAGTTTGAGCATTGCCTGAACTTGGTTGGTGCCTATTTGATGAGTTTAGCCCTTTAGGGCTTTTGGTAAAGTTAGGTTACCAATGTATTATACCGCAGAACCAAAACTCATTAACGATAGATGAACAATAATTAAGATCACTATCAAACTGAAACAATTTAATAGAAAAACCAAATTGTATTTTTATTTCTTGATAAAAAGCATTTAGTACCTATGGAAATTTAGATCTCTCTTTCAATAAGCATAACCAAGTCATACGAGAGGGTCATCAACAAAAGTGACAAAATACTTTGGAACCCCAAAACCTTTAGGAACTCGCATAAGACCTAAATATCAAAAATGAATTAGGAAAAAGGTTGACCACTAACATTATTAACTATAGGAAGGGGCTCGGTGATGCTTAACGACTAACAGACTCACACTCCTAAGGAGAGAGAGCGTGAACGACCAAGATGTAGAAACAAAGAAGTAGGATTATGACTGAGGTGATAATGCCACTAGGTTGACGACACAATGGCAGAAAGAGCATAGGTTGGTGAACTCGATGATTGTGTCTTACGTATGCTCTTCGACTTCCGACCTCCGCTAATCATCTTAGGAATGAAAGATCTTGAAAACAATAAATAATAAGATGGGAAAAAAGTTTACAATTAAGTTGTTTTATAACTTGACTACCAGACAATAGATTAATTGGGAAGTCAGGAATATAGAAAGTAGAGGAAATAAAACAATTAGGATTAGTACAGTATCCTTTCCCGAGAATATGAATTTAGACCATTCTTTATCGATGTTGACTCCAACTTTACAAGAACTAGATTCTTGACTTAGGTTGCACATTTCATGTGTAATAATAGAGATTGGTTTTCAACATATGGAATGTTGTTTATAGTGCTTTGTAAATGGGAAATATTACATCTTGTATATTTTTTATAATTGGAATAGGCCGGGTCAAACCGTTTGATGGGGTTGTTAGGAACTTAGCAGTGAGAGACATGTTCTAAATCTGAAGAGAAATATTCTCTCTTTAAGTACTCTTGATTCAAAATGGTTCAAGTACACTGAACGTTGAATTCTGATAGTTAACAGAGATGTCTGTATTGTTATGAAAGGGCACAAAAGGTCTACCAAATTATATGTGTTGGACACTTGGTACAAATGATGCCTTGTACTACCCCTTCCATGTCAAATGGTGATATTATTATGGTTAAAGTTAATACTCATGATAACCCTATCAATACAATGACTAAGTCACTTTGTAGTTTGAGCATTGCTTGAAGATGGTTGGTGTTTGTTGTTAATCTTTTCCCTCACAAGCTTATATATAAAATGTTGAGATTTTCTTTTTGAAAGACTGAAGTTTTTGTTTACTTCTTACATTGGAAGTTTGTTATTTTCTTTTATGGTTAAAGATAATACTCATGATAACCCTATGAATACTATTGTTATCTTGGGTGTCCCTCATTTGTCTCCATGGCTATTATCCGTTTGTTAATTAGTTAGCAAATTGATTAAAGAGGTGATAGAGTGTTATCACATATAACAACCTGATAAAAATGTTCCTTACCTTATATTTATAGGTTGTTAGAGTGTTAGGATAGAAAACCCCAAGGTGGCCAAGAACATGACAATGGTATAGTGGTTGTGGGAGTGCTTCCTCGGTTGAGAGGAGCCCATGAGAGGTGCATGAGAAAGGGTGTAGTGTCTCGGTTGAATTGGTAGAAGAGAGAGAGATTTCCTGGGGGCTACCAAGAGAGAAAAGAAGGACAAGAGAGCATGAGGGAGAGAATCCAAGAGAGCTGCATTGATATTGTTTTTTGTAATATGCTCTTTGTGAAGTTTTGGTAAATTAACCAGAGAAATAGAATGATTTTTATTCTCTTTTCTCTCAATCAATTCTTGTAGTACAAAAGCACTAACAAATTGTGAAGCAGAATCACTTCCCTCGCTCGAGGATTTGAGCATTGCTTGAAGATGGTTGGTGGTGGTTGTTAATCTTTGCCTTCACGGGCTTTTATAGAAAAGGTTGAGATACTTAATTTGCTCCAAAAAAAAAAAAAAGACTAAATACTTAATTCTACTAAGTATAATTCAGAACAAAAGTTCATGAAAGAGAAAATTTGCTTGTTAAGAAAGATGTTTTACATTGGCACTCAGAGTGATCTAACATGTCTTGACATAGTGCACCATATCATGGACATTTGTGGGGGAGTGAGTAATTTTGATAGGAAATAAAATACAAAGGAATGAAACCCGACAAATATGCATAGACCGCAGAGATTGGTGCACGGTTCGAAGCCCGACCTACATCCACGGGCTAAGCACAAATGAAAGCGATTTCACTCACATCTCGATTAGGTTACAGTTGGTCTTATATGAAGTGAGGCACCCCACTTTCTCAAATGCCCAGCTAACATAACTCTCTTGCGGCCCCAATGACATTTGAACACTCACCGACAAAACATCATTCAATTAAATGTATAGAACCCCCCAACATTGATAGAGTTGGGCAATACCTGTAACATGTATTTAGCTCCTAGAACCACCCTCTTCTTCTTAAACATTTTTCTTGTGTGCATTTGCTTCAAAATCGTGTCCCCTATTTAATATCCTCAAGGGGATCCTTAGTCAATATTTTGTATACTATCTTGTAATCTTATCTGACTATAAATCTGAGATTTTTATTCCATATTTATCACAATAGAATATCATCAATATAAATCTCATCATATGATTTAATCTTCTATATTTGATTTACCCAATATCCACTAGTCTTGTTGTCGTCTGGAGTGAATATTATTATCTCGATCTTGAATATTTGTTCCCAAAATCCGTGTTGACTAAATAAGGTAAGTTAAGTCACGCAGCTTGATATGACTCATGCTGCAATAATTATAACATCGAATTTTAACTGCTAGAAACATGTTTATTTATTTATTTTCACTGCGATTATGACAAGAAATATCTCCAACAGTTCTATTAGCATTAAGTTAAAAAAACAAATGCGATCTAAGTCAACAAAGGTTTCATAACATAATTAGGTCTTTATTAGAATAATAATATTTGAATACACGTTATGAATATCATCTTTTTAAACATCCGCATTCAACTAAAGATAATAGATTCTCTCTTGTTTGAAGATGAATAGGAGTTACTTGTTTAATCGTGATCATCAAATTTTCATAGATACATGTATTTTATAATCAATCATTAATCATTATAATATAAATTATAACTAAGTATAATTTTGTAATTTCAATTCATCAGTAAAGGCAGAGTGAATTCTGTATGTAGTCTAAGTCTTAAAAATAAGAATGCCTTTAAAAAATGATACATCAATTAGGTGTATAACATTTTAAATTCTATTAGCCACCACCAAGACTAGCATTTAAATTGCATTAACGAGGCATAATTGGACTCTATGTAGTTATATTTGAAAGATGTTTGGCAAAGAAGTTTCCTTGAAAGCATCAAATTAAAGTCTCAGTCGAGTTAGGTGGGAACATGAGAAAGATATCCACTTTAAACCAATAAAACAAAAAGGAAATAAATGAACTTCTTTGTTGTGGCCATCAGTAATAAATATTGATGTTGATTTTTCTTCTCCATGTGATTTCTATATATGGAGATCACCATGTGATTTCTATATATGGATATCACCAAGGTTTGAAGTACATGACGTAGACATGCACACTTGTTGGATTTGCTTTCACATATAGGCGATGTCCTTAACGTGTTGTGTATGTGTTTGATAGCATTTCTAATTTTTTTTTTCCAAAAAAAAAACTCACATTATAAATAAATTTTTAATCTTTAAAATCATCATATTTTTCATATTTTATTAAATATATAAATTTTCTTTTAAAGTTAAGCTTAACGGACTCTACCTCTTCTCATAAGAAGTTAATCGAATCATTAGTTGTTTAACTATAACATTGAAGTCTATTTTCCAAAAAAATTGAAATAAATAAATAAATAAATTATGACAATTAAGGCAACCTTTTCGACACTTGTCGGAAAACTCCCTTCAATGCCTACAATATGTATATAAACATAAAAAGCGTATTAGATTTTAAGTGAGACATATTGTCTTAGATTTTCGGTTTCATGGAAGTAAAATATTTTATAAACAATAATTTGTTAAACTGTGATAAATTTCAATATATATATATATATATATATATATATATATTTATAAAATAATAATTTGGATTTGAATGTTTTGTTGGAATGTTGTCATAATCTTTGGCAAAATATATTTAAGTCATCCAATTGAAGGGCTTTATAAGGGGGTGTAACATGAGTTGTCTTAAGGTTGGCGCATAGGTTGGTAGACCAAGTTGGGTGGTAAGACTTACCATATTCAGAAAAATCCGATTGTGGAGATTTATGAAGATTAGAGCCTGATATGATGTGGGATGGATAAGGCATGACAGAAGGCAATATTGGGTGACACATTTTGATGCAAAGACACCACAAAAAAAAGGTGGTTGTGGGGGTCAAATACTTGTTGTAGGTATTGCCCAATTTCTCTCATTGTTGGGAGGTTTTTATACATCTTGTTGAAGGATGTTGTTTGGTCTTGTGGGAGTCTAGATGATGTTTGGGGAATGAGGGGATCTCATTCTATGTTTCATTGTGATAGAATTAGGTGAAGGTGGTGTTAGAGAAAGGAGGAGCGTTGTCTCATATAAGACCAACTGTAACCTAATTGATATAGAGTGAAATTCTTTTCATCTGGGCTCAACCCCGTGGACGTGGGCTAGGCTAAACCACGTAACCAATTTCATGTCATATAACCTTTGATTTATTTTATTTTTATTTATG
The DNA here is from genome assembly GCA_016808115.1 of Tetrastigma voinierianum. Classification (NCBI taxonomy): domain Eukaryota; kingdom Viridiplantae; phylum Streptophyta; class Magnoliopsida; order Vitales; family Vitaceae; genus Tetrastigma; species Tetrastigma voinierianum. The sequence continues at coordinate 41,837 of JAEQBH010000938.1, forward strand.
TCAGAATTTAATTATTCCCACAGTGATCCATAACTTGATGCATCAACTGGTGCGCCAACAGGTAGAACATCTTTCATAACAAGTAGAATTTTCCCTTTCAATTTTTTATGAAGCTAATTTTTCTTTTTATTTTATGGGGTTTGCAAGATAAGATTTTGTTAAATTAATTGATTTAGTTACAAATTTTGACAAACTGACTGACAAGAAAATAAATAAAAGTTATATTTATAACTTAGGAGAGAACCCCTCTTTTTTGCCCAATTTCGCCTTTGGCGCGAGGACGGTGCCACGTCATCAGATTTGCCCAAACATAGAAATTTGTGATTTTTTTCTATTATGGGTCCTATATTTGATATGGAAAGGGTAGTAAGCCAGTAGGATGACAAACTTGCCCAATTGTATATCTCCTTTAAATAGCCTAGAATTAGATCAAACAAATTATGTTACAGTTATGTCATAATCCTTATATATATATATATATATATATATATATATATATAACCTGCCTGTATATATATATATATATATATATATATTGATGATGCCTTTTTCCAGCAGGGCCTGAAATTTGGAGCGTGTTGAATTCGGTCGGGTTGGACAAGGCTGGCGAGGGGGCGAAGCGAAGGATCTTAGGACCGTTTGGGGCTGGGGGTAGGATTCTTTACCGTGATGGTTTATAAGTTCGGGTGCGGCGCTCTCCTGTGAAGAACCGGAAGGAAGAAGGCCCGGCTAGGAAGCCGCCGAATGGCGCTTCAGATGCCTAGGTCGGATTCTTTATGAAAAGAGAATGCTTAGATTGCTCGGAATTAGCGTACCTTTTAGTGTTGGAGGCGGCCTTTTATTTATAATGGATATTCATCGATTTGAATGATGATTAGGGTTCTTCCCTTTGGAGGATAGGTTTCCTCACGTAGTCGACCTTAGATTTAGCAATGGATTAGTCAGGTTTTATTTGGGTAATCCTCCTTCCTTGACCAAATTTATCGACTAACGGTCTTCTGTTGCTTTTCCTTCCCACTTCTGATAGGACTTGATTGAATGAATAGGGCGTCTTTTAGGGGAATATTCTATCTTGTTATTTGTAAAGATATGGTTTGACGGCCGTGTATGACGCTGCATTCTTCAATCCATGTTACGGAAGCGCGTGGAGCGCTTTGTTCGGCTGTTATGAGACATGGGCGTGCTTCTGATCCTCACGCTCTTTTGGTGGCGAATGAAATGCTGCGGCTGATTACGATCTATCAGTTTTGACCCTTGTAATGCGATTTGTGTGGCGAGGGCTGTGTGTTAATCTCGCGACGGTTGTTATTTCCGTGTGCGCTTGGATGTGGATTAATTAACTGACCGCGGAGTCATGCGTGGTGCGGTGTATTGACTCTCTTCGAGTTCAGCGGCATTTTCATATTCCTTTGTTTCATTGTTCTTGTCGGCCTTCCCGATTCGACTTCCTTTAGCCTCATAACTTCCCACTTTTGTCTTTATATTTCCTTGGCGTTCTTGTATTTTAAGTTCACGGATTTTTCTCTTATGTTTAGTGTTGGGTCCTTTTACGGCGTTTCCTCCATTCTGGGCGCGGCGTCGAATCTGTCATTTTCTTTCGATTAATCTGACGAGGCTCTAGAAGTTCCGATCGTCACAGTTTATTTGTCTTGTTGCTCGTCATGGGGTGAAATCGTTCTTCCTCTTTGCGTATCAGCGGTGACTCTTGTTGTCTGGAGTCTGACGGCTGGGGCGTTCCGTTTGTTTTGTGATCGTTGGCCTCGGCACTGCTCTGGCGCCTCCCTTCCCTTAGGTAAGGGTAAAGATAAACCTGATCGGAATATCTGAGGGGTCGGACTTCCTCAGGACAGCCGTTCGGCATGCCGCGAAGGTGGGCCCAAGTAGGGTTAGTCCTTCATATGAGTCTACTTTAACTGGTATTCGGCCTCTCACAGTGTCGAATATGGTCCCAGAGATGTTTTGATGACCTTTTACACCGCCTCCGTGCGGCATGGTGCAGCACACAGGGTTGCTTATGCATTTGCCGCTTTCCTTTGCATCCCTTCACCAAAGAAGTTCTTCAACATTTGACATCTGCCCTTCCGGTTGGCTCCCTACGATGGTTGGGGTATTTTTAGTTGGTTTATTGGTCTTTTAGGACGGGAGGGTTTGGCGTCCCGATGTGGCTCTGTTCCTCCGTTTTCAGTCAGATGGTTCACTACGGAGGTTTTATTTATTTTTCGGACGTTACGGGTGCCCTCACATTGATCTCGGACCTTCCTTCTTCATGCCGGTCATGGAAAGGGCGATATTTCTTCGTTAGTGGTTCCCGGCCCCAGGAGTATGACTCGTGGCGGGGATGATACCTAAATTGTGCCGGGGCGTGGGCGCCCACGATAACCGTGAGTGTTTGCATTACTTTTTTTGGTTTGATTTGTGCAAAACGAGTGATCGCCCGACCTTAAGCTTTCCTTATGCTTCCGAGATGCTCGTCTTGACCTCAGCGATGAAGATGCTGCTGTGGCTCTAGCGTTGGAGGAATGCTCCGCTGGATTCTATGCGGGCGTAAAGTCGAACATTCTAGTTCCTCTAATTTGTTGCTGAGCATTCTCTTGTTTTGAGGCCTTTCTTTCTACCCTTGGGTTTTCCTTTTGGGCCGCTAGCGCCACTCCCCAACGGGGAGATTTTGGATTCGTTTAGAGGCGACGTCTCGGAAGCCAGTGTGAAAGAGAAAAAGGCGGACTCCTCTGAAAGGGCGGCGGATTCGGCCAAGGTTGAGAAGTTGGGGTGTCTCCTTAACTGTTTGTTCGGGAGCCGGGAGGGCATTGCCGCCCACGGCCGAGAAGGCTGAATCTGAGTGTCCTTTGCTTTGCGCACGCCTTCTTCTCCACGTCGGCCCGGAGGCGGGAATTATCTCATACAGCTTTGACCTTCTTGTCTTCTCCCTAAGCTTGTCGTCGAGCGAAAGAAGTCTTTGGTCTGTCGTCGCTTGCCGTGACGGCTCTGCCTATCTTGCCATTATGGAATCAGCCCGGCGGTGCGATCACCTCCTCGGGGATGGCGGGCCGAAAAAGAATTGAAGCAAAATGCAGTGCAGTCGGGGCTTCTTTGCTCTCTAGTCTTGAGACTTAAACCAAATGCCGTCTCATCCATTCTCCAGGAATCTGACATTGGGGGATCGAAGGAATTGCCAGTTGATGAAGCTTTGGCGTTGTCTTTTCAGGGGATTGCTTTGGTAAGTCTGTAATTGTGTTTTATTTCCGTAGCGTTGCATCTTTGAACACTATGCAGTAATGACATGTAGGCACCACACCAATTTGAAGAATTAAGCCGTCAGGCCAAGCGAGATGAAAAACATGTGAAGATCGCCCGGATTTATAAAGCGAAGGTGGCTTCTCTCACTTCTGAGAGGGCCGAGCTGCAGGAACGAGCGCAGCATTTGACCGAAGAAATAGAGAGGCTTAAGTCTGATCTTAAGCACACTTCATCGGCTCGTGCTCGGGCAGAAAATAGAAGAGCAGTCAGGAGCGGTTGTGAGAAGGTTGAGGGAGTGAGTCTCGGGAGAGTTAGGGGTGAGCTCCCGGGTGCACGGGATGAGTTGAAATTTTGAGACTTCGGGAGGGGTTGAGATCTGTCAGTGACTGAATGGTTGGGAGGAGCTCAAATCACCTCCGGGGCGTGCGTGGGATCTTCGGAGGTGGAGGCTGCGTGGGTTCTGATGGTGAGGCGCCAAAGAAAAGGCTCTTCGAAATTGCTTGTCGCGAACCCCGGAGGGCAGATGTTGTTGGAGGCTTGCTCGTCGTGAGTCTTAAGTTGTAAATTTATCGAGCCCGAGGTGAGCTATGAATGTAGTGGTTTGCGTGCAGTCTTAAGTAAACAAGTCGAGCATGGTTGCTCGGAGGACGAGGTTATCAACAATTGCGAGATCAAAGGCGGTGCTGGTGGGCTTGCACGGGTGGCTCGCTTTTCAGCGGAAGGCCGTTGGGCGTGCTCGGATCCTGGAATTTCAACTTTGACCTCCCGGCGACGAGGCGGAGGGTCTTCCGATGCGAATTATTCCGGGGAGCTGTTACTCCTGCGAGATCCCTTCTCATTCTTCATCGATGCGATGCTAAATTCTTGGACTCATTTTGCCTTTCACGATGTCGACCACTCCCCCTTTTTTTGTTGGGCACGGGCACGATACATGTAACCTTCCCTTTCAATAAATACCCCATTTTTTGAAAACTTGCCAGTTCTCTTGAGATATCTTTATTCTTTTTCTGAGCGTACCAGGTTGAAGGTCTCGACAATTTTAAAGCGTATCGCTGAAATTTTGCATACTATCTGTTTGATGCGGCTTGATTCCCCACTTATACGGTTTGGAGTGGGTGGAGCTCGTGAGTTAGACTTTGTGGCCTTAGTCATCTAGCGGCGGGGTGTTGGCCTGGTTTTATGGCTGAGGTCGTCAATGCTTGGAGGCGAGTGAAGCTCATCTTTGGGGGCTGTTGATGGAGGCTCGTCAGAGTGTGGTTGAGTAGAGCTGCTGGGAAGGGCTCGTCGATGTAAATAGTAGAAAGGAGCCCGACTGTTTGGAGTCCAGCGAAGGGCTCGTCAATGTGAATAGTAGGGGCTCGTCCATTTGAGTTGAGGGATGAGCCTCATCGATATGGGTATGCGAAGGAGCCCGTGCATGCGGAGTGCGTGAAGGGCCGTCGCGTGAATAGTAGTGGCTCGTCCATCTGAGTTGAAGGATGAGCCTCGACCATATGAATTGTGCGATGGAGCCCGTGCATGCGGAGTGCGTGAAGGGCTGCGTCCTTTGTGAATAGTAGGGGCTCGTCATTACGAGGTTGAGGCGAGCCTCGTCAATATGAATTATGCGATGGAGCCGCATTTGTGCGGAGTGCAGCGAAGGGCTCGTCACTGTGAATAGTAGGGGCTCTTCATTCTGAGTTGAGGGACAAGCCTCGTCAATATGAGTTGTACGAAGGAGCGTCGTGCGCCCAGTGCGGCGAAGGGCTCGTCCTTGTGAATAGTGGTGGCTGCGCGTCCGCCGGAGTTGAAGTGAGCCTCGTCCGTATGAATTGTGCGATGGAGCCGTGCATGCGGGTGCGGTGAAGGGCTCGTCACTTGTGAATAGTAAGGGGCTCGTCATTACGAGTTGAGGACGAGCCTCGTCAGCACTATGAATTATGCGATGGAGCGCGATGCATGCGGGTGCATTGAAGGGCTGGAATCACTTTGTGAATAGTAGGGCTCGTCGTTACGAGTTGAGGGGCGAGCCTGGATCAGCGTATGAGTTGTCTGAAGGGAGCCCGTACGTATGAGTGGGTGAAGGGCTGCGTCCTTTGTGAATAGTAGTGGCTCGTCATTATGAGTTGAGGGACGAGCCTCGTCAATATGGTGTATGAAGGGCGATGCATGCGTAGTGCGGTGAAGGGGCTCGTCGATATGGAGAATAGTAGGGCTCGTCCATGCGAGTTGAGGATGAGCCTCGTCGATGTAATTGTGCGATGGGCGATGCATGCGGAGAACATCGAAGGGCTCGTCGATGTGAATAGTAAGGAACGTCATTTTGAGTTGAGGACGAGCCTTGTCGTGATTTGTAAGGAGAGTCGGGTCACATGCGGAGCGTAGCGAGAGGCACAAATCAGCAGTGAATAGTAGGGGCTCGTCATTGAACGAGGGGCGAGCCTCGTAGTATAGTGTAGGAAGAGCCGTCTGTTTGGGTCGGCGAAGGGCTCGTCATTGTGAATGGTAGGACTCGTCGTGCGAGGTTGAGGGGCGGAGGCCTCGTCAATGTAGTGTCACGAAAGAGCCGTTTTGTGCATGTACGGTGAAGGGCTCGTCAATGTAATAGTAGGGAATGTCAATACGAGTTGAGGATGAGCCTGCGTCATTCTCAGGTGTATACGAAGGAGCCCGTAAATGCGGAGTGCGTGAAGGGCTGATCGCGTGAATAGTAGTGGCTCGTCCATGCGGGTTGATGGATGAGCCTCGTCCACTATGGTGTGCGTGGAGCCCGTGCATGCAGGAGCATCGAAGGGCTCGTCGATGTAGAATAATTGAGGGCTCGTCATTCTGAGTTGAGGGCGAGCCTTGTCGATATGGTGCCAGGGGAAGGCCGTGCATGCGGAGCCAGCGAAGGGCTCGTCGCTAACGAATAGTAGGGGCTCGTCATTTGCGGAGTTGAGGGCGAGCCTCGTCTGATATGAGATTGTCTGAAGGGGCCCGTGCATGCATAGTGTAGAGGGCTGCGTGATGGAGATAATGGGGCTCGTCCGTCGAGTTGAGGATGAGCCTCGTCGATGAATTATGTCTGAAGGAGCCGATGCAAATCACGGAGTCTGTGAAGGGCTCAAATCCTTTGTGAATAGTAGTGGCTCGTCCGTCGAGTTGAAGGATGAGCCTACGTCAGTATAGATTGTGCGATGGGCAGTATATGCGGAGAAACATCGAAGGGCTCGTCAATGTGAATAGTAGGGGCTCGTCATTCTGAGTTGAGGGACAAGCCTTGTCAATATGAATTGTAGGGAGGAGCCCGTCTGTTTGGAGCCCAGCGAAGGGCTCGTCGCGTTTGTAGATAGTAGGGGCCAGTCAATTACAGGTTGAGGCCGAGCCTCGATCGATATGAATTGTACGATGGAGCAGTGCAATGCGGAGTGCATCGAAGGGCTCGTCACTGTGAATAGTAGGGGCTCGTCATTACGAGACAGGGGCGAGCCTGCGTCCAATATAGTTTACAAAAGGGCGATAAATGCGTAGTGCGGCGAAGGGCTCGTCGATGAATAGTAGGGGCTCGTCGTGCGAGTTGAGGGGCGAGCCTGCGTTAATGTAGATTATGCGAAGGAGCCCGTGCGTGTAGTGCGGCGAAGGGCCAAATCCGCGCAATGAATAGTAGTGGCTCGTCATTACGAGTTGAGGGCGAGCCTCGTCAGCTGTGGTATGCGATGGGCAGATGCATGCGCCCAGGTGCGGCGAAGGGCTCGTCGATGTGAGATAGTAGTGACTCGTCATTAAGTTGAGGGCGAGCCTCGTCGAATAGATTATGCGATGGGCAGATTAAATGCGGAGTGCATCGAAGGGGCTGCGATCCTTTGTGAATAGTAGTGAAACGATCCATCGAGTTGAAGGATGAGCCTCGTCCCGGTATGAATTGTGAAAGACCCGTTTATGCGTAGTGCAGCAAAGGGCTCGTCAATGTGAATAGTAGGGGCTCGTCATTCTGAGTTGAGGGACGAGCCTTGTCAATATGAATTGTACGATGGAGCCCGTCAAAGTGAGCAACTGGGCTCCTGGCGCTGTGGCCTTGGTGGCGTTCAAGCCGAATGGCGATGGCACGGTGGTCGACTCTTGAGAGCGGCGTGGCTGTCTTGAGTAGGAGCTGCGTCGAAAGGGAGTGGCCCAGGCTCTGGCGTGGCCTTGGTGAGCGTTAGCCGAGATGGGATCTTTGGTAGTCGACTCTTGACGTGGCTGTCTGCAGTAGAGGAGCTCGTCGAGGCTTGGGCTCCTCACAGGCGTGGCTTGGTGGCGTTGGCCAGGAATGCGTGTAGCTGGTTGTCGGCTCTTGAAGCGGCGTAGCACATGCGAGTATAGGAGCTCGTCAAAGGATTAGCATTACGTTATGCGTGACTTTCTGTGTGCGAAGGGCTTTGGTGAACTGAACCGCCTCGCATGATTTTTGGTATGTGAAGAGCTTTGTGGTGGCCCCAGACGCCTCGCATGTCCTCGAGCGACATCGTAATCAGGTTATGGAGAATGCGGAGCAGGTGCACGAATTTTCGAGCGCTGAGTCTCCTTATAAATGGTGGCTCTGTTTGCCTGCGTATCTTATGCTTTGGAGATTACGCTTTTCACGGGTGGGTGGATGGGATTCGCTAGGATGGATCTTTCGACGTTCGGTGCAACCCATTTGGAGGTCCTCGCGCCTTTGGATCGGCCTTTCTCGGTCTTCATGTGTGGGAGTTGTGTTTTTCCCTAGTCTCCCCTTTATGGGAGTCATGTTGTTCCTAGCTTTGCTAGAGTCTGTTCGGAGCGGTGCATCGCTGTGAACTCTACGTTTTTAACATCTTCTTGCTCCTCCTTTCTACTCTTGGCACCCTCTTTTCTTTCTCCCTTCTTTCTTCTTCCGGCTTTCTTATCCTTCTTTTCCCTTTTGCCTGTCTTTCTCCTTTGCCTCCATCTTTTTCCTCTTTCTTTTCTCCCTATCACACCCCTCTTTATTCTGTCTTTCTCCATTTTGTGCTCTCTTTTTTTTTTTTTTTTTGCAATTGCTTGTCTTTGAGTGTTTTTGAGATGTAATCAAGGACACCATGATTATATAGAATATGATTCATTTGGAATAAAGAGACTTTTATTTTATAATTTTCTCATTGTGTGTTTCGGGCTGTTTAGAGATACTAAATTACCAGCGTGTGCTGAGCTCGTCATAAGGAGTGATAAGGTTTTGTACAAACCGGTGCTGCGAGTAAACGACCGGGTGCTCAACGTTCCATGTATGTTGTATAAGATTTTCCCTCCTCTGTTTGGAGCTCATAATTGCACAGTCGGCTGACTCGGGTTATTATGTAAGGACCTTCAGTTGGAGCTGGACACGTCGTTGGATTCTTCATTGGCGAAGCTTTTAAGACGAATCCCCGGCATGTAACTCACAGGCTTGACTCGGTTGTAGTACTGTTTGTCTTCGATACTCTGTATGCTTATTTGAACCTGCTGCGTTTTTCATCGGGAGTTCCAAGTTCGAACCACGAGGGCCTCGTCATTTTGTTACTCAGATCTTCAGCTTCGACTCACAGAGATTTTATTCCAGCCCCTCGGCGAGGCTGCGCCGATTGCCAGGCTAGGGCAAATGGGGTCTCCCGAGTTGCTGACTTTTGTGTCGTCCTGTAGGCCCATAGTACCTCGGGGAGGTATTCTACCCAACTTCCTTTAAGATCTTCTAGCTTGGTCTTTAATGCGGCTAAGGTTACGATGGTGACTTGACTGTCAGTTTGATTCTTGAGTGTCTTTGGTGACAGTAATAATTTTTAATTCCAGGCTCGGCACAAAATCTCACGAATTTGGTGTTGTCAGTAATTTCCCATTTAATAAGACACCCAGGCTCTTGGGATGCAAAATCTGCATGATGGCTCGCCGTACGAGTGCGTGTTTTGCTCTGTAATCATAATTTACAGAGTTCGGTTTACGCCACGACGGTGAAATAATCCTTTGCGACATTATGAATTTGCATTGGCCCTTGCCGATGGGCGAGGGGTCCAATATCCAACCCCCTTTCTTTGGAAGGGCGGTACGGTAATTGGCGTCGGGGCGCTCGGCGGGAGGCGTGATATTTTGGCGTGCTCTGGTAGGTGCAGCGTCTCTTGGCCCAAGTGGTCGCATCTTTAAGTATCGTGGGCGGTGGTATCCTGCCTGAATTTTCACGCTAGATTCGAGCTCGATATGGTTTCCCACATATGCCTTCGTGTACTTCTCTTGCTTACATATTGATGTCTTCTCTGCGATCATTTAGGAAAGGTGTGAAGAATCCTCGTTTGTAAAGGCTTCGCTGTGATTGGTAAACTGGAAGACCTTACTCTTATCTTAGCGCTTCTTTCGGTCGATCACGGTAAGGTTCAGTCATTAATATAATCCCAAATAGGGTCCATCGGTTCGTGCGGATCCTAGGGCGACCACGTCTTTGTAAAGGATCGATGGGGTTGCTAGGTATTCGACGGGCATTGACCCGCCGAGATCTTCTTACAAGGTCGTGGCTAGTTTGCGGCGTCGGCTCGGTATTCTACATTGCAGGGGCGTACTTGGCGGAACCAATACAAATACGCTTAAATCACGGACCTTTTGGAGATATAGAACCATCGTCTCGCACGGCCTCATTATGTATCACCCGATCACGCGACCACCAGGTTAGGAATCATGGACTGGTACGATGAGCCTCCCAATGAGTAGGCGAGGTTGGGGCTGCTATGTGACCTCATACTCGGCCGTTGTTGGAAGCATGGAACCCAAACCTGAGTGTATTCAATGTCCTATCCACCCATGGTGGTGAGGATTAAGCTGCTCGCTCCACAATGCGTTTGAGGCTCCATCTAAAGGGTTTCCATATGGGAGGGGTGCGTCCTCGACTATGTGGGCTCGGCAAGCTCCTATCGGGCGAATTCCATGGCTTGAGTCGGCTAGGACTGTCCCTTTATAGAAGTTTTTTGGCTTTATGCGATGTCGAACTCGCTTAGCTCTATGGCCCTTCATCGATAGCCAGGAACTTCGGCTTGTATAATACACAACCGTGGGTACTCGGTTGGGACTTCTATGGTGTGAGCACGGAAATAGGGACGAAGACTTCAGACTGCGATCCTGATGCTAAGTATCAGCACTTTTCCATTCTCGGTGCCTCTCCTTAGCTTCTCTCAAGGCTCATTGCGATGGTGTCGCGGGTCTTGGACTCGCTCTTTGTCTTTGGCCGAATCTTTGCCAGTTGAGAAATCCGATACGACTAAGTATAAAGTGAGGAGTTCTCCTTCAACGGGACTTACTAGAATGGGAGGAGAGCTTAGGTATGTTTTTAATGCCATGAATTCTTCTTCATTTGTCGTCCCATGAAAGGCTTTCTTGAGCTTGGAAGAAAGTGCATTTATCACTCACTCACGGATGCGAAAGCGGCAAGGCTATGACCACTTCCTGTCATTGCATTTGGACCTCCTTTATTCACGAAGGCGATGGCATGTCAGAACATGCTTTATTTTTGTCTGGATCGCTTCAAATCCCCACAGTGGTTAACTATGAAACCCGAGAAATTTCCCGGCTAAATACCTTAGGAAGCTGTTTAAGCGAGGTTAAACTCATGTTATAATTCCTCGGGATGCGGAATGCCTCGAGGAGAGATGGGTGATATGGAGATCGGACAGCGGATTTTACCGGCATGTCGTCTATGTATACCTCCATTTATTTGGCTGCCTATGCGCCTTTGGAACATCGGTTCAGCAGTCTACAGTAGGTCGCTCCTGCATTCTTGAGTCAAGCGTACCCGATGTGATGAGTTCTTGTCTTTGTGACGAATGAAGTCTTTTCTTGGTCCGAGGTCCCATCGCGATCGATTAATAAATGGGAAAATGCATCCATACGCGAGTAGTTCGTGGCTGCGTGGCGTCCGATGAGGTCGATCTCGATAGAGGAAGAGTATCGCCGGGCGTGCGCATTTGTATCGATGATGTCGATCACGAGTCGCCACTTGCAGTTGGCTTTCTTGGCAAATCCTGGCGTTAGCTAGCCCACTTTCGGGGTGTCCACTTCTCTGATTGCTCCTGCTTGGAGGAGTTTACCGACTTCCTCGTTGATAGCTTTTTGTCTTTCGGTCTTGAGAAACTCACGTGTTTTTGTTTAACGGTTTGAAGGGCGGAGTTGGTGTTCGATTTATGGGTGATTATTGCGGGGGTCGATTCCTCAGTATGCTGCGTCCATGCAGCGATCTACATTAAATCTCAGCGAGTGAGAGGCCTTTGAGATCCTTTGATAGTTTGGAGCCCATGTAAGGCTAGATGTTACGGGTTGTCATCCAGGTTGCCCGCGATTCTAGTTCCCTCGAGGGCTCGGGTAGTGAAGCACCTCGTCGCGTATCAAGCTCGTCGGCGTTCACGTGGTCGGCCGGCTTTTTGTTTTCATGGAGGTTGTGTAACACTCTTGTAGCCCGCTGATTTCCTCGGACCTTCAGAGCTCATTCTTTGTCGGAATTTGATTATCATGTGATATCTTTGAGGATGGCTTTTATTGCTGAGGGAGGTCGCCTAGCGTATATTATAGGCGGCAGGCGTCGCATTATAGGAACCTTCAGCGTAGGTCGTTGCTGGCGGGGGGTTCTGCGGTCGGCACGGTTGGAATCGAGCCCAAGCGGTAGTACCTTCTCTCCACGAAAATCCCCGCCCGGATGTGTCTTGACGGGATCTAGCTTCTCTTCCCGATACCACATCTTGTGTTGAAGGCGGCGAAGATGATGTCGTGAACTCCATTATCAATTAAAACCCGGTGAACTGTGGTGTTGGCCACAATTGCGCGGACTACCAGCGAATCGTCATGGGGTGCTGGCACCTTCCGGATGCGAGTCGGAGAGGCATTGATGGTAGTGTCGATTCGCGTGATTTAGATCTTCCCTTGTATTTCCCCATGTGGCGATCTTATTCTCGTAGGTGGGATTTTTCGAGCCGAACTAGGTTATCTCCGGCCAAAATCCTCCGAGATCCGTGGATGATCTTATTCTCCGTGGATTTTGAGCCGAACTCAGATTCTCCTCCTCCAAAGAAATCCTCCCTGAGATCACACATGGATTTCTCCTGTGGCCGTCATACCTGGTCACTGTCATTTGCATGGCACGCTGAGCCAAATGGATTATGGTTCCTGGCCCCGACTGGGCTTTGATTCGAAATGGTTCCTGAGAGTTAAGGAACACCGGAGACATCCGGCACGATTGGGCCATTATATTTCTTCTTAGTTGTGGCTACGCTTGTCCGTACGATGTCCATAAGGTCCCCGTGGAACTCAAAATACTCGTGTTATCCCTCGTCAGCGGATCTGATTTCATCCGTGTTTCCGCCATCCAGAATTGCTCGCTTCGCACCTCACGCAGGACTCAGGATACCGAGAGGCCGCTAGTGGAGTGAGAAACGCCAGACGTAACGCCGCCGTTCTTCGCCATGGCCCAGACGGTCTCTCGAGATTCCCGCCTTTGCTGGATCGCCCTCAACCCACCCGCGACATCTTCTGGTCGCCGGTCGTCATTCTTCCGCCGCCCAGCTCCGTCGCTCCTTTCTTCGCGCAGGCTTCGGCGCGCAGCTCGCCGTACGCGCCGGTGATCCCCACTGAAAGTACTGGAGGGTTCTTCAGATAGAACATCAAAGGTCCCCATCACCCAACCCCGCGAGCGAAATCAGGATGTTTAATTTTTCGTCTGCACGCCTACTGTGGACCCTGTGATTGACCTTGTACATTACACTCAAACCCCTCATGATCCTCGCTTGATGGTCAATGGGATGGTAATGCGCTTCAGACATCCTAAATTGGCGAAGGAGACGAACGCAATGCATTTAGTTCCCCAATTAATATATAGATGAAGGGGGAATTTATCAACCACAAAGCAAAGTCGTCTTTTTGAAATAAAGAGGTGGCTAGAAGCCCTCGTGATCGCACGTAGTCCCGATACCCATGCACCCATCCGATTAAGTATTAAGGTGATCGACTGGATCTTGACTCCATCGAATGTTTCTACCCGAGGCATTCGACTCTCATAAGTGGGAAGGTGCAAAGACTCACCGAAGCGGAGATTCCGTTTGTCGCACCAAGGTATCCATAGTATCCGGCCTCGCCTTCACCACTTCCTTCACGATGAGCTCGCTGGGTTGCTTCAACCTCGTCCCACGACCGCTCCCTGTTTCTAGTCGAGGTGATTCGCGCTCTGTCGAGAGTCGCCTCCCGCATAATGCCTTCCCCACCGGGTCAATCTGGTCCATGCCCCCCGGGCTCGACTCAGACTCGCTTCGCCCGATGCTCACGGAATGTCGCGACTCAAGTGGCTCTTCGCGGTGGCGTTGTGGCCTTCCGGTTTGCCGCCCCGCGATGTCAGATTCACCGATAAGTCGCCTCCACGCCGACTGCACGTTGACGAGGCGGCCGCCCACTTCGCTTGTATCGCTTGCATCGCTCTCTCACCGCCCCAGGGGGTCCGCCGCCATATCACCTAGTGGATTCCGCGGTCCTCATGGATTAGCGTTACTCCCGCCAGGTTCCTTGTCATACCATCAGAATCGAGGAATCGGGCCAGGTGTTTGATAAGGAATCGTTGCTCCTACGCATTTCGCGCCAACCGAGCGATGCCTTTTTCAACCGGAATCATTTGAGCGTGTCGCCGCTTGCCGGGACTAAGATCACGAGGGGTCAATCAAGGATGCCACCACGCTCGGTAGATTACCATCACGATGGTTTATAGGATCTTCGCGCGTGACTTCCCAAGAAGAACCAAGAAAGAAGGTTTACTTGCGCTTCGCCCGTATCATCTGGCGCCGTCGATTCTTTACGAAAAGAGAGAACGCTTGTGATTGTCGTAATGAAGCATCTTTAAAGCAAGGTTGGAGCCGGCCTTGTATTTATAATGGATATTCATCCAATTTGGATAATGATTAGGGTTCTTCCCTTGGAGACAGCTCTCCCAGAATACTCTTGATTTAGCAATGGATTAGCCGAGCTTTATTCTAGAATCCTCCTTCCCTTATCGTGGTGGGTATCCAACTAACGTCTTCAAGGTTTTCCTTCCCTTTTACGGGTCAGATCTGGACACGGTCAGACGCCTTTTGCGAATATTCTATCTTCTCGTTATTTCCAAAGATATGGTCTGACCGCCGTATGGGCCTTCCCGTTTCTTCCAACCATGTTCCGGGGCCTAATCTGGCCGGGCCTTTGTTCGGGCCAGTATGGAAGGACATGGACGTGCCCGCCCTCACCGCTCTGGGTCGGGCGAATGAAATGCCCGCCCAGCTCGATCCTTATTTATATGCAGGGAGCAGGCATATATATATATATATATATATATATATATGGCATGGCGGTATATATATATTTCTTCTTTCTTCTATGTTCTCGATCTCTTCACACGATTGCGTTTCAACTCAATATGTATGCACTTCTCGCTATGCGGAGTTGTGTGGTTCATCTCCAAATGTACAAAGGTAAAATCTGCTAAATCTCAAATGCAGCCATCAACTGCTTGTGTAAGGATGTGCTTAATACGTTCAGTGGCTCAATCCTGTGGTATTTATCATGTCGATAGACTCCACTAGACAACCCCTAAAAAGGAGTTTTTCACCTTTAGGATGCTTCTAGTTGCTTAGAACTCGTAATCTCAATAGTTTTGATTTGAATCCACCCCATAATAAATGTTATTTTTGCCAGGGTTTCAAATAACCTGAAGTGTACCTAATACATGTTTTTAATTTATTAGCCACTCACCATACACCTAAGACTTACTTAACCTAAATGTAATAAAAGGATAAGCTACAGGTCAGGGACAAATCTCAGGTGTCAGCTTTTTTGAGATTGGTGATGTCTGTGAAACGATAAAATCAACCTAAGATACAAGCTAATGATATCTAAATCAAAACACCTAAGATTCTCTTATTATTAAGCTCAGTTTTTACTCAACTCACAATCCAAATTTCATAAAATAGAATATTTTCTTATTTTCAATCACCATTAGTATATAGATTAATAAAAGTCAATTATAATAATAAATTCATCCCAATGGACAACTTTAGAACCATTTTACCTACAATAGTTGGCATTACCTAAGATTGATACTACTATAAATTCTTTGCAGGATCACTGAGAGGCTCCAAAATAACCTCTTGACAAAACAAATCAAATACCCGTCTATAATAAATCATTAAAGAGTGACAACCCTACAAATTACCCCTTAATCATCATGTGTGTGTGCGTCAGAAACTGTCTCGGATTTCTTCATAAATCAAGAATACAACTAAATCAACCTTTCAAAATCCAATTTTATATTTTAAAAAATCTTTCACAAGCAAGTTAATCAAACCATAAAACCGGGTGAAACTCCTATCTTCATGCAAATCTCAGGCCAATTATACCTATAAGTAGAGCCCTAATCCACGTGGGTGCGAAGACGAGGTTAATATAAATCTCATACCCAATCCACTCACTAAGCTACGACCAACAATCCACATCACGCGCTTTCTTTGTCCTCTCGCACAGAGATTTTTGGCAATGTATAATCGCTGGTTGTCAAGCAAAACATGGTCAGGGGCTCGAACTTCATGCAATTCATGAAACAAGTTCTTAATCCAGTACTCAGTCCAATCCCTGATACATATCAAGACCATCACTAAATTAATGTACAGATAGTTTATACTTCAACCAATGTAAACAGCAGGACTGGTTATACATGATTTTGCTTAAGCCACGGTGCCCCAATCTTTATCGTAATTTTTTTCTTCTACCAAAACAGAAATGGCCACTGACATCGAATATGATAGACATGATTGCTAGAATTTTTTCAATGGTGGAAACGCCCTTTAATATTTCAATTTTCACAATCGGCGAATTTTGAGAATATGGTTAATTACGTTTTTATTTGGAGCACTTTTATAAATTTGTAAGAACCTTAATTGAATGGTAATTGTCATCATTTAATTTAATCTTCGCTTTTGTGCTATATCCCACCGTAAGACTCCATGGTGCAACTTTCTTGTGAAAAGAAAAATTGACAAAAAATAGGGATTATATTGTGGTAGTAGATGGCCAGAACTATAAGTGGTATTTTTTCAACATATTAGGTTAATTCTTTAGTTTATGCTATACTTTTTAATTATTTTATATATTCATAATGAAGTTTTCTCCTTATGGTTTTTCACAATGGTTTCACTCAAAATCTTGGTGTTTGTCTTTGTTTTCATTTTTTTATTATTGTACCAGCTGATTTTAAGAGCAACCCTTAATATATTTTTTATATTATCTATTCCAGTTTTCTTAAGAGGCCACGCCTTCAAAAAATATTTTTACTTAATTCCATCCTTCCATAAATCCGTGGTCTAGCTCCGATTTGTTTTCTTCCGAATAATGGCTTCTTGCATCACTATTCACAGCGTGCAGTAAAGACAACTATTATGGACGAAAGTGACATTTTACTTGTATCAAAGATGTTCTTTGTTATTTACTAACCATTATTGCAAGAGGAAAGTGACATTTTCTTGTTATAACTCTGAATATACTACGTGACTTGCGAGGAATTATTATGGACCTCTACTGTTCTTTCAATTCCTTTTCTGCTCTGTTGACATGGACGACTTTATACACAAGATCATTCTGAATCTTCTACACTAGATTATATATACATATATAATTGGTAACTATTTAGTTTCTTTAAAAAAATAGTTTTGGCTGATGGGTGAAGGAGACAAAAACAATCATCATAATTTAGGTAAATATTCTGGCAAGCCTTGGTGAATAAGTCTCCCAACTACTCGGTAGACTTATTATGTGATAGTGCATAAACTTCATCTTTCATCACTCTTGATAAAATGACAATCCACTTCAATGTATTTTGTCCTCTAAATTGATATAGAGGATATACATGGCAACAGTATATTGGTTGTCATGTATAAAACATGGTAAGTGCCTATTGAACTTCATGCAATTCCTACAGATTCTTAAATCCACTTCAAGAATTGAATGATTCCATCAATGATATCGACAAAACCTAACTCCATCAAGACTCCACTAATTTATCAAACCAAGCCTGGCGATCGTCGACATAAAATAATGATTTTTTCAATCGGGAAAACTAGACGCGCCCCCAGAAACG
Organism: Tetrastigma voinierianum; assembly: GCA_016808115.1. Taxonomy (NCBI): domain Eukaryota; kingdom Viridiplantae; phylum Streptophyta; class Magnoliopsida; order Vitales; family Vitaceae; genus Tetrastigma; species Tetrastigma voinierianum. The sequence goes on from JAEQBH010000938.1 coordinate 59,157, forward strand.
AATCAAACTCTATATCCAGGTTGTCCACAGACTTCTCTCATAACCATTAATCATGATTGGTATATACTTCGATCAAAACTAAAGTATGATGATTATCGTGTGAGAGTCTCTACATACAAATGTGAGAATAGACAATAAAAAGACAAAGTAAAGAAATTGGAGGCATGATAAAGAGACAAGGCAAAAGGACATGTTGATCTATAGGTAAACATGTAATGGGTATGTAAGTGGAGCACCTCAACGAGAAGAGGTGGACTGGGTTACCCACTGACAGATAAGCAGGCATGGGAGAAGGTATCCACACCTTGTGAAACATCGCTCATTCGAGTTAGGAGGGGTGGAGAGATGATCTGAGGGAGACAAACAAATGGCATAGGAGCAAGAGCTTCAAGAATAGACTCACTGCAGAGCCGAGGTAAGAAATGTATGAGTAAAAAATGTTACATCAAAGACTCATACTTGTGCAAAGGTGGATGAAAACATTTATAAACTTTATGAGTCCTGGAATACCCAACAAAAACAAATTTCAAAGCTTGTGAGGATAATTTATCGGTTGGCACAGAACAAAACACATAATACATCAAGAACCAAGAATCAATGGTATTATGAACTCATTAGATGAGAAAATAACAAGAGTTTTAAATTGAAACATCAATAAAGGGAGACTCATTAATTAGATAACATGCACTTTAAATAATCACCCGAAAAACAAAAGAATTTTTCATATGGAATATAACATAACAAGAATAGATCAACTTATGCCCTTTTTTCTCTCAACTACCCCACTTAAGTACGTAAATAACACAGATTTTTACGAATTGTTCATATGACACAAAAACTCATTGAATAATAGATTGAATAATCAAGACCATTATCAAACTAAATACCTTAATAGAAAAACCAAATGTATTTTTATTTCCTCAAGAAAGCTTTTTAGTACATATGGAAATTTAGATATCTCTTTCAATAAGTGCAAATCAAGTCATACGAAAGTGGTCAGCCAACAAAGTGATGTGTAATATTGGAATCCCAAAATACTAGGAACTCATAAAAACCCGTAAAATCAGTAACGAACTGAAAAGGTCGATCGCTAACATTATTGATTTGAGATAGAAAAGAAGACTGATGATACTTCCAAACAATGACTCACACCTAAAGGACGAGGAAATCGATGGAAGACCAAGATGTACCAAAGTAGGGAGATGACCATATATATGCCACTGTGGCTTATATGATACAACAAGAGAAAGGAGTTAAGCCATTAACCATGATCACCATCACAAACCCTTCCAACTTGCTGATCTCCATTTCATCCATCTTCCAACGAAAGATCTTGTTCGCACATCAATGCGATAAGTTTGAAATGTCACAGCACCAAGTTTGAAAGCCTTCGTAATCTGATCATCAGCAAGAGACACCGTGGTGTCAACGGCGTGGAAAGAGAAGAGCGTTGAAAACAACAGATCCGACGTCATCCTCCAACGATTTTGAACTATCGGCGCATCTGATATAATTCGCAACCGCGGCAACGACCGATCAGTCGCAGCCATTCGCAACATTGATCGGAGATGGATTCATATACGGAACCGCGCCCAGGCGTTGCCATCAGAAACACGTCATATCGCGGATTCGCAAACCGAAGAATTCCGACTTCAAACCGCCGATAACCAGAACTGGCGAGAAGCCGGTAAGATAATAGCAGCGTATCACCTCCCGACATGATCCGAGGAAGCAAAGTGCAACTCGATATGATCCGCATCATCAAAATCAGAATAATATTATTTATCAGGCGATTTTTTTCATCAATCCTAACTAATATTGATTTTTCCGCGATCTTCCTAATCATCATAATCAAAACCAGAAAGGAGCAACAAGCAGAATCTATGAATATGATGAACCAGATGTTTCGAAACTCCAATCATCAAACACAATACATATGTCGATTTAATAATATATTCATTATTAACCATAATCCACGAGCACGATCACACGTAGAGAAAGAGATATGAAAACGATGATACAAAGATAAAATATAGAACTCCATTGATCGGTGGCGGATGTTACATCCAACACTACACGGAACCCGCGAGATTCTCGCGGCGATCACATTAAGTCCCGCGAATTCCACAATCTTATTAACACGATATCGATATTATACATCGAAAACATATAATCGGTTCTTCCTCCACAAGATTCATTATCAGAAACTCCCGGTTGAATTTACGCTAATGGTTAACGTATTGAACCGATATATTATAATCGTCCAACAAACATTCACATAAAGATCATCAATCAAATCAAATATTAAACGAGGAAAAATTCCAAGATCCTTCCATAATTGATCACATTCATAAGAGGTCCAGAGCCCCCTTAATAGCCTGCGAGAATTTTTGGTAGATGAAACCGATCTTATCACTATTGATCTCAAGAAACATGATGGTAAAATGTAGAAACAAAACAGAGTATGTTATCGAAATAAAAATAAAATAAGAAGTTGAATCCCAAGAGAGTCGCGGTTGAGAGATCATCTTAACTGATCTTAAGCTTACGAACTACATAGTTAAGATTTAAACATCAAAGTTAATGTCTGGCAGTAATTATTCAGATTGTTTTAATTTTCTATTATAATCAACAGTAAAAAACTTCATTTTCTTCTACTCACTTCCGGTTTCTCACTTGGCAAACCGCAAACACAATCTGCCAACATAGATCCACAAAACATTTGTCAGATAACAAAACTGGCAACTCACTCCGGCCCGTAATGAATTAGCCCCATTAGATTCCATGCGCTTTGTGTAATGACCTTATCAAATAATACAAGTTTTTTTGCACGTCAATTAAGTTTGACTAAGTTTGACTTAGGTTTGACCAACACTTAGTATGTGGACCAAAGCGACTCTTTCACATAATAATTTTGGATTGACTAAGACACTATTTCCGTAGGCCTCTGCCGAATACGAGTTCCATGGGGACGGTCGAACGTCAAAATCGATCGCGATAAAAGTTAGTGACCTCAGAGAGTTCAAACAAAGAATATTTTTAATAATGTCTGTGCTCGCTTTCGCTGCTTTTACTCCGGAAGCGACCTAGTTCTATATAAACCTAGCCTTATACAAATGAAACTCCTAGCCCCAAGACACTCATTTTGGTTTCAAACCCTAAAACTCCCCAAACTGCGGAACACCGAACCTGGTCGTTTTCAACCACAGCCGTCGCTTCACCGTGATGCGATCCGACCACCCACCTGCACACGCCACGCCGAAAGGAGGAGTAAGGTAAGACGATCCCAAGTAGTTAGCCACTTAATCACACGGACGCGCCAGATATCGGCGCCATGGCGCGCGCCGCCACCTACGGGTCACCGTTTTTCTGCATTTTTCGGCCACTCCAGGCCGACCCATACCACCCTCCCACTATTTTGGACCGAACCTACTTCCGTGGTCCTTTTGCGCATTCTCACCGCTTGAAATATGACAAAACAAAGTCGGGTCGGGATCGCCGGATCGAAGTTTTTCGTACCCAATTACAACCTTTGACCAAGGTATGGTACCGATGTAAGCTCCCGGTCTCTCGGGCTTTCCTTGATATATGGTTTGTGAATTTTGACGCCGTTTGGTTATTTTCCATTTTTGGGTCATTTAGTAATACCGGTAGCGTCGACTTTAAATCGAGTACCAATTGGTCAAGCTTCGCAAAATTGAAGATGGATTATGAAACTGGATGTTTTTATGAGAACTGAGTACCTAAATTAGTTCTCGTAAAAGTGAAAAGCCCCAATTTCTCGAGTAATCGCCCATAGAGACACTCGTAATCGATACGCCGAGTCCAATCTCTAGGATGCTCTGCTGGGGCCTAAAAGTTATTCTAAGGCCTTCTGGCATCCCAATGTTGTCGGGTTCGGGCTTATTTGGTTTATGGTGTTTTTTATTGAGATTATGTACACTCGATTGAGCCGGGAGAGACTTATTGTGGCAGGATCGAGCGCCTCAGAAATGCTGAGTGGAAGGTTTATATGTTTTAAAATGTTGGGGGTATTATATTGGTATATAATTATGGTTAATTATTTAATATAAATATATCATTTGATAGAATGGTTGGTTATGCATAAATAGAATGATGTGTTTTCATATAAACAAGTTATCATTTCATGTGAATTTTGTCAACATCTTAAAGCTATTTGAAGTTTTAATGAAGTTCATGGATGAGTCTCAGGGTATTTAAATATGTCAGCACATCAGGTTTTAAAACCACTTTGAAAACTTATTGTTTTAAGAAAGAGATTTTGAGATTTTTGTGAAATGATTATAATACAAAGATATTTGGAAAAAGGTACATGGAGGCGGGAAACGACATGAATATTATTTCCACTACCGTGATGTCCACGATCACTCACGTCATTCTGCACCCACGCCCTGCCATCTAAGGTTATTATCGCGTGATGGTCGCCTTTAATTCAAGGCTATTAGTTGCCACGTGATAGTTCCGTTTCGCACCGGCTGGGTTACGAAGCCGCCTGATGGCTCCGTTTTAATCAAAGGTTTATCGGGCTGCCACTTGCATCGCGGAGGCCTGCCATCTCGATTTCGCTTATGATGGGTATATAGTACGCATATCATCGGGTTTCTTATTAAGGTATAACCATTTCAATATTTATGGTTATGGTACTTTCATGATTATTTTTACAACATGATGACTATACATACTTTATGCTAAATTTTATGTTGTGAAATAATTCAGTTATAATTTTCTTTAAAATCATGTCTAAATTTTTTGAGCATGAATTTCCATATTGTTAGACTCGTAAAGTCACTTGAAATGTTTCAAACGGGAACCTTACAAAAAGAAGTTGACGGAGGTTCGAGAGAGAGAAGAAACAGAAAATAAAACATTACTTCTTATAAATTATGCCACTCATCGAGATTTATTACTAATGCTTATTGTTTTTTAAATCGCTTCTAGGTCCAGTAAGCCAGAGGGCCTACTCCTCGCACAGATTCAACACCGCTCTCGCTGCTAACCGGCAAAGATTTCTTCTCATCTACATGTCTGGTCTATCAATTTATTTATCTTTATTTGTACCCCTAAATTCAAAAAAACCTTAGAATGCCTGATATTAGTATTAAACTTATATGAGTCCTTATTATGTATGTTTATGGTTATGACCTACATTAAGATAGGCCTGGCCGTGATCAGCCATCGCGGATTTTTCTATAATCGAGGTATCGCGGGTACTGCATGTGTTTCAGCTTCTTTCCAGCCGGGTTCCATTGTGTATCTCGCTATGGATCGTATTAAATGACTTCACTAAAGTGACCACTCCTGAGAACCCCGGGAGGGTATCCTGGCCGTCCCGTCAGCCTTGGCACGTAGCTCCAGGTTTCTAAATTTCCTCAGCCTACAATGCCAGCAACTCATCCAAAGGTTTTATACCTTTCTAACCTTATCCTTGGAATTGATTATGTTTCATTTATTCTGGGAATGCTTCTTCCGACGGCGCATGTAGGTAGACGTACGCTCAAAGAGTTCTCAAAGGAAAGTTCCGTATGCACCTACTTATGAGGAGAATCTTGTCGAGCGCCTGGCTCGATCACTCGAGAGGAGTGGGTTTACTGGTGTTACTGTTTATCAGGCTCGTAGACTTGGAGCAGTGGGTTTTGATGGCTCCATGGATCCCATGGTGGCTTTATCCTGGCTAGATGACACAGAGAAGATTCCGACGAAGGTATGCAAAGTCCTGGATGAGGATGTAGTCGATAGATGGTTTTCTACTCTGGGTAAAGGTGTGAAGCAGGCGATGAGAGGACTATTATTAGGAACGTCACACTCGCAGTACGCTCAAGGCCGCTTCATCGAAGTTTTGCCCCAAATTACTGAGACCAAGAGGCTGAGCTCGAGACGCTCACTGTGTGGCAAAGTATGACAATTATGAGAAAACACGCGTAGGTTCAGAGAGTTATCGGATTTCTGTCCCAATTTGGTTGCGGTGGATGAGGTCGCAAAGAAGAGGAGATTTCTCGATGGGTTGATCGAGCCAATAGCTTTGAGCCTCTCACTGGACATCATCCCACATATCGCCTGACGAGACGCCGTCTGCAGGTGGAGAGACAGACTCGACATACGCCGTACTAAGCGCCATCATACGATGGATTGTCTCTGGGAACCCCGCACCAAAATCATCCAAGAGGGTAGTTTCAGCTCGGATCTTTCTGGAAAACAGAGGGATCCAAATGGGACAGACGTGGTGCACTGGTAGTGTGCTCAAAGAGGCGGACATACACAAGGGTTCTGATTTCACCTGAGTAGGTGTAGCTGGCCAGGGTCCGCAGCCAAGCAAGGCTCGCTCAGCTTAGACATTTGCGCAAGATCCATGATGCATTCATGCCGCGGGATAATACATGCCAAAGGCGAACATAGATATTTCTCAAGAGGGGATCGCCTTATCGAGGATCCAATGTATTAGAGTTCCAGACCAAAAAGCCATCACGTTGGGCAAGGAGGATCGATAAGCGTATATGGCAAACCTCGGTTCTTTAGCACGGATATCGCCTACACTCAGCTGCTAGAGATGCAGGGATGTAGACGCACTACCTCGCGGGAGGCAGAGTTTATGCTATAACCAAATAGAGGCACAAAGCACCCCGACGCTGATGTACATTATCTATTCGCACATGCATGTGTAACATCGACCCAAGGGCACACTCTTTATTTCATGTGAGTATGTCAGACGAGTCGATCTAATTCCGGGCCTTTCAATGCAGCTGAGATTGTCACAACTGGCAGGAGAATCCCCATGTCCTAATCGATGCTTAAGGGTAGCTTGTTTTCTATCGAGGGCCAAGATATGGAGGCGCGTATTTGATATTATTTAGATCTCAAGGGGTTGGATGTGACTTTGGGATGGATCAAGCCTGACAAACTTATAAGCCTAATGGATTGTTTCCAGCAAGGAGGTGATATTACCTAACGGACTACTGCAAGAGTAGTCTTCTATGGAGAAATGGAGGCGAGCACCTTCAGTTTGATTTATGCCATTTCGCGATGTTTACTGCAAAGGTTGTAAGGGGTATCTAGCTCATGTAGTCACACCCGTGAGTAACGGTTTGTATTTCAGACGCACTAGTAGTATGACTTTGGATGTGTTCCTCGACGATTCTAGTGCCTATCTCCAATCTAGAGATTTTCCCATTGATTTAGTCCTGGTACAAATTTTCCTATTTCTTTACCACCTTATAGAATGGCATCGGGCTGAGTTGAAAGAGTTGGAAGGCTCAAATACAAGAGCCGGTGGATGGGATTTGATGTGCCTATATTTCACCTTTAGTGACACCTGTTATTTGTGAAGAAGAAGGATGGTACTGAGGTTGTGTGGTTAGACTATAGATGTTTAATAAAATTATTCATAACAAATATCCTTCGTTTCTAATGATGATTTGGCTTGACTAGCCTCTGTGGTGCTCTCCAAGATTGACTTGAGGTCAGTGGTGTACCATCGCTAAGGATTAGGTAACTTTACACTGCAAGACAAAGATTCAGGATTTAGATATGGGCATTGGCGAAGCTTCTAGTGATGTTCCTTTCTTCGCCTACTAATGCCTCAAAGAGTTTTCGCGGATTCTGATGAACCGTCTTTCGTCCATACTGATCGACGGTTACCGTTTTTATCTTGACGATATCTTGGTGTACTGAGAAGGAAGGAAACATGAGATACATTCACAGGTCGCAGACTTTGGCGCAAAGATCGGGCCAGGGATGCCAAGTTCAACAAATGTGAGTTTTGGTTGGAGCTTGAGCGAGATTCCTGACAAACGGTTTCACGATGGCACGATGCATCCTCGTAAGGGAAAATGCGCAGCGGGTAAATCGGGTCAACTAAACTACTGATGTATAATGGTTTCCTATTTCACGCGGGGGTATTACCGCAGGTTCATAGAAGGGATCTCAAAAATAGCAGGACTACCACCGTTTGACTAGAAAGGGTTAAATTTGAGTGACTAATGTGTGAGGAGCTCCAAACATCAAGGAAAAGTTGACGTCACCCTCGTTACACGCCGTGAGGGCAACGAGGGGTTCGAAAGGTTTACAACGGCGCTCATACCAAGGTCAGGTCAGAAGATGCAACATAAGAGAGTTGTATGATGCTTCCGTATTAGCTTGAATGACGAAGCTGAATTATCCTACCCACATGACTCGAACTTGTCGCTGTAATTTTACATCAAGACTTGATGTGTCACGATAATGGCGCTTGTCGAGCATTTACCGACCTTGTTACGCCTTTAATATTTGTTTAACGGAAGTAAACCTTACGCGTGCTGAGGTGGATTGAACTACTTAAGGATTAAGGGATTGCACTGGCGACTACCATCCAGTAAGGTAAATGTGGTGGCGATGCCGAGTAGGAAGTCCACAGTTTCTTAGCTTATATGCGCATACAACTTCCATTGATGGTCGTAGTCATGAGTCAAGTGTCGAAAGTCAGATGCATGTCAGAGCACTTTTTGCTAGTTTCCAACTACGACCGATACTTGTAGATCGACCCTCGAGGCGCAGAACTAGGAAGATCCTGTATTCACGAAAGCATGAGAAAGCATATTGGGTCGAGGGGCGTGAACAATGATTGCTATTGTGACGATGAGGCCTGTGATTGGTTCTAGGCTGTGTGTTCCGGCAGCTGAAGAGTTAAAAAGGCAAGTATTGAGGAAGCCCATAGTTCGCCATGCTATGCACCCTAGAGTACCAAGATGTACTGCATAATCAAGGAATATTATCGGTGGTCGTGATTTAAAAGAGAAGCTGTCGTATGTATCCAAGTGCTTCATCTTTCATCAAGTGAAGGCAGAGAGACAAAAGCCTTTTGGACTTCTGCAGCCCTTACCTATCCTGGAGTGGAAATGGGAGCGCATTACAATGGATTTTGTATTCAAACTCCCTCCCACATTTCCGAAGATATGATGGCATTCGGGGCAAGAGTTGATCGACTCACCAAGTCCGCGCATTTTCTACCCATTCGTGAGAAGTTTTCCTCATAAACTAGCTTTAACTCTTGCCAAATCACATAGTGAGCTCGCATGGGTGCCATCACGATCATCTCTGATAGAGATCCACGATTCACTTCGAGGTTGATGAAGGAACTAGGTGCTTTGGTTGAATTTGAGTACCGCTTCACCCTCAAACCTATGGACAATCTAAGAGGACTATTCAGACTGAGGATATGTTGGAGGTCATGCGTGACCGCAATTCAAGGAACATTGAAATTGTTCATTCTACCTTTATGTAAGAGTTCACCATAACAACACCTATCACTCAAGCACTGCAGATGTCACTATGAGGCTGTATGAAACAAACAATGTCGCAATACTCCTTTAGCTGGAATGAGATCATAAAAGAAATTACTAGGGTCCCGAGATCGTATGTAAACGATCGTGGACAAGGTTAATGTTATACGTGCCAGTTGAAAGTAAACATCAAGATAGCAAAAGAGCTTATGCGGATAAGCCGTGAGAAAGGATCTTGAGTTCGAGGTCGAGGATCGTATTCTTAAAACTCTCCTCGAGGCGTGGGTACGCTTGGGAAGCGGCGGGAAGCCAAGTCCTAACTACATCTGACCTTCGAGATCGGGTTTATGATAGTCTAAAGTGTTTCCATGGTATCGTGACTCGCCGAGAGCTTTCTCGAGTCCATAATGCTTCACATTCCATGCTATTTAAGTATATCTCGTGATCCTCTACATGTGTTGGGGAGGCACGCAGATTTGAGCCGAGGGATGACTTTGGTCTCATGAGGGGAAAGCAGCCAGCGCAGATTCTCACAGTAGGGAAGAGGCGCTTCGCAACAAGACAATATCCTTAGTGAAAGTCCTTGAGAAACCACCTAGTCGAGGAGGCGACTTGGGAGCGGGAGGACCAAATGCGAGCGTGACTTCATCTCTTCCCACGGCACAAAAACAATTTCTGTGGACGATTTTTATTTGGCGGGTAGGTCAGAATGACCCGCACTAAATAAAATGTTTTTTCTTTTAACGCCAATCGGTTCAATTAAGTTTGACCAGGTTTGACTACCAATATAAGCGTGGACCAAAGTTGACTTTTTCAAGGATGAATAAATTTAAATACTAAGATACCATTTCAGCCATTTATTGTAATTTAGTTCATAGACGGCAGTCGAACGCCAAACTCACTTCACGACAAAAGTTATGACCTGAGAGTTCAAACAAATGCATTTAACAAAGTCCAAAAGTCGTCGCTTAATCAAAGCGACCCTAGTTCCTATATGCTCAGCCCTGCGTACAAATGAAACCCAGCCCCACGACACTCCATTTTGAGCTCCAAACCTGTAAAAACTCCTAAATCGTGAACCAATCGGTCTCAACCACGTGCCGTTTCACCGATATATCGCCACCCACTTTGCACACCCGGGCCGCCAGTGGAGGAGGAGGTGGAGCTCCATCCCACAATGAAATTTCACGTCGAACCACGTCTGATGCGCCAGACGGCCAATAAGGCAAGGTCGCCACCGTGGGTCACCATTTTTGCATTTCCGCACCACCAGGTCGCACCATAACCCCCCCTCCGAATCATCGCGGTCCTGGTGCATTTCACCGTTTGAAAGATACGACAAAACAAAGCCACCAATCTGGATCGTTTCCGGCCAACACAGCAACTTTTGACCAAGGCAGGCACCATGTGTTCCCGGGTTTCGGGCTTTCCGATATATGGCCAGAATTTTGACGCTGCTGTTAGTTTTACGGGTCATTTGTAATTAACAGAAGGTCGGACTTAAATCGAAAGTACCAATCTTGGTCAAGCTTGGCAAAATTGAAGATGATTAGTAAAACTGGATGTTTTGGTGAATCTCGATGGTTCAATTTTTATTAGCTCTCGTGAGTGCTCCACCTTGGTAACGCCCGGCGCAGTGGTCATATCGCAATCGAATTCGCCAGAGTCCAATTTAGATGGTCATGGGGTTCAGTTATTCTGGCACCGGGGCATCCCAAGTGGTCTGAAGCATGTTTGGCGGTGTTTTATTTATATTACGCACACTACACTTAGCCTGGGAGACGATCTCATAGGCAAGACTCAAGGCCCCAGTCCGTAACGTTTATATGTTTTAAATGTTTCGGGGTATTATATTGGTATATAATTATGGTTAATTATTTAATAAATATATCATTTAATTCAATGGTTGGTTATGCATAAATAGAATGATCTCGTTTTCACAGAAACAAAGTTATCATTTCATGAATTTTTATCAACATCTTAAATATCAAAAGTTTTACTGAGTTCTCATCACAGTCTGTGGTATTTAAATATGTTGGGTAATGTGGATCAGTATTTAAACCACTTTGAAAACTTATTGTTTTAAGAAAGAGATTTTGAGATTTTGTGAAAACGATTATAACACAAAGACGCTGGAAAGGGTGCATGTGAGTATGAAACTACTGAGTATATTATTTCACGCCATGATGCCTGGATTACCCAAGGTTTATTGGCTTGCCACGCATGGCCTGCCTTTCACCCAAGGTTATCGCGGCGTGATGGCTCCGTTTAATCGGTTTATTGGTCGCCATTTGCGAGGGTCGCTTACCCGATCGCTTATGATGGGTATCCGTACTTCGCACATTGTCAGGGTTTTCGACAAGGTATAACCATTTCAATATTTATGGTTATGGGCATCATGATTATTTTTACGACATGATGACTATACATACTTTATGCTAAATTTTAGGCTGTGGTCAAATTCAAAGCTATAATTTTCAAGAATCAAGGTCTGCTAAATTTTTTGAGTACACTTCATATTGTCGACTCAAAAGCCTGGTTTGTGAAATGTTTCTAAACTGTGGAACCTTACAAAAGATGCGGGATTTAGGTCTCAGAGAGAAGAAATGTTCGAAAATAAAACATTATTTTTCTTATAAATGATGCTACCCATCGAGATTTATTATCTCACGTTTATTGTTTTTTAAAATCAGTTCCTAGGGTCTGTGCAGCTTCATAGGCTTAATTCGCGCCATAATCAACACCATTCTTTTCACATAAATATGTGATTTATCTCATATACCTGTCCGGTTTATTGGACTTATTTATCTTTATTTTGTACCCTAAATTTGCAAATACTCTTAGAATGCTCGATATTAGTATTTGAACTATATGAGGTCTATTACAGAGTTTGTGGTTGAACTCACATTAAGATAGGCCTACGTGGGATTTTAAGTCACGTGGATTTTTCTATAATCGAGGTAACGTGGGTACGCATGTGTTTACTTTCCTTAGATTGGTTCCAACAGGTATTCCCTATGGATCGTATGGGATCTCACTAAAGTGACCACCCGGAGAACCCCCGGGAGGGTATCCCGGCTCTGCCCCATCAGTTTCTATCAAATTTGACTGGTTTCCTTCAAGAGGTGTAAATTTCCGGGTCACCAAGCATAAAGATAATTTTACATTCTGACAGGCTGAAAACGTGGTGTGTAAAATATACGCCTATACGCGTTAGTACGCGTCGCCTTCCTAGGTAATATAGTGTACTAAAAAATAATATCGATCCACTGGGACAAGAGAATTGAATACAAAGACGTGCTTTTAGATATCTCAAGGAATGATATGAGAAAGAAATCAAATGTGTGAATTTCAACTAAACTATCGATCTTACTGAATTACTGTGTATTGAAGACTAGAGCTATGTCTCCTCCTACTATATGCTCATGGATTATTTCTTAAAGATGAGATTATTCATTTATTTATGATTTCTTAATGGCTAGGTGATCTTTGTTTACGAGATACCTCCTCGAGGTGTATTCAGCTATCTCGCTAGCAAGAGAGTTTGGTGGGATATCCTTCATCCCACCCTAAGATCAAAATGCTTAAATGTTCTAACCTTATTTGCCACCTTGGGATCGAATATCTCTATTCATCGACTCAACCAAAGGTCATTTGTACTATATAACTTTGTATCTCATCTCTAATCTCTGATCTCTAAAGATGAACATCCTAATGTTACAAACATTACTATGCATCGATTCATGATAAAGCAGAGTAATAATAAATCATAAACAACGAATTCCATCGTTATTCAATGAAAACATTTTAACATTTCGGTATGTTTCAAAGAAATTTCCTGAAAATGCTTTAAGGCTTCAACTGGTTTGGTATATAAATGGATTTCTACATAGAGATAAAGAGGAGAGAGAGAGAGAGAGAGAGATTCCACACCAAGAAGTTTAAAGTCTTCAATACAAAGCTGAGATAATAATTACCTCCAACTGATCTGGAAGTTCCTACAGCTCCCCAAGTCGATATACCACCTGCTAGCTCGTAAGGGAATATAGAAATGGGGTTTATTGATACCGTTAACATAAAGTTGTAACTAGTTAGAAACTTAACATATGAGTCGTAACTAGTTAGAACTTAACATGTAGAGTTGTAAATCGGATTAGGAAATATGGACTACTCCCGTATATATACACATGTTAATTCAATGAAAAACAAGGAATTCTTTCCTTCACTTTCTCGTTGATTCTGCTAGCTTTTGCACAGAGACTCAGGTTTGAGTTTGAGAATTTTCGAGAATTTTGAGGATTTTTTTGGGAAATCGAAGACCCGTCGAAGGGGTGACTTTTAAACATTGGCACTTAGAGGAGCACATGGAATCCCACCACGACATAGAGGGCCTCGCCACCACCGACGAGCCAGTCGGCAAAATCAAAGCGGTCTGCTTCAAGCATGTGAAGCCTGCCGCAACTCATGCTTTATGAGTAGCCCACATGCGCCTGCGCGTGGCTTCGCGGTAATTTGCCCAACCCCCGCCCCTCTGGTCGTCTGGTCACCGATGTGGCCTGATACACTCGTTTCGTCGTTCCTGGGATGCGGGGTAGCGTTTTAGTGCTTTTGTGGATGTGACTACATAATTTTTATGGCCTATAAAAGGATAAGGTTTAAGAGCTTTATATTCTTATTCCCTTTAAATTGTATGTCAAAGTTCAGCAAAGCCTAACGAACAGATGGCACTTATGGAATTTCTTGCCGCTCTTCCTTCTGAGTATGATTCAGCTAAGGCCCAGATTCTGTCCAGTCCTGAGATATCATCTCTCCAGAAGACCTTTAGCAGGATTCTTCACACTGAGGTATCATCTTCTTCTGTTTCTTCACCTACTCTCAGATCTACCCAAATAAGGCTCTTGTCGTACTATCGAGTCGAGAGACAAACGAAATAGAAATAGTGGTCTGCAGTAAAACCAGAGGGCCTAGTTCGAGGTGTTGCCATATTACTACCATACATAGCCATGTGGATATGATTGTAAGAACAAAACTAAATAAAAAATTTAAGTCTCCTCTATAGCTTTCTACAATACATCCGATCAGCGGCCAAATCTTCGCTGACTATTGTTCCGGTAACTGTAATGAATTACTAGATTCCCATCACCACTATCATAATACGGAATAGGTAACCCACAAATGCTCGAATCTCACCTTCAAATGGGTCAGCTGGCTCTAAGGTTTACAAACGTTACACAGGTAAATCTAGTCTTTCTACCTTTTAGTCAACCTTCACCTTCCATCATACTATGGCAAATGGATCACATTCACGAGCCTGGTCAAACAATGCTCCATTCCATTTATTCCTTTGACATCGCCTTGATTTTACCAAATTTCACTTTAATTTATGTCCGGTTAGCGTTAACCTTGAGCACTTGTTAAAGCCTATCTCATTCTTTCCCTACTTTATCTCTTTAGGATCTTATGACGAAGTAGATTGCCGGTAGAGCCATATTCGGGGCTAAGGCTATCCTTGATCCAATGTGTCCCATATTAAGGCTGTTTTGTTTTGAATCATCACACCATTTGAGACACACTGCCGGTTAGGTCATCTTTCGCTTCCATTATTAAAGAAATTATGTCCTCAATTTTCGAGTCTACTACCTTAGATTGTGAGTCTTGTCAATTCGCAAAACATCATCGCCTTAGTTATAACCCTAGAGTCAATAAACAAGCTTAAGCCCTTATGGAGTCCATTCAGTTCGGTCCGTGCCTAATCAGGTCCCCAATCTGGTTTGATACTTCTCATCACTTGTTGATATCATTCAAGGAACCACTGTTATACTAACGAAAACTACTCTAAGCTGTTCTCTCATTTTCGTGCCTTCTTTGCTGAGATTCATACTCAATTCCATGTTTCTATTCAAAATATGAGAAGTGATAATGGAAAAGAATATGTTCGTATCACTCAACTTCACGTCACCAAAATGGCATTCTTCATCGACACTTCGCGTTGATAATTCCCGTCATAATGGATCGTTAAGAGGAAGAATAGACAATCTCCAAACAACTACGCCGCAGCCTCTATTATTTCCAAATGCATGTGCCCGTATTTCGTCACGTCGTTTCAATGTTCTCGTTTTTTGATTAACTGATGCCTTCATTAGTCTTGAATCGACACCCATATCGCCATCCTTTTCCCCACAAATCTTTAATCTCATTATAGCCTTTATCGGTTTAACGTAATCGCTTATCTTAAATGTTCGCCCTCGTGCATCAAACCTTCAATTATAAATCTAAAATGCATTCTTTCTCGTTATTTGCAGATCATAAGAGGTATCGTGTCACCGCTTTAGTCTTCGTAGAGTTACTGGTTTCGTGGATGTTATGTTTTTTAATGTCCCTTTTCACCCCTAACCCAATAACAGTCGGCGAGAGGTGATGACCCACACTGGTATACTTATCGCTCCCTCGCTCCATCCTATTCCCGCCTCCAAGAAAGCCCCTTACCACTAGGTCTCCACTGGATGCCGGAATCCCACTGGGGCCTCTAGTCCTCATCGACCGCTCACATCGTATCCGGCTTCGATGATGATCTCTTATTGCCTTCGTAGTTGCAATGGCAAAGTATGTTCATCTAATTTCTACGTACTTATCACCAGCTGTCTTTCTAGTCATGTTCCTTTATCGCTTCTGGACTCTCAGAACACCTCTAAATATACCTCTAGCGCGACTTGTTTAAAGTGACAGGTTAAATAGGAATTTTCTTAAACAAATGATAGTCCCTAATTAATCTATAAAGCTATGTAAATTAGTCATTTACTACTTGAGGATATGAAAGGTATAAAACTTATAAGTTTATATGCAAATATGGGAATTCGAGAAAAATGAAATGTAAATAGAAGAATTTATGGGATTCAAGGCAATTGTATAGTATGAAATAGAAATTTGAATGAAACTATACTTAATTCAAAAAATGAGAAAAGTAACTTAAAAATGCAAAGACTAAACATGACTTTAACTCAAAATTGATTTAAGATCAAATCAATCTCAAATAGAGAACCGTAGTAGAAAGGAGAGAAGAGAAGTGGGAGAAGAAGAAGAAGAGCAAGAGTAACAGAAGGAGAAGAGAAGCCAAGATAAAAAGCATTAACTTTGATTAGAGTGGACCTATGAATTCTTGTATGAATTTCCACACATTTGCAAGACAGAGTCGCCTCAACCTGTGGTTTGATGAAAGTCTATCCCAACATGGGTTTCAAGCCACTTTGATTTTTTTTTCTAGGTTTTGATAGGATTTCACAACTCCAAAAATTATTGAGAGTAAGGTGGGTAAAACCCCAAATGTACAAGAAAGCCATAACCCTCCTTTCAGGTTGGATTCATGGTTTAATTGCAAAGCAAAGGAGCTCAGCGCTAGAACAAACCCTTAACACAAATTTGTATTTTGTATAAAGCAAAGCTATGACCATATTAGAAATTGCTTTGAGAGAAAATCAGAAAGGTTTTGATGAAAGATATGATTGAATGATAATTTGAGTAGAAAAGAGATTATTATAAGATGAATTCGAGTGGTCTCACGGTTTATGGAGTATCGGGTTGATTTTGGGTATCAATATATGAAAATGGGAGAAAACACATTGGTGCAACGCGACATGCACGTTGAATTTTAACTCGTATCGTACAAAGTTCAGCTTTTAACTCAGACGTAGACAGTCGAGCACTGTACACCCCATTTATTTTGATCAGCTTTCGCACAATGATAACTTTCAATTCTATCCCATCTGAGTGCTTCATGGATAATTAAACTAGACTTGCTGAGAACCCAAACATTCAAAAGAAATAGGGCACTTCACCTTGATCATGAGGCCCAAAATCTTACTCCAAGGCCATGTTCAAGCCAAATTTATGGTTATGTTTTGACATGAGCAATCCATTGTTTAGACATAACTCGAGTTTCCTATGTCTGATTTGGGTGATTCCAATCGAGAAGAACCCTTAGCCTTAGATTTAAAGGAGTACAAAGAAAAGTGTCAACATAGAGTCAAGACACTGAAAATGGGAGGCTACAAACCGTCCAAGTAAATATCTAGAATGACTAGTTTGGCATGAAATGCCATAACTTTAATTTGATGATCTTGAATGAATGATTCCAATTTCTAAGTAAAGTGGACTCATAGAGGAATAAGAATACATGAATGGGGTAAGATTTCTCACAGATACCATACTCTTATAAGTAGTTATGAAGTGCCATGTAATAGGCAGCGAAACAAGGAAAATATAGAAATGCAACATGTATAAATGTGTTCATGAAATATGAATGTGGAGATAAGGAAAATGAACACCTGCCATAAATACAGAATATGGAGAAAATATGGTTGCGAATCATAGATGGTGAATAAACAAAGAAGGATATTCATTATGAGATAACAGAGGTAGAAGATGGAGGTAGATGGGAATTATATTTATGGATTATATCATATTTATGAGATATATATAAGATATATATATTGATTTGAATTCATCGCTATTCAAATGTTTGTCATACATAAATGATATTGAATGATATAATGTGTTTATAACTGATTATGAGTTTTATTTGTGAAATATACATATGCATTTGCAATATATCATTTAATCATCGTTATTCGAATGTTTGTCACACATATGCATGTGTGCATGTATTTAAACTATGTTTAAATTATCAGATAAAAGTAAATCATTTGAAATGTATCATTGAATGACCGATATGACTGATTCACCAAATCGAATTCACATGAAGAATCGAATATTGAATGTGAAATCACATTTTTATCAATGACCAACATGACGGATTCACCAACCGAATTCATCATGCGAAGGTAACCGTAATTGCAATGTGAAATCACATTGCTACTAAATGACAAATACGACAGATTCCCTATGAATCCGGCCGAATGCCTACTTTTGCGCCCATATGTGAAATGGTAACACCAATGAATCACATTGCTATCAATGACAAATAAACAGACAGGATTCCCCGCGAATTTGTCGTGAATGCCGATTTCTATAGCCATATGTGAGATGATAATAATTGATCGCGAAATCACATTGCTACCGATCGACAAATGTGACAGATTCCCTGGCTGAATCTGCTGAATGCCGTATTTCATAGCCATATGTGAGAAGGCTGCAATACTGAATGCAATCGCACAGTACCTTCAATGACAAATGATGTGATTCCTCATGAATCGCTTCGTGGAATGTCGAGTTTCTATAGCCATACGTGAGATAATTGAATGTGAAATCACATTGCTATCGATCGACAAATGTGACGTGATTCCCAAGTGAATCATTAAGTGAATGTCGATTTCTATAGCTATATGTGAAATCACAAACCAAAGGAAACATATTGAAAACTCGTGCTCGTTTTTAAATATCTTTTTACATTGCTAATGTATATAGTAAAAGGTATTATTTTTTGTAAATGTTTATGGATCGTCAAAGAAGTGTTTAATTAAAAGTCTAAAATGGAATAAATACAAAACAAATGTTTTGGGGAAGATAAACGAAATGTCGGAGTAAACTGGCTCTGCACCTGGATCCGCCAACCGTCAAGTCGGGATTCGTCGACACTTTTGAAAATAAAATTTAATAAAACCAAACAAATGTTTTGATTGAAAATGTTCGAGTAAACCTGACCCGTACTGGATCCGCCAACATCGGTAGGGGATTCGTCGACATCTCTTCAAAAATGAAAATTTAATAAAACGATAACTAAAGAATTAAACGCATCCCGAATCAGCGAAATGTAATCGCGAAGGGATTGATTAATGTCCTTCGGCCATGCGATAATGATATGAGTCTAGTATGTATTTCCAGATCACCCGACTGACCCCGTATGTATGGAATATGACTTTAATATGTTCCGATTTAACAGATATGCATAAGCTTTGTTTGAATATGATCCGACATGCCATACATGTAGAAGATGAAATGAACTAGTAAAAGACATGACATGGAAGTAATACGCAACAAGATAAATGATAAGAACGAAAAGGATAAAATCTACATGTATAATATGATATGAGTTAGAAGTCACATAAGAATAGGCTTCGTTATATGCATAAGGAAAAGTAAATGTAAAAAGATAGTGACGACGATTATTGTTATTGGTCGTTACTGTCTATATGTTCCCACTAAGCGTAAAGCTTAGCACGGGTGTTCAATCCGTGTAGGTACTGAAGAGGAGATAAAGAGGACATGAGCCCCACACCGTAAATAAAGACGCCATCTTAGAGATAGGTGCTCACTAGCACTGCTCTGCCACCGATGTTTGTAATGATATGTGTACATTTATATATGTATTTGTATAAGTAAATGAGACTTAGTATACGTGTATAGATTTTAATGGATACCACTCCGGTGGTAGTTCCTTTGTATATGTAAATGATTTTTGGTTATTACAAAAATTGTTTGTATAACCACAAGTATAAGTTCAGCTCTGAAAAAAAAAAAGAAGAAAAAAAACAGGTAAATATGGTCTCGCACCCCGAAAACGGTTCGGATTTGCCAATCGACCGGGAATCGGGGCGTGACAACTCTATTTCATCGTCAACACTTTTTAGGGAAGCCTTTGTCTTCACCTTATCATAGTGCCATGATGATAAAAGAGATGGATGCTCAATGGGAATGTTACTCGAACTTGGTACGCGACTGCTGGGAAGAAATCCATTGTATGTCTGGTCTTTGGTACCAAAGTTAATCCGTATGGTTCACGGTTCGATTGAAGCACGCCTTGCGGGTTAAAGGGTACGCCATACCTATGGTGTATCATTCCGATACCTTCCTCTGCAGATGATATATGTTTACTTTTTTATTTCAAGGTTGCCACTATAATTGAGATCTTTCATCACCTTGATATTAAGAGCGCTTTTTCATGGCGTATTTTTTAGAGGGAGGTATATATGGAGCAACTCTCTAGTGGTTTGTTGTTCAGAGGAGATCGGGAAGCGTTTTTCGTCTTCGAGGTTGCAAAGTTATATGGTTAAGTAGAGTCCCCTGCGGTTTCGTCTTGGTGAATTCACCCGCGTTAAGAAATTTAGCTTGCATGAGAGTAAATTTGACTTATTCGCTTTCTACCGAATCCAGCCTGTATCATTTTGTCGGTGGTGTGGCCGGGATGATATTACATTAATAGAATGATCATTAGAATCTTCATCCCTTAAGTCCTTCGCTGCCCGCCCATACAAAGGACTTAGGATGCTTGTATACTGCATTAGTTATGGAGTAAACATGGAATCTTCTTATCTCAAAGGAAATATGTGCTCGACGATGATCCTGAGGTTGGTAACGGCAGCTGCGTCGCGCAAATTTCCCTATGGCTCTCAAGCATTAACTAATCTTTACTAGAGAAGGCAGTTGTTTAAGGATCCCAGATATAGAAGACTAGTTGGGAAGTTTAATCACTTTATGCAATCTAAAGGTCTCTGAGATTATAATTTTAATTAGAAGCAAAGAATAATACACGCTTTCCCGATCGCGACAATTAGGCAATTGTAGGTTGTCAATAAGAGGTGAACATATCTCCAATACTTTGAAATGAGCTTTGGGACGAGGTATTTTATATAGTAATCATAGGCATAATAGGGTCGAAGCCCACAAATGTCACAAAGGTCAAAGTACTAGGAGATACACATCTAGTTAATGTTTTTGTTGGTGAACTAGTCCCATGGAAGATTGCTAGCTATGGGTTGTTTCTTTGTTCCGCGCAGAGTCGAATATAGAGCCAATGACACACCGTGAAAATCGCGGCTTCATCAACTCTGATGGTGGCATTAAGACTATGGTCCCATAGAAAACTTTGTGTGATAACTTAGTCGCCTCTTCATATTGCTCTTCAAATCATATATATCTACGAACTAACTAAGGATATTTGAGATCGATCACATTTCATTCGTGAGAAAATATAACAACCCACTTGATTTCTACTGATATAATAATGCAGAACAATTGAGATATTTTCACAAAGGCCTAAGTGACCTGTGCTAGTTTATTTAGTAAAATAACTGGGTCTACTGAAGATCTATGCTCCAACTGGAGGAGTGTTAACATATAGAGTTATAACTAGTTAGGAAACTTAACATATAGAGTTGGAACTAGTTAGGAATCTGAACATGTAGAGTTGTAATAGATTAGGAAATATAAACTATCCCTCTTTTATATATACACATGTTAATTCAATGAAAAAACACAAGGAATTCTTTCCTCTAATTCTCTCTTGGTTCTTTCTACATATACTAGAGAAATAATTATGAGAAAGGAAATTCAAAAGAGAAAATATACTAGAAAGCTGAAAATAAATCAACCCTTGTGTTTAAAACATGACAAATAATGTTTACATACAACACCTTTAACTCTATAAGATTGTTCTCACCTATAGGGAAAGCAAAACATTGACTGCATCATACAACCGTTCGTGTTCGATTTTTCTCCAAAGAATTTATGGTATGCATTAATAAGGAGACAACACTCAGAAATGAGATAAAAATTAAACAGAAACAAACCATGTCAATGGATTGCGCGCTGGAACACAACTAGTTACCTTCCAAACTCTTTACATAATTTGAAACTTGCCATCCTTGATTCCGATCTGAGTATGTCCAAGATCCCTTAGAAATGTGTCTATACATGCTTCTAAAATCACCCTGAAGGATTGTCCCTAACTTGCAAGCTTATAAATTAGCTTTCAAGTGGCATTATAGAATTACATTAAGATGAGTGAAATGATCAAAGAAATCAAGATGTAACACCCGAGATTCTTGTTATGTAGGCCATGCCCTTTCTCGAGGGTGTCCAATTTCATCCGCTGCTGATAAGATATAATAAAGCTTCCTAAGGCTACACTATGTCTAGCCAACAATGCCAACAGCCCCAGACATTCCCACGAGAACCATTAATAGAGCCAGCTTTGAGGCACTTCAATCAAGTTTAATGCATAGATAAGACTTCAAGTTTAACAATAATTCAATCCATATATAATAATGAGCCTACAAGATGCTTCGAAATAATCCCCATCAGATCTTCTACCCAACAAGCAAGCATACACAATTCCGCTTAATCTGGCAGTTGTTTTCCATTAGACTCTCTTCCTTTTAAACTTCACAATACAAAAAATCATGCTACCTTCCATTTGCCATGTTAACATACCCAACGTTTCATTTCATAGTGGATGTGTTTCATTGTCGTTAAGAGTTCCTTCTCAATGTCGGCGTCACCAGCCAAAAGGTTCTGTGAATATGTACAGCCATCCAAACTGATCTTATTAGCAAACAAAGAAGAGATCCTCCCGCAAGTATATAAAAATCGGTAGAGCATTTAGTTCGAGAAAGCACAAATATTAAAAGGATGGTTACTTGCCTAGGCTTAACTGAAAACTCATCTAAGCACAAATGCATGATTTCTTCTCCTGTAAATGATTTTATTATATGGTTGAGTGTGGATTTCTTCTCTCAGATAGAACAGGAGACTGATCGGGACAAATACACCTTTACTATATAATGATGATTAATGGCATGTAAAACCGGCCTAAAAGCACCACATTTTTATTGTCAGATTTACCAAAACAATTTTTCAAAAAGAAAACCTCTATATGCAGACCAAATATGGAATCAAATTTAGATGAGAGGTTTATAGACATGGAAGTGGCATTCTTGATGTTGGTGTGGGTCCACTGCCTCTTCTTAACATTATTAAGTGTTGCACATCTCCTAATCATATAAACATTGTTTGCTTTTATGTCCAATTGAATCTCAAGGTGTCAAAACTTGTCGACATGGTTAAGCTTCTACCCCTCTCTTTAGGTGATACAAATGATTGTTTTTCTTTTTTTTTTTTAAAAAAACCTGTTCATATCTGTGTAGACATATATGTGTGAAATGTAATTAGATCTTAACACTAAAACTTTTTCACATGGTTAAGAGGAACTTGAAAACTTTTCCATTATTTGCAGACATTCAATATAAACACTTTCCAGGGGCCCATGTAATGAGGTTAAAATGACTTTTATTGAGATTGATCTGTCACTAACATTAGACTCTACACCCCAAGGTCCTGAACAAGTTTGAAATTTATTTATGAGGTCGAAGCTCTATATATATATGAAAATGTTAATGTGAAATATCATTAATTTCATCATAATTGTCCCTTTGCTGTGCCAATATATATGAACAATATATATATATATATATAGTGGTATAAGAGCTTATGCCAGAAAATAAATCAGCGCTTAATCTGCATTGAAATAAAACTTTTATAAACTCGTTTGTAGAGGGAAGAAAAAGGAAGGAGCCAAAACCTTGGCGGCATTGAATTGCATCTTGCCCAATCAAATAAAGCCAAGTATCTACACTAGAAAATGGTATCATGCAGAGACTTTAAGTATGGTCTAAGAAAATACATATGAAACCAAAAGAATGTTTCAACATGAATACATCTTTGTAACTACATCTTTATTGTTAGCTTTGATACTTAGTAAAATCTTAGGCAAAACTCTTAGTTTGTTTTAGTCATTCAAATGAAGTCGCATGTTCTTAATGGATGTGTCAAAGGATGTTTACATGAGATATCATATGAGCTTACCTGGCTATGCCATATGAGTTGTCAAGGGAGATGTCAGCGATAGGTGAAGGAGTCTACTCATTAGACTCTCGAACCCCGCCTCCTTCTTGACAAATTAATTAGAGACTTATCTACCAAGAGTCCTTCCATTTCATCTTGCCCGTCAAGTGGTAGAATATGTTAAAACTCTTCAATAAACTCCAAATAATGCTATATTATTTAAAGAGATAATGCAATGATAATCGTTAAATCCAAAGTGATAATGGAGGATAATGAGGCACTAGAACCTTATTCGCCGAACTCTAAGCATCAGCAATTTGAACCTATAAAAAGGTGATCCGATGGTGGTGCGCCAACCATGCTCTTTGATGGTTAAGTCAGCACAAGGTGAAAAAAAGAAGTGAAGAGTTTTTCCTAATGAAAATTACCTTTTACCTCAGGAGATTCTCTCCTACTATATACCTGCCTCACAAATCTTTCCTTAATTTTAGGGATAAAATCTCTTTTTCCCTATCAAAGATTATTTTTTGAGAAATAAGGGATTTGGAAACTAGAAATCCCGCTGATAAATACCTCTTTATGACATTTTCCGCCTCTTCATGTCCGGGCAAGAACTTCCATATGTGATGGCTTCTACTGGGACTGAAAATCACAGACGGACATTGATGAGTCTTAAACTAAACCATTTTTAATCCATTTTCTAGCAGCTGTTTAGCAAAGCCAGATCTATTTTTATGCCAAATTATGGAATATTCACAAACTGTGTTTTGCAGGTTTTAATTGAAAATGAGATAATTCCAACATAAAAGAAGAAAAAAAGCAATGGTGATTTTGTCATGATATAGTTTTTTGTTTGGTTATTGCACTTTAAGCGCACTGCAGAACTATGTCACAAACCACAAAGAAGCTATATGTCGCAACAAAGTTCAGGCTGAACTCAAGGCGTAAATAGAATTCCGCCGTGACAAATAGTTCTCCGTCGCACATTGTTGGAAGAATGAAAAGAAGATCGCCGCGATAATCTTAACTCGCTGCAGACAATGATCAAGGCAAATGGCAAAGGAACTTTGTCGCGATAATCCTTCCTTTGGTTTTCCACATAAAAGGCTTGTGATTAACAGTATGAACTTTGTCATACAAAGATGTTTTTTGTCGCCACAAAAATTGTACGACTCCAACACAAGTCACCGACAAGTGTTTTTATGTCGCGTCAATGTTTTCAAAGATTTGAACCAAATTTAGATATCTCGCGTCGCGAAAAAGGAAATCCTATCGTGACATAATATCTTATTCACAAAAGAGCGTACAGGACTTTGGTCGAGACAAAGATTATTTATGTTACACAAAAAAAAAAACATGAGGAAGTGAATTCTCTTTTACGACAAGAAGTTGAACAAATAACATAAGAGCTATGAGACAAAGAAATCTATGTTATGATATATTGAAGAATTGAAGGCGTAATCTGTCGCGATAAGAGTTTTCATCGCGACAATAATAGCTACAGAATGATAGAATTTTGTCGCGACAGAAGAAAATTTGGTTAGGACATAAATTAAAAGAGAACTGAGATTAGCCAAGTCAAGTTTGTTGCAATAAAGATTTCTATGGCACAACAAATAGCTCACTAGATATAAGGACCAGAGAAGAAAAGCCAGTCACGACAAAAGAAAATTATGTCGCCACATAAATTGTTAAAGAATAAAAGAAATCCTATCGGTTAAGAACTCGTCATGGATAGAGTAGACAAGTTGAAGCGAAAAATGCTTGTTGCGATAAAGAAAATTATGTCATGATAGTTTCTAGAGACATAAGTGTATGCAGAGCTAGGTGAAACAATTTTGTGTTGCGACACAAGACATTCCTCAGAAATGATAAGAATGTAGCATCGGCTGATCAAAACTATTAAGCAGCCATCAAAGTCTATCGTGATGCACCCAAGGAAAGCCATACTGAAACGCAAGAAAATTCGTGTGTGTCGCGATAAAGACTAAAGACTTTGTCGCTGACAAGAGAGTTTCTTGGTGTTGGCGACAGAGCAACCAATTTGGGCTGAATTTAGTGATCCACAACATAGCTATGCAAATTTAACATTAAAATTACAATGGGGATGCATCTACAAAATCATAAATACTCTTCCGTGAATTCCGTGGATCGGTAATTGAAGACTATCTCAAAGAGGTTGTTATTTTTTCTTTATTTCCGCTTTAGCAGATTTAGTTTGAGCGTAGTTTAGTTTTCTTCTCGATTTTTCCCGAGTCGAGCATCAATCAGAGGCAAATTTTCGAGCGCTGAAATTCCTCAAACACCTTCTTCATTAACGCTGAACAAAATGGAGCTCGGAAAATTTCGATTTCGCTGGTTTTTACTTGTTTACACTTTGGTGAATTTACCTTATCGCTAGGGGTCATCATATGAGTGAACCAACTTCGGGCGGTCGAGATCCTCTCTAGAACGGGTCGGCCGCATTTAGTTAGCCATTTTTCTACACAGCGGAAGAATGCCTTCCAGTTGCACCCAAATTTATTTGATTGGTATTATTTGTAACTTAATTGCTCTCAGCATTTGCATTTTGCACTCCAAGCAAAAGTATTGTATTTCGCTCCGATTCGTAAGGCCCTCTTCGTGATACTGTAGATGGAGAGAATCCCGAGGGTAGATAAAGTGTGCTCTTGTGGGTTTAGTACTAACATCGTGGAATCCAATGAACTCGAAAGATTACCCGATAAATCACTAACTGCCCGCCGCTTGAGGATAGCCCGTCAAGTATCGCTTTAATCACCTGCAGGTTTCTCCCTCCTCCTCAACAGCCAAAGGATTCCGATCCCGCAGCCACAAAGATCTAATCAAGGAGATGGAGAATTTCATCGCACGCTGACAGGGTACCATCCAAATCGAGAAGGTCAAAATATCCATCATCTATGGGGCTGAGAATTCTCCGCAAATACCTACATCAGTGAAGTAATCGAAAGGAAAATACTAAATCTTAGAAAGATGATTATATCTTACAGAAATATCAGACATGAAAGAAATGAATACGAATCTCTAATAGCAAAGGTATGGTCGTAGGAGAAATCCAAACTATACCATAATGCATCTTGACAAATTTGGCTTTCCAACTTATGGCTTAGCTTAAGATTCAAAATGATAAAATTGACAATTATTCATCGGGTCTATGTCCTAGTGTTTTCTCTCACTCAAAGGAATTCTCAACTCCATTCTTATTTTTATTCGCTTTTCCAATCATCTTAATATCAGTTCAAATAGTAAGGATCTCGAGAAGTTAGGTAGCTGGTTTTATTATTCAACATCCTCAACTCGTAATCATATCTAGACTTAACGAAAATCCACTTTTACTTAGCATGATCCGTACTATAAAGGATTACACCACTTCAAAATCTTTAACGAATCCAGCTTTACAAAACAAAATACATATTTTCACACATTTTACACAAGTTTTTAGCCCCTTCGCGAGGATTAGATAATAGTCCTTGGTAGTCATTCCATAATTTAGGTATATATATATATATATATATATATATATATATATATATATATATATATATATATATATATATATGATCTTGTTTGTCCACTGGTCTATCTATATCACAAATTGGTCTTAACAAATTTTTAGCGCCATTACCGAGGACTAAATAATAGTCCTTTGGTGGCAGAGTCAAAACTTTGTCAATTAATCCCACCATACTAAAAAAGGTCTGAATAAGGGTTGTAAAATGCTGTCGAGGATTAGATAATAGTCCCCTTGCAATGCTCCATAAATTTTTGTGGTGTGTGTATATATATATATATATATATATATATATATATATATATATATATATAGTATATATATATATATGATCTTGTTTGTCCACGTCCATCTGTATCACAATAGTCTTAATGCTTCAAGGCTGCCTATGACTAAATACAATTTTCAAAAGAGCTCACAACTTTGTTCAAATTATCCTGGGTCTATATCCAAACAAGTATAAACAAGTTTTTGGCACCACAAGTGTAGGATAGATGATTGATGAATTTATAGATCAATATTCTAACTTCTAAAAATGAATCACTAATTTGGACATTTTTATTCTCTTATACTTTATCACAATTTAGAAAATCACAAAAACAATGCAGTAAGGTGAGTCGATTATGGTACTAAAATTTTTCTCTGAGTTTAAATGGAGATATAACTCTGCTCCTATATATTTCATTTGATTCAAAGCAGTTTACTATGAAACAAAGAAATGCAAAAAACTCGAAATGTATTTGCTGCCTCTGATTCAAAGAGAAATAAAACACTAAGAAACCTGAGGAAGATTACAAGTGCAGAATCTATAAGTATGGAAAATCAAAGAGAAAGATCGCAAAGCTGGCCTAAAAGAAAGGCGTAAATAGAAAGTAATTCTCAAAGGAAATGACTATAGAAGATTTTTGGAGGCCTTTCTATTCAAGCACATGCAATATTTCGTCAAGATAACTCGCCATGAAGAAATAATTTTGAATCAAGCACTGACCACTTTATGGTACACAAGACTCGCCTTTATCAACATCCTCTAAAGATCCCCAATATAATACAGGAAGATTCATGATGATGGCCAATACAAATCAAGTTAAACAAAGTAAACTAAAGTGATCAGCCGCAAACTCTTCCTTTTCACCGAGAGATGTGGTAAGAACCTGGTTTAGTCTCACCCCACGGATCATGACAAATTGGGAAGTGTCATAAAAGCTTTATATGGGCAAATTCCTTCCTCCAACTCTGATGCTTAAAAGGCACGAGAGATTATAGTCTTCGTTGTGGAGGATGAAAGTCTCGCCAACGTACATAGATTTAAGACTACCAAAAGATGTCCTGCATGGAATAGATTTGACCACTAAGATGAGATATTCTACCATTCCATGAATTCATGCCTCAAAGGGTATATAATTGATGATCCTTCATTGTGGCTTTCAAAAGGAAGAATAGAGAGGCAAGTACCGATTGAAGACCTTGGCTAACATAACTACAAAGCTCCATCCGTTGAGGGCAAATGTATCAATGGAGTAATGAAATAATCTAATGATCACAAAGTGAAAAATTGGAGTACATAATGGGATTAACAATGAAGAAATATATTGTACCTCAGCTGGGGAAAATAGATGAAGGGATAAAGAAGAAAGAGTGTTAAGAGGGATCAAACCATGAGGGTCCTCATTGTTTAGGAGCAAGAATAGCACCTCACGCCAATGGGGAGCTAAATTTTGCCTCCAACTCAACTTGCCTACTCACACAACACCAAAGACTCAAGAACCATGAGAACTTTTCAAGGAGGATGAGCACAAGAAGGTCAAAGATCTGATTAATTTTCAACAATGATCATGTTCCTTAGGGTTCCAACAAAGAACAACAACAGAATTCAAGAGGGACGAGAGTGTAAAATCATAAGAGGAGATCTAATTACTTATGACTGGAGCAAGCTAAGCGCTGAAAAAGAGGCTGGTCAACATACATGTGCAAAAGTTTTCAGCTGTCAAGATTCCAAGCAAATGACAATCAGAAACTCCAAATTCCAATACCAACGCCTTGTTAAATCCTATGACCTGTATGGTACGGTCCTAGCCATTCGACAAGCCTAAAGCATGCATTCCCTAGTGACAATAAGGAAGAATCCAAAGGACTCCGCATGGCTATAATCCTAAGAAGGCAGGGTAGAACTAGAAGAGATGAGATTTGAAAAGAATAACACTCAAGAAGAAACATGCATCGGAGAATAAATTTGGCACATAGTTTAGAATGGGTTAGTTAAAATAGAAAAATTACAAGAGCAAAGCATGGGAAAAGGTAAATCAGTGGAAAAGGGAAGAGGTTAAAGCTACAATCCCCAAGTTTCATTCCCTCATAGGTTGTAGAAGGCTGCAAAGCTTGATGAGAAATTTCAAATTTTAATAAACCAAGAAGATAGACAATAGTTTTCCTTGGGAGGCAGATTGACCAAATGCCTCATTATGCAAAACTAAAGAAAAAGATATTAAGAAAAAGAGAAAGATCGAATAAGAAGAGATATATTCATTAACCCAGCCAGAGTGATCCAAGTCTTAACAGAGAACAGATCCGGGACAACTTCGACTACCGCAAAATGCAAGTTGATACGGGAAAGGGCATATGCGACTCGAGCCGCATCAACCCATGCCTCATCCCGGCCAAAGATCGCCGCGAGCCATCCCACACTCATGACTTGCACTACTAAACAAAACATTAGCCCATCCTAAAGGAATTCTAAGACAAGTTCGGGAGTGGAAAATTCATTCTTCTGTTTTACCTTGTAGTTACCATAAGGTAAACAGACAAACAACCCACCGCTGTTGAAAGACCTTTTCTTAGCAAATATGAGTAAATGATCGATGAAGAAAGGAGAATTGACTCTCAAGGTCGAGATGAGGCGAAGCGTACTCTGCTTCAATCTCAATCGAATCTCGAAACAACTCAACTGCACGCCGACATGGAGATCAGAGGAAATGAAAACCCCACGCCCGAATCGACAATGATTGTAATTTTCGTGAGTCTAACAATGAGAACGAAGATGAATTTCCAAAGATCTTTGCTACCCTCGTTGAATCTCTCGAACTCCAATTTTAATGAAAGAAGCTGCTACTCTGCCGAGGAAAATAGTACAAAATCCAAAGAGTTGCAAAGAGAAAGTCGTTTCAAGAAAATATAAGCTTCCTAAACATCATCTCTAGCTGAAATTGCTCTTAATATTTTAAACAGTTTTCTGCAACTAGAACAAGACAAGCCATCATCATTTAAGTTGATTGACTGAAGAAAAGAGTAAAAAACTACTGGAAATTCGTAAAATATGCATAAAGTAATAGTTTGTCTAGAAGATTTTAAAATAAATCTACTATTTCATTCAGATGACAAGATCTTATCGAGGAAAAATGCTAAACTCTATAGAATATCGAAGGTCGACCAAAGAATGAAAAAGAAGAAAAGAGCATACCAAATGGCTAAAATGCAGGCTTCGTAAGGGTAATCTCAGATACCTGGGTGAGCCTCCATCAGCGTGGTTCCAAATAAAGTGGAGGATTCATCGTTAGATCATAAACAGAAGAAATTAATGATCTTTACTAAGAACTGTGACAGGATGGAGATTTGAATGACATTAAAAATAAAATACTACACAAAGGACCATTATCCTCACCTTCATTTGATCAAACATTTATTAAAGCTAAAGGTGGCACCCCATTACCGCTGATGAATATTCGGTTATAACAAGACGTTAAGCACCTGAGGATCAGGAGAAAACTACATTTTACATGTCCTTATGGAACCTTTCTTTAGCTGACACTTTTGGATTATGTAATGTCCCCAATGGCCTCAAAAAGATGTGGCTGATGTCTATGTTTTCCTCATCTGGGTGGAAGAGGCTATGAAAACTTTATGGACGCCTCTCAAGATATGGATCCAATTGCAAAACTCAAAAATTTTAAACAAGAATTTTAGAAAAATGCACAAAATCTAGCTTTAAATCGGGAAAAATTATCAATATAATAGAAAGTATTAGTTCTGGACACAAGATTTCCATAAAATGGATCGAAGCAGACAAGAAAGCTGCCAATATAAAACCCTCTCAATGTTCACACAACACTGCATAAGAGGTTTATCACACAAAGAGTTAAACATTTATATCTGAATTCAAAGACTCAACCTGTTATCTCGCTCCACTTCTTTGTATAAGAACAGGCGCCCTGACCGCCCGCTTGACTCCAGCGGCGCTTCGCCCGCACGCGATAGGGCCTGCCTGCAGATAATTCGAGATCATCGCGCGATAGCTTCTTCGCAGCGCCCGTGTAGTATTTAGCTGGAGAAGGAACACCTAAGGCAAAGGGTATCAGCAATGCAAACGTACCGGCATCTACAAGAAGAAATTCACCAAGATAGAAAAGTGGTACCGCATTCCGTATTCCCCAACAGAAAATCACCGAAGACCAGCGGTACCCTGCATTTCACACTGCCCGGTACCGGTACTAAACATGTAACATTTGCAGGATTTGAGCCAGACCCAATTCCGTGCAAGGGTAATGCTCATTCTTCACCACCAATCTCGATCATCATGCAGGCGCGGCAAAGCCGCGTTATGCGTGAGAAGAGCTAAATGATCCCAGCTCTGGTCTCATAAAGAGTTGGTTTTTTCCTGTTAGTTTGCTTTTGTAACATATGGGAGCAGAGCAGAATTACTGAATCTTTCTCTGATTCGATTTAAATTGCGTGTAATCTTTCAATTATTTGCTACAACCCTACTTCTTTCATTATTTTGTTTTTTTTGATTCTCAATCTTGTAATTTATGTGTGATTTTCTCAAGTTTCTTTTATGAGTAGTTTTTACCAAATATGAATCACTTTCTTCTCGGTTTCAATGAAGGTCTAAACTCCCATGATGGGGTTTAATGTAAACCCCACCCCAATCAAGCTAATAACCTCAATTCCTCTTTCAGACTTTCAACTGGATTGTAAGGATGCCAAGCACTTGTAGAAACTTTATAAAACCTTAGTTTGATCTTCTTGACAACAGAACAAGAGATCCCCGATACGCCGCCAGATCGCAATGCAAGCCAGAGTCTGAGTAAATCATTTGAACAAGTGTTTAACATCACTCGATCAAGCCATTACAGAGCTTAATGTGCACCTTCACATTGACTATTCACCAATAATGATCTTAGATGATTGTGAATAAAGGTGGGAATTACTTCGATCTAGAGGAGTGAAAACCTAAGAACCCTATCAATCACCTTTCTATTTTTAAAATAAATAACTTAATCCGCTACTCAATCAACCAACCACAACCCTATATATATTTTACTTTTTAACATACATTCTTTCGAAAATAACCCTATGATCATTTAGGAATACCACCTTTTGAGATAACTTATTTAACAATAAAGAGGTATAATGTTCACTTCCACCTTAGTCTCACGCTTTGGGAATAATTTCAAGACACTTTAATGTACGAAGAAAGAAGCTTCCTCGACATGCTGGTTTTACAAAAGATTGACAAAGACTTCAAAATGCAATCAATGTAGACCTACATTATAATGACTTGATGAATAGATCCGTAATTTAAAGAAACTAATCATTTGAAGATGCCTCCTTACCATATGGATAATTCGATCGAACAATGATTTTGAAATTATGTGTGATGCTAGTGATTATGGCCAGGAGCCAGATTTAATAAAGGAACTGAAAAGATATTCATACAGCATGCCAATAAACCTTCAATGAATTACAATAGAACTACACTACCATGAAAAAAGTGAGATGTCAGCAATGGTGCCTTGTTGGTAGAAAATCTGTGCCTTACATATTGGGGTTCATACGTTATAATACATAATCAATCATGATGGAATTAAATATCTAATATGTGCATGGTCAAACCAAATAATTTAATTATAGTATTATCTGTTAAAAGAGTTTGATCTCGAGATCAAAAGATAGCATGGCAGTTGACAATGCATACCTACCACTTGTTTAGATTAGAAAAGAATAAAAAAAAGAAATCAAATAAAGATAAAATTTTCCCCGATGATAGCTTTTTACGCGCCTAAACACCCCGTATACTCGATATTGCCAATTACTTAGCTTATGGTTATTTTGGCTAGAAAAGAAAATTGAACTCGATTGTAGATTTATATTTTGGATGACCTACTACGCTTGTAAGAGGATAAGAAGTGATAATCGGCATGTGTTCCGTAAATGTATCAAGGTGTATTATGAAAAAGGTCATGCATCAAATTTACATGAGGACACTTCATTATAAGATAAACAACCTGAAAATTCTCCAATATGTTTTTATTGGCCTACTTATTCAAGGATTGTTTTGAATGGTAAAACATTTGATACTTGGTCGAGAATGGGCAATATAAGAAGAAATGAAATGCCACCGTAAGGAATTTTCGGGTGGTGTAGTTTTGTATGTGAATGACTATAGACCTTCCCATCATCATTTGGGAACATCCATTCTTCCTAGCCGTGGACTATGTATCCAAATGGGTGGAAGCAAATAACTTGTCCCATAAATACGCCATAACAAAGGGTCAGTCTACACAAAAAAATTTCCCCGAGAGATTGAGCACGAACAATCAAGGCTGACAGGAAGCCATTTTAAAAGAAGTTTTAAAACTCATGCGAATAGATATGGAATCAACATATGATGGATTGGCTTATCACCTTAGTCAATGAGCAAGATGAAATTTCCAATAGGGAGATTAAGAAATTTCGGAGAAAATAAAGGAATACAAGAAGAAAGGATTGGTGTATAGTTAGATGATGCAATCGTGGGCCTATAGAACCATATAAAACTATCGAATGTCCCTATATAAAATGTATTTGAAAACCTTATCATTCCCTTTATAACTGAATATTAAAGCATGTGTTATCAGAAATGAATTGCACTTTCTGTCGCTAAGGAAAAGAGACACCCAATGAATGAACTGGAAGAGTCTGAAATGAAGCTTACGATAACGCTAAAATTTATAAAGAAAAGACAAACAGCTGGCATGATCAAAGATTACTATGAGGGAATTTACTGTGTGAGAACAAGTCCTCTGATGAGGGCCTTGAGTTTCGTTATTTCAGAAACAGTCAGGTGATGGAGTAATACTGGTCCTTACATGGCGGTAACATACACCTTTGATGTGAATACTAAAAGCGAATCTCGGCATGGTGAATTTAAAGTGGCAATGGTCAGATATCAAGCATTATCTTGGAGGAATAATCATAAAGCTAGATCCATATTCTGAAGAGGGAAAAGTGTTTCGTCAATGAAGACATTCAGAGTAAATATCTAGCCAAAAACATTAAACCTATAACTCTCGAGGCAACCAAGTCGAATTATAAATTTTATATTAGTTTTAATTTCTTGTGCTTGATGTTCTAGTTTTAACTTGTTGAAATTTTATTTTGTAGCTTTGTCGAATTTTTAGGACAAGGAAGATGAACTGAAATGGATGTTATTAGGAAGCACACTTTCTCAAACTAAAATATGTAGAAAAAAATGCTATATGGGGAGATTCCATTTCATCATTCTTATCAATGGGGTGATATATCAAGTTCGGGGGGTACGGAAAAAATTTTATTTGCGGCAAATTGTAATGATGCATTGTTAAATACCTTGATGAACATATTGATAAAGAATGAGAATCGCTGTTCATACTAAGTGGAAATACTTATCGATAATGTTATCGGGTCAATGCTCGGCAAGAAAACACTAAAATTTTGAAGTAGGATGTAATCGCTGCGGACAAACAAAGTTACGCGTCATGACAAAATTCTCAACTCGTCATGACATTGGTTCTTTTTTGTCACGGCAGTGAAAACCAAACCCTACTCAAGTTTGAGAAATTATGCCGCGATATAGTTTCTTTCACAATAAAGTCGTGCTAGCATTTGATTTACAATGAAGAAACAGCTCATTACCACTTTTGCGTCGGATTTAACAAAAAGCATGAGCCCCGTAAATCATGTCGACAACATTTCTCTATGTCGCGACATAAATCAACCTGGAGCATAGACAAATTGGCCGAGCAAAGAATTGCCTTAATAAAAAATTAATTGAAAACTCTATGTCACTGACATTAAATCTTTTTATGTCACAAACAATATTAAAAAAGGTACACCTTTAGGTGAAATTTTTTTGCGACAATTAATGAAAGCACAACAACTCTTGGCCTACAAATAGAAAATGTTTGAAGACTGAAGAGTCACTTACCTCATAAACCTCTAACCCAATCCTTCCCTCACCAAACCTCAACAAAATCATGGAAGAATATGTTGAGAGGGAGGAAGAAACAGTTCAAGCCGCGTAGGCAGAAACAAGGCGAAGTGAAGAAAGGGCTGAAGTAAACAGAGAACCTGAGCAGCCAGTGGAAGAATCTAGAAAGAGGAAGAGAGGAGATTGAAGAAGCAAGAGAAGAGAGTAGTATAGTAGAGAGAAACAATATGGATCGGCCTCTGATATGGCTTATATTTCTAGAGAGATAAATACAACAAGGTAGACTTTAATAGATGAGGCTTAAATAAACGACTTCTCCATTCCAAGAGCTTTGGGTTCGAGATGTATGGTGATAAGACTCATTTTACTACAATAAGGCTCCGTGATTCATCGTGGTATGAGTTCCACGCGGAAACATCAGAGTACGCATGATAAGGCAAGCAGTATGTTAGAGGGAGAAATGGATATCCATAGAGAATGTAGATTGACCACTTGCAATCTGCCAAGAGGAAGATGGTCAAAGTTCAAAAGATTGGTAACACCCGACTTCTTAAGATCAGACTTGGTCGATCACAGCATGGAAATGGAACGCCACCGTGAGAAACCTACACGAGTCCAATGCAAGAGAGCACCAATCAAACCAACAAAGGTGTGGTTTTTATTTCTTATGTTCGATCATTTTGATCTTAAAAGCAACACAAATAAAATGGCGGAGAAGGAAGTACCCTTGTTAAAATAACTCAAGGCCTTATCCAAGTTAAAATTGTAAAACCACTTATGAGTTGGTTTACAGAGAGGTCATGGGAGTCGATTCCACACCAAAGACTACATCAAGGCCTGGGGATTTCTGGGTTGTATACAAGGAGAATGGAGGAAGAAGAAAACTGTCCAGACTTCACCATATCGGGAGAATTTATAGTAATCACCATAAATAAAACAGAGGCTGTGGAAGACACAAGTGTGGTCAAGAGTAAAGAGAAGAACCAGCATATTAAGTAAACAACCACAACATGAGAGAAGCCTGAGCCTAATGGGAGGCGCGGCAGGGGGCGTGAGCCCAACATCGACATTCTCCCCGAGAGATGGGTCCCCACCGCAAGAGCATGCTGAGCTCAGAGCCAGAGGTAAATAATGCCAAAAAGACAGAAGTGCTGGGTCAAAATGAGAAAAACCATAGTGGAAAACGTTGACCTAAAGCTCGACATGATCAACAAAATTGCTGAAACCATTCGCTATGAAGAATTTGAGGGAACCTTGAATTCTATTGGGAAAAAACAAAATGAAATGACCAAGCAATTAGTCCTAACCATTAAGTGGTGTTTACTAAATATAAGTGGAAAAGGCAGTAGGTCAAGACAACCACAAGTCCAGATTCCTGAGTTCTCACCTTCTGCAACTAGTTACAAGTTAGATCTAGTTAACCTACCTTCCTCCCATAGGCATGAAAGAAAAAGAAAATATCTCACCATGCCTTCCATCTCTTCCTCTGTACCCCAGACACATCCTTGAAAATCTAATAAAGAAAATTATTTGCAAAGCTTCGTGTTCACTTTATTTTTTTCATTTATTGTTAGCCTGAGTCAAATTTCTTTCCTTCATGTTTAATAATTTGAAATTGTTGACTTTGCAAATAGCTACGAATAAATGAGAAACAAAATTTCCTGGTTAGAATTGCTAAATAAGCTATGAATTGTTTGGTGGAGGTGGAATTGTTGATTGGATTGAGTTGTTGTTGTGTTGCATTTTTCTGAACTTAATTGTTGATCTAAATGAACTTTCTAACTGTTAAATAACACAACAACATATCCACAAAATCAAACAAACAATTTGATAGATGCATTGGGGTAGGCTAAGATGAATTAAAATGGAAAGTTGTTAATAAATGTGTGGAACTTCAAGAATAAGGAAGGTTTTAATAAATTGATGGAATAGATAAGACCTATATACCCTCGCTTTTGTAAATAGTTTTGCTTATAAAACTCCATGTTTATGTTTATTACCAATAATAGATTTGAAACAAATTGTGCCAAAAATTAGGACACCTCTCGGATCCATCATAGTAATCTCTCCAATGTCCTAGAACTTGTCGGGATTATTAGTCAAGGCTGCGAAATGCTAGAAAATATCAATTAATAGAAATGACTAGGCTATCCTGGAAGTTTAAGCTTTCAAAGCCTACCCCAGATATGCATAATCATATACACTAGTTCTTTATTCGAGTCTACATCCATCTCATCATCAACTAGCAAATGAGAAGCCCAATTCATCTTTAAATGTTAATCCTACGTTGAAGAATCCTTATTCGTCGAGATCAGTAAGACGAAATATATCAATGACAAAAGAGAAGTTTGGGGGAATATTATTTAGAGTTATGGAGAAGGATGAAAAGGGTTGAAAAAGAAATATTCATGGAGATAAGAAGAGATGAAGAGAATTAAGAAAGAAGCTATGAAAAGGAAAACATGAAGGAAGAAAGAGTTTGGTCTTATAGCCTTCCTACCTTAAACAATTAAGTTCTTAGGGGTGTTCAACACCTAGTACCCTAATGCCAACTCAAGCGTGGGAGTTACATCACCCAAAAAGTTCTTAAGGGAGGTAGAAAGCTTGTTAATAAACATCGCATTCATTCCAAAACCTTGACAACATATGAAACGTGAAAAAGCTTCTAAGATAAGGAAGAGAAGTCATACTCTAATTGAATTAAATGAAAAGAGAAATACCGAAGTATAGAGGATGTAGACAGATGCACAAAACCTGATGGGAAGGTTAGAAACTTAAAATTAAAAGAAATCAAGGATGCATGATGAAGGAAAGAGTAAATCC
Source organism: Tetrastigma voinierianum (assembly GCA_016808115.1). Lineage (NCBI taxonomy): Eukaryota > Viridiplantae > Streptophyta > Magnoliopsida > Vitales > Vitaceae > Tetrastigma > Tetrastigma voinierianum. The sequence continues at coordinate 97,576 of JAEQBH010000938.1, forward strand.
GGGTCAAATTGAGCCTAAAGTGTCCAATTATCTACCTAATTACCCGTCACATTATGCCTGTAAGACCTATTTGATCTTGAAGTTGATGATATGCTTCCATACCAGTGAGATTAATATGACAAAAAAAGCATATGGAACTTTAAAAAAACTAAAGAGAAGTATGCTAACTGAGTATTATCCCAGAAGATTAACTAATCTGCCAAGGAAAAAAGAGGGAAGACCAGCACACACTCACAAATCAGGGTTGAATAATTAAATTGTTTACACCATATGAATTATTTGGTCAGTTATGAACTTAATTTGCACCTTCCTGATTCTAGATTGGAAACAAAGGTTAATAAGGTAAAAACACTTATAATCGACTCATGTTTTTACCCGATCGAGGTTTAAATAAAAGAAAATATCCTTAAAAAATAAAAGCTGGGAGGACAAACAAAATTTTCTTTGTTTTTGACAAGAAAACTTGGCCAGGAATTTGATGAGTCTAAACCTAAGATATTTTTAATCCATTTTTCAGCATGTTTTTTTTTAGTAATTTTAAGTCTATTTTTATGCCAATCATGATTATTCACTAACTTGTGAAATTAAGGAATATTCACTAACTTGTGTTTTGCAGATTTTAATTCAAAAAGGAGATAATTCCAGTGAAAGAAAAAAGTGCAGTGCCGACATTCTGTCACGGCGAATTTCCAAAGCGAGACTAGAGCGTGTCACAACCAGGTAGCTATAATATAACAAAGTCCAGGCTGAACTCAAGGAAGAAATAGAATCTCCGTCGTGAAAAAGAGTTCTCTATCACGACATTGTTGAAGAAGAATGAAAAGAAGATTGTCGCAGCACCCTTAACTTTGTCGCGACAATGATTAAGGCAAATGGTAAAGGAACTTTTGTTTGCTTTCTGATCCTTCCTCTGTCACAACATAAATGGCTGAAGAAGATTAACAATGAACTTTGTCTTGACAAAGGCGACTCTACAGCAAACTAGAAAAATGGCATAGATATAACACAAAGGAAGTCATTCAGACAAGTGTTTTATGTTGCGACAAAGTTTACCGACATCGAACCAAGCGAGAGGAAGAATTTACCATGACGAAGGAGATTTTATCGACATGGCATTCAGTTCACAACAAAGCGATAGGACATTGTTGACAAGCAATATAAAGTGGCGTTCTCTATCACGATAAAGATTTGAAGAAACATCAAAGTACACGTGGCGACAAAAGAAATTCATGTTTACTGTGACATAGTAAATAATTAAAGGCTGAATCTCTGTAGTGACAAAGAAGTTTTCTATTGCGACAACAAAAGCTATAGAATGATAGATTCTGTCACGATAGAAGAAAATTGATTCTGACGAAATTAAAGAGAACCGTTAGCCAAGTCAAGTTTTGTGTTCTATATGTTATGCCGTAATAAAGATTTGTATGTGCAACCAAGCATTTCGGCCAGCTATAAGGACCAGAAGAAAAGTCCCCATTGCGACAAAGAAAGAGTACGTAATAGTGAAGCGAAATTGGTAAAGAATCAAAGAAATCTATTGCGACATAGAAATTTGTCTTCACGATAGAGTAGACAACTGAAAGAAGAGAAAAATGCTTGTAGCAGAAGAAAAAGCAAAGAAAATTATGTCTGGCAGGTTCGGAGAGACAAAAGTGTATGAAGAGTGGATTTAACAATTTTTGTGTGCGACCTGAACGATACGTAAAGTGACGAGAACAAGGCGATGGATCGAAACTCTATCATGACATATCAAAGTCTATTATTTAGAATCGAAAAATCACCGAGGCAAATTCGCGACATAAAATTCGGCTTCGACGAGAAGGCTGCGACAAGACTCCAAAGACTGTCATGCGGAACTTTCTATGTCGAGACAAAGTGACCAATTTGAGATAAAAATTGGGATCCACAACACAGTCTTGAAGTGCAGCCCAACATTGGAAAAATCTATAAATGGAACACATCCAGGGCATGTGTTGCAAACTTCCGCAATTCAGGACTTCTAGGTAGTTGAAGACTCTCTGTATATTATTTTTCTTTTATTTTTCTTTTATTTCCGTTTTAGTAGATTTAGTTTGAGTGTAGTTTTTAGTTAGTTTTCTTCTGATTTTCCAGAAATGAGTACTGAATTGTAGTGCAGCTTCGAGATGAAATTTCTTGTTAAATTTTATCTTTCATTACTGTTTTGAATAAAATGGAGTTTGGAAAATTTACAGTTTCATTTTTGGGATTCGTTACTTCGAGTGAATTTACTTAATTAGTTAGTCCAGCGATATGAGTGAACCGGTTTTGAGAGGTTGAGCTCCTTTGGGGTGGTCAATGATGATAGTCATTTTTACGCACAAAGTGGAAGGCATGTAGTTAAAAATTCTTAAATTTATTTGATTAGTATTATTTTTTAACTTAATTATTCCCAGTACGAGTACCGTGTATGCAAGCAAAGTATTATATTTCGCTCTGATTTTCAGGAGGTCCTCTACGTGACATAGAGATAGAGAATCCTGAGGGTAGAGAGCAGTTCTTTATAGGTATGATAGATTAATACTATGGAACTAATGAACTCACGAGATTACAGGATAAAGCACTAACTTGCTTGTTGTTTGAGGATATTTTGTTGAAGTATCATTTTAATCACTCAGAGGTTTCTCCTCTCTCTGATGAAAGGATTCTAATCCTGTGTTAGCAAAGAGACGGAGAATTTCATCAGTATTAAAGGATGAGGTACCAATCGGTGGAGGAGCACGTATCACACGTCTATAGGGATGAAATTCTCAGTCCTAAATACAGGTGTGAAGTATTGAAAGCGAAAATACTGAATCTTGAGGATTATATCTTCTGATAGTACGATTAAATTCATGGTAATAATTTATGCATATCTAACTAGTGAAAGGTATGGTTGAGGGAGAAATCTAAACTATACCATAATGCATCTTTGAAAAATTCATCTTTCCAACTTATGTCTTAGCTAAGATTCAAAATGATGCAGAAAATTGACAATTATTCATTAGTTTATGTCTTAGTGTTTTCTCACTCAGTGAATTCTCAACTCCATTCTTGTAATATTTTCACGTGCACTAGTAAGTAGCTTTAGTATTATTTTGAAACATCATTTTTCCAATCATCTTATATTGGAGTTCAAATAGTAAGGATCTTGAGTAGTTGGGGTAGGTGGTTTTATGATTCCTCCTCACTCCTCGTGGGAACGATATTTAGACTTAATGAAAATCCACTTTTATTACTTGTACTATCTGTGCACTTGTAGTGATTAAGACCTCAAAATGTTTTAATGAACTAGTTTTACAAAAGGACAATACATGTTTTTATCACATTTTGGTTAACAAGTTTTTTAAGCGGCAGATTCACCAGGGATTGAATAATAGTCCTTAGTAGTCGTTCCATAAATTTGTATATATATATATATATATATATATATATATATATATATATATATATATATATATATGTATGTATGATCTTGTTTGTCCAACGGTCTATACATATCCTGATGGGTCTTAACAAAAATTTTGGCGTAGTTCAGGAACTAAATAATAGTCTTTGGTGATCATAACTTTGTTTGAACAACTCGGTCTATACAAAAAGGTCTTAACAGCCACCCTGAAGCTAGTCTATGGGAAGACACCCTGGCTTTCTTCAATAGGCTTCAAGACTTTCTCGTTTGGGTAGTACCCCTTGGTTTTAATATGATAAGTGGGCTTGGACCGTTTCATGGCCTTTATGATACAAGCGGACCTGGGCTTGTTATTAGTAGTTTAACATAATTTACTCTACAATGCCCCACTTTTCCCGACTAGAATTTTGTGTTTTTTGATTACGGAAAATACGTACTTTAAATGTTTGGGTGCAGAAAGTTGAAAGGATTGATTGGGAGAATTAATGCATACATTGAATGTGTCGTAAGGTGTAGTGCATTTGGATACAAAGCGCGTGGGAAGCGCACGTTTCCCAACATGTCTACAACACATGCTGTCATAACGACACATTTAATGCGCCCATTGATGTTTTGCCCCTATATATAGGGGTTGGGCTCAGAGTGCTTTCCTCTTTTACAATTTCACAAAACTTATTCGTCTAGTGCAATTTCCTTTCTCTGGTGCTTCTGCAAACTTTTCTTTTAAAGGAATCATCGGAGATCCCTTGACAACTCAGACATTTTTCTGGTGAGTTTCTTCAAAACTTGTTTGTATTTCCATCTTTGTGTTCTTTGTGGCTCTGTTTTTTTTATTAATTTTGGGTTAGAAAGTTTTTGTTTCTTTTTAAGGGTGTGAACATCATTCTCCTGTGGGGTTCTATTGACAATGCTATAGGCTAGGTGTGGGTGTTCCCAGGTTTAGAGACATCTCATTAGGTTCTTCAAAGATTCCTGGTTTAGGGTTCTTAGGTTATGTCACTAGCTAGTGGGTTGTTAAACCTCTAGAAGGGGGATTTCTTTTATTTTTTGAGGGTTTTGTCTCATTCGATGCCCAAGCTGATCCCCTTTTTTGTGTTTGTTAGCTTGTAGAATGGCGAGAGCATGAAGAAGCTTCTACCAGTCAAAATTTGGGCGTAAGTGGGGACCCGGGACGCCCATGGTGCTGACCTAGTTTACGCTATGTTTGTAGAGGGGTGAGATCCCCAGGTCAAGTTCCTATTGTCGTCAAACTATGGGTGTCGGGCAGACGACTACCCTGACCATATAGTGGAAGATAATTCATTTTGGTAACCTAGAAGCAGTTTGCGGCTTAGTTTGCTTCCCGTCTTGTCTACAGAGAGTGACGGTTCTATACTTTGCAAGGCACCTCCTACGCTGCCCCCCTTAATAGAAACGTCTTTCGGGGTTGATGGATTGAAGTGTGCTAAAATTTCTCTGTCGGATATTTCGTTTGTAAGGGATGTTTTGTTATTTGAAGATTGAGATTGGGGCCACTATCTGTGTGGGTCCATATCCTGGCCTGGTTGCTGGGGCTCCGACTCCCAAGGCGAGAGCGAAAGGGGTTGTTTTGGTTAGAGGTCCATGGTACGAGAGGCTAGGCTCTCTAGGGCTTCCATTTGATATAAATAATTCTCTCGTTCCCGGGTTTGTTTCAGCTTGGTGGAGCTTGTACTCCCCTAGGTCATCTATTTTTTGACATACCCTCTCTTATGAGATTTTTAGGTAGGCCTTGAGGCAGGCGGGTTAGTTGGGTGGAGAAGATAGGTCACGGATCGCATCCGGGGTCCCAAACACTCTAGATCCGCTAATAGGGAGCACAATCACGAGCTCCTCTTATCTTTGATAAACTTGTAGGAGTTAGGTGTTAGCCCCTTTCCTTACATAGTTGATGAGTCCTAAACTCTTCTATTTTTAATCCATTTTTCTTGCATATTTCTAGAAGTTATGAGTCATTTTAATATTGAATAATGAAATATTCACCAACTTTGTGTTTTGCAGGTTTTAAAATGAAAAAGAGACAATTTCAGCAAGAAAAGCAAAAAAATTGACCAAGGCAGAAGTCTCTATCGCGACATAGTTTTAGTATGTCGCGACATAGTACAAATAAAAACTAGCAGAAGCTATGTCGCAACAAATAGTGTTCTGTTGCAAAAAAGATCAAGTTAAACTCAAGCGAGCTTTGTGTGACATCTCCACAATTCTGCTCGCGACGATATGAAGAAGATTGATTGATAAATGTTGCAACAAAGTATTGAATATTGAGACATAAAGGAAGTAAGAAGACAAAACTTTGTTGCGACCTGGCGAAGATGGAGCTTTGTCACGAAAAGAACCTTTCTGTCGTGAGAAAAATTCAAAGTCAGCATTGAAAGGTAAGAAGACTTTGTCGCGACAAATAAATTTTATGTCGTGACAAACATAATATAAGGATGAAAGTACGTAGAGAAAAGTCATCTATTGTCCGACAAAGATTGAGAAAAATTTCCAAGGCGAATGTTGCGATTATGAGAAAAAGTATAATCGCGACACAACAAATAACTAAAGCGAAATATAAACCGTAATGATGATCAAAAGCGGTAATGATAGAGTTTTGTCTCAATAATAAGATTGTCATAACAATAAAGGTGCCAGAAGAGATTCTATCGACAAAGAAAATTATCTTGTGATGAAAAATGGAAGAGAAATGAGACCAAGCCAAGACCAGAGTTTGTCCCTACCCGTGAAGATTTCAATGTTTCAACAAAACAATCACATCCAGCGTGATGAAAAAGAAGGGAAGTATGTCGTGACATATTCATGGTCATTGCGACACGGAGTTCGATATTAGCGATTGAATGGAGCAACAAGACTATGTCGCGACAAAGAAAAGTATGTCACAATGCGAGACCCGTACGGTGTGAAACTCTATCGAAACAAAAGAAATTATTTTCATGAAAAAGGTTGAGAAGAACCACAAAAATAATGTCGCAACATAGCAAAGAATGTTGCAACAAAGTGGAGAGCGAAGGAATTATGTGCGTGACAAGAAGTTTGTCCTGACAAAGGGCTATGTGTGACATTTTGGGAAGCAGTAAAAGGCCAGAACAAAGCTGGTTGCAACAAAGTTTTTAAGTTGCGACACAAGACACTCATGTACGTATAAAGCTAAGGCACCCGAGAGGGTATGTGACATTGTCAAATTTTGTCATGATAGAATCCATGAAGAAAGCACAAAATTATGTTGCGACAGAAACTATAGGCCATGACAAGAGTTAGGGAACAAAGATAAAATCTATGTTGCGACAAAAAACTTACCAATATATTGGGCTAAATTTTTGGGATCCACAATTTCAACCTTGAAATGTGGCTCATCATTTAGAAAATTTATAAAAATAGAGCACATCAAGACACTTTAGTGCGCAACATGCAAAACGAACTTATGGGTAGCTAGAACTCCTTTGTATATTATTTTTCTTTTCTTTCATTTAGTTTTTAGAGTAACATGTTAGTTAGTTTTGTTTCTTGGAATTAAGTAGTGAGCTGGTGTGAAGTTTCGAGCTGGTTTTCTCTATAAAATTATGTTTTTCATTATTTTCTGATTTAATTAATTTGAAAATTTTCTGGAGTTCATCTATTTCAGTTTATTTACAATTTAAGTGAATTTACCTGATTAATTAGTCATTATTCTTTGTAAACCAGTTTGAAAGACTGAGCTCCATATGGAATTGGATCGATGTTAATTATTGTTTTCTGCTAAACGAAAGAATGTCATAGTTCGAAATCACAAGATTTTATTTAAAAGTTGTATTGTTCTTGAGTTGTTGTTCATTTATTAGTAGCGTGTACCTAGAAAAGAGTGGCCACATCTTGCTGCGATTTCAGGAAGCCCTATGAGTGACACAGAGATGGATATTCCTGAGAGTATGGAGCAGTTACTTGGAGCGCGTACCCACAGGAACTAATGAACTTTGAAGGACTACTTCAATAAATCACTGATTTACTCATAGTTTGAGGATTAGACGGATGATATATCAATTTAGTTGATCAAAGGTTTCTCTTCTGTCTGATGAACTGATCTTGATCCCCTGTTAGCTGAGATCTAATCAAGGATACAGAGAATTTTGTCAGATTTGATGGATGGCAGATCACCCGATTAAATTGGGGAAGGCTTGCATTATCCTGTCTATAGGGGCAAGTAGTCTTCAGTCCTAAGAAAAGGTTGTGAAGTAATGAGAAGGAAAAATACCCAGATCTTAGAAAGAGGATTATATTCTACAAGTAATCGATTAGACTCATGAGTCCAAAAGGAACATGGATCTTTAATTAGTGAAATGTATGGTGTGTGGAGAAATCCAAGCTATACTACCTTTCTTCTTTGACAAGTTTAGATTTTAAACTCATGGCTGAACTAATGTTATAAAAATGATACAGAAATTGATAATTATACACTGAACTTAATCGGTGTAACTTACCCGATGAACTTATAATCTAATTATTTTAAAATTCTTTGCTGGTTATAGAATTTTATTTTATACTTATTTTCCTTTAGCTTAAAACAAATCACTTTTAACTTTGGAGTTCAAATAGCGAATCTTGAGTAAATGGGGTAGTGATGTTTAGATTCTTCATCATTCCTTGTGGAATAGTGCAGACTTAAATCACTTTTATTACTTGAATGACCTATGCACTTGCGGTGATCTAGACCAAACACAATTTCAATTGAGAGCCTTTTCATCGAAAACTGACAACATATTTTATATCGAAATCGATTGACAAGTCTTTTGTGTTGTTGCCGGGGACTAATCTAGTTCTTGGTGGCAGTGTTGAGAATTTGGGTGATCTTCATATTTTGTTATGTACAAAGATCAGTTTCAACAAGTTTTAGCGTAGTTGAGGGCTAATATCTGCAATGCTAATAGGGGGTGCACAATTTTACCCTTGACCTCGACTTGCCCGACTCATTTACCTGACAACTTTTCCCGGGAACCATGAGAATTTCTCATGGTTCCTGAGTGCATAAAATCAAGGATAAAGGAGATATTCTTCCTTTGAAGAACAGATGTTGACTTTCATGGGAGAACTACTGCACATTCATGAGTAGAAATTTATTGATCTAGCAGCATTTCAAGTAGACACAACTATGTTTCAGGCTAATACGAATGCCTCTCTGAAGAATTTGGAGACCCAAGTAGGGTAGCTAGCCCTAGTAATGCAGAATCAGTCCAAGGATGCTTTCCTAAGTGACACAAGGAACAATTCGAAGGATTTTATGGTGGTAACTCTAAGAAGTGGAAGAGAGATAGAAAGCAGAAAAGAAGAAGATAAGAAAAAGACTAAAAAAGTTGAGGGAGAAGAAACTAGAAAAGAAAACAAGTTGAGAAGTTCAGATTTTGTTGAAGAGACTGAAAAAGAAAAGGTGCAGACTGAGTAGCAGGTGAAGAGAGAAGAATTGAAGAAGAAAGAAGATTAATAAGCTTACATGGCTGTTAATCTAAGAAGTGGAAGAGAGATAGAAAGCAGAAAAGAAGAAGAGAAGAAAAAGACTGAAAAAGTTGAGGGAAAAGAAACTGGAAAAGAAAACAAGTTGAGCAGTTCATATTTTGCTGAAGAGACTAAAAAAGAAGACGTGTAGACTTAGTAGCAGATGAAGAGAGAAGAATTGAAAAATAAAGAAGAAAAACAAGGTTACATGCATGTTGTTCCCTTACCTCAGAGGCTTGAAAAATTTAAAATGGAAGACTGGATTCTCACAGATTCTTGGATGTGTGAAGATGAGACCAGCCTTCCCTTTATAGAGGCATTGACTTGTGCTAATTGTATTAAGTTTTGAAGGACATTCTGAGTAAGAAGAGAAATTTTGCTAGAAAAGGAGTGGTGAATTTGATAGCTACATGCAGTGCAGTGATCTAGAGGAGCTTACCATAGAAGATGTAGGATCCTAGTAGCTTCACCATTCCTTGCACCATTGGGAGCTTTTAATTCAAGAAATCTTTGTGTGACTCAGGCGCTAGCATAAACTTGATGCATTTGTCAGTGGTTAAGAGACTCAGTTTGGAGAAGCTTACTCCCATAGCTATGACTTTGGAAATGGCGAGATAGAACTGATATGTAATTTGAAAAGGAGTCTTGAAAATCAATATCATCGGTGGGAAAATTCATTTCCTTGTGGACTTTAATAGTCATGGATATGGAAGAAGACACACAAGTTCCGCCATTTGCTTCGAACCTTCGGCCAGCTTTGGGCTGCCTTGATAGATGTGAAAAAGGGAGAACTCACTCTTAGAGTAGGAGAAGAAGCAGTACACTTCAAGTTGAACATAAGCTTGAAACAGTCTAAGTTTGAAAGTCTAGATTATAAGACTGTAGAAACAATAGTTCCCATCATTCTTGAACAGATTTTTGGTTGTAATTTCGATAACTCAATCAATGAAAATTAGATGAATTTCATTATCTTGATGATCTTGGTGTGAATTTACGCATTAGGTTGTGAATTAAAGGAAACAATCTTTAGTTTGAATGAGAAAAATACAGAAAAGATAAGCAACAATGAAAATGAAGCAAAAGAAATAGAAACAAGTTCATAAGGGTTATCCTTGAAGGAATTACCTAGACTATTAAAGTATGCTTTCTTAGAACCAGAAAAAAACCTGTTATTATATTAGCTACATTGACTCGACGAAAACATAAACTGACCGGGAGATTCTAAGAAAATACAAGGAAGCAATTTCTTGGTCAATAGAAGATTTGAAATGTTGGACAGGTTAGCAGGACATCCCTATTAATGTTTTCTTGATGGATATTCTGGTTATAGCCCCGGTGCCATGAGGATCGAGAAAGACTACATTTACATGTCCTTTTGTTACTTTTGCTTTCAAAAGGATTCCATTTGGATTATGTAATGTTGCTGCCACCTTCTAAAGACGTATGATGTCTATGTTTTCAGATTTGGGGGAAGAGGCTTTGGAAATCTTCATGGATGACTTCTTAGTATATGGATCTAGTTTTGAGAAATGTTTGGAAAATTTGGAAACAGTACTTAAGAGGTGTCAAGATAAGAAATTAGACTTAAATTGGGAAAAATGTCATTTCATGGTAATAGAGGGTATTGTCTTGGGGCACTAAATTTTTCTGATGATTATTATTAAATTTGTCTGAGATTTTCAATTATTGCATCCTCTCTTACAAGATTACTCCATAAAGGAGTGATGTTTGAGTGGGATGATAAGTGCCAATCCAGCTATGAAAGGTTAAAAGAAATACTAGTTGAAGCACCAGTGTTGATTCAGCCTACTTCGGGTAGGGATTATACTATATACAGTGATGCTTGAGGATAGGTTTGGGATGCGCATTGATGCAAGATGGGAAAGTGGTGGCTTATGCTTCCGGAATGTTTGAAACCGCATGAACAAACTATCCCACATATAGTTTTGGAGTTACTTGGCTGTAGTGTTCGCTTTGAAAATTTGGCGACACTATTTATAAGGAGACAAATGTAAATTTTCTTGATCATAAGAGTCCTAAAATATTTGCTTAACTCAGATTTGAACTTGAGACAACGTCGGTGGTTAGAATTATTTAAATTTATGATTGTATAATTGACTACCACCGGAAAGCAAAGGTAATTGGTAGATGCCTTGGTAGGAAAATGATTTTTCTTTGACTTTAAAGATTATGATTGAGACTTGCACCCGATGGGCCTTGTTGGCTCGATTGAAATTATCTGGGATTTGAAGCAAATGATAGTAAATGCTCAAAAGATTGGTACAAGTTCTAAGAGATAGTGCAATTAGTCAATCTTGGAACAAGATATGCCATAGATGAAAGTGGAGGTTTGTTGTACAAAAGTAGATTATGTGTACGAATGATATGGATTTGAAAAAGAAGATATTATATGAAATCCCTGTCTTGTTTCACCATACCTTAAATGAAATTCTTGTGCCTAGAAAATTCCCCAATTTAGCTATCTCTATAAATTTAAGCTAGGCTAGCATTTCGCTAGCAACTAGCGAAATTCATGTGATAGCGAAATTTCTCAATTTAATATCTCTGTGAGGCCCAAGCTAGGCTGCGGTACCGCTGAAGCTAGAAAATGCATAGTGAAGTGCGCCACAATGATTTTGGTATTCTTGATCGACAAAGATTTTTATGTATTACCATTTGCCTTTATGTAAGCCAATATTTTAGGCATTTTTGTATTTCACACATTTGGGTTGGCTATATAAGCCACCTTGTAACTGTGACTTCAACTTCATTTTCAGTCAAGCTTTCAGCGCAGCTTTTGCTTTAGGTTGCAGTTTGATCTCTTCTCTCTTCTTTCTCTCATTTTCTCGGCTGCCAAACACACCCCTTGAGGATGACAACTCGAGGATGCCCCTTCATACTCATGAAGGGAGGTCACTTGGTGGAGGTTTGGAGGTAAGTTTTCATGCCCTCTCATTTATCTACGCATTTATGAGCATTTCGCTTCTGTATCTCTCACCTAGGTTGAAACCTCTTAGATCGACCTCGCCCGATGTGTATTTGGCAAGCTTTTGTGGTTGCGAGTGGATGCTTAATCTTAGATCCTTTGTCATCCGCTAGTTGTCTCTATTAGTTGTCGTAGTTGCTCTTTTGAGACCATACTGTAAGGGGACTTGAATGCTCAATGAATGCCATATCTCATGAGGAGTAATTTAGGGTTTAGGTTTTGGTGCCCGAATCAATCAAGGTCAGGTTTGGGAAAATGCTATAGGTCATTATCCCCAGCCTTGAGAAACAAGCAGAAGACATGAATACACCTTAAAAATCCAATCCAGTGACCCAAGACTTCAAGGAGTCTTCTTTTCTAAATTTTCCTTTAATTTATTTGCAGTTTACAACCATCCAACTCACTGTTTTTGAACAAAACCTTAAAATCCAAAGAGAAATACCATTTTCAACTCAACTGCACTTCTCATTTCACGAAGAAAACCCGTCCGTGTTGAACCTGAACCACTATACTCTGGTAACCTCATTTCTGACATTAGGACACCCTAGGATATAAATTTTGTTGATTCCTATAGCCTATTTGTAAGCGCGAATCAAATGGCGTCGTTAGGGGATGGTGACCTGGTGAGATAAGAAGTTGTTGAACTTGTGATTCATATCCGCGAGTTTGCAGTATCTCATTCCCTTTTGTTTTATCATTTTTTCCACTTGCGGAGTCCAACTATGGGAGTTTTAAATTTTTCCAGTACATTCAATTTTTCTTTGCTTTAATTTTAGCTAACCTTAACCCTTTGTTAGTTTTGTTTTGGTTGTTTTCCTATTGATTGTGAAGTGCGGGACGGTTTATGCGGTGGGACTGAGGTACTTGCGGAGTAGGCTGAGAGGGTGGTCTTTGCCTTTGAGCAGAGGGCCCGAGAATTTAGCCTCGCGGTGCTCAAATGGATCCTCCACGGGAGGACATCAAAACCGTGATTGCATAGGGAGCCCAATGCATGTATGATCCCATGAGGGATCACATACGGCCACCCGGGGTGAGTGCCCTCATGCATATTCCCTGGCGAGGAGGGTGCGTGAAACCCTGTTTGGTGCCTACTTCCCCACATTCCATGGCATGGAGAATGAAAACCCCTTACAATCACATAGGGGTTTGGGAAGCGGTGGCACATGCACCACCTTCCAAGAAGGTGTAGTGGACATGGGCTCCTCGAGTTGAAGCCTTTCCACACTTGACCACTGAGGCCAAGCCAGAATTTGGCTAAATGCATTAAGGCGAACCATAAGAATTGGGAGAGGCGCGAGCGAATTTTTAAAAAATTCTTCGGTGCTCACAAGACAAACAACGAAGAGGCAAATTTACAAAAATTTGCGACTCCTTGATGGTGAGTTTCACCGATGCTAGGAGAGATTTATGGAGACTATCGGTGCATGCCCACGCCCATGGGTTTGATACATGGATCTTTGGTGAACCATTTTTCGATGGAATGTCCCGCTTCCATTAAACAATTATTGGAAACTATGTGTGGAGGAATTTCTTAAGTAAAATCACATTGAGGCAATGGACTTCACTCGATTATGTGGCGAGACCTCGAAAATTTGGGATGAGCGAGCCAGAGAAGCATCTGATTGAGCCACCCGGTGGGGGGCATGTACGCAAGATATGGAGCTGAAAGCTGATATCTACCTTGGCTAGAAGAGATTGGAGGAAATTAGAAAGAAAAGAATTCCATGAGGTGCGGGCGGTGGCGAAAGCCGTATGGTCGAAAAATTGTTTCAGTCCTTGACCACCCGGGAGAACCATGTAGAAACCCCATTTGAGGATCTGTGGTGAACAAGCCACAAACAAATGCTCCATATGGCAACACTTACAACCTAATTGGAGGGGATCTTCTTTCCTTTCTGAAACCTCAACCTCGTATATGTACCCCAGGAACCTGACAGGTAGTGCACCTGCACTTCACGGCTTGGCAAGCACCCACCTGCTCTTGTTGAGCAAGCCATTTGTGAATCTGAAGCAGGTGGTGGGAAATTTTGTGGAAGCAAAAAGGCATCGATGCTCGAGTTGAACAAAAAAATTGAAAGCTCCTTGAACGAGAATATGAAATTTGGAAAGTAGCCTTAGCAGAAGAATTGACGGCTGTGAGGCATCCGTAACAAGAATGGAAAATCGCCAGGCTGGGGAGGTTCCTTCTCGTGTATGAATCAGAGGGGAGTCCATGAACTAAGCTATTCAGGTGAACCTCCCCCAAAATGGATGAAGACCGAAGCACTAATCGCTACCTTAGAGAGTAGCAGCAGAAAGGGTTGATGTGTGCAAGCTTTGTTGAAACTAGAAAAGGGAAAATTAGACGAACACATTTTCTTGAAGAGGGGACTGATGAAGCCTTTGCATGCCACCTGCATTTCCCAAGCATTAAGAAGTAAGAAGAGGCATCCAATGACGAGGGCATCACAGAAGTCTAAAAGGCAGAAGTGAGGTCAACATACCCCTTTTGGACATCATCAAACAAGTCCCTGCCTATGCAAAGTTTTTGAAAGATCTCTGTACAATCAAAAGGGGTTGAGCATTGATAAAAGGCATTCTTAACCGAACAAGTTAGCTCCATCATCTGTAAGACAATGGTGAAATACAAGGATCCGGGGACCCTTTTACTATCTCGGTTAACATTGGAGGAACACGCATTGACAAAAGCCTTTGGTAAACTTGGGTGCTAGTGTCAGCACAATAACACCAGAAATATACCCTAGTCGTTTCGACATGTTTAGGAGTATTTTGTAAGCCTAATTTGAATGTTTGGTGATTAAATACGAAACAGGAAACAAGACCCCGGAAAGTTGCAAAACTTGGGACAATTTTGTAATTGGTCCAAAAAGGAATTAAAAGTCCTAATGTGAAAGACTAGAGACGAAAATACAATAAAGGAAATTGAACACTATAAATGGCCAAGAATTGAAGGACTATTTGCAAATAAAGAAAGTTAACCCAAATGGGTTTGTTAAGAGACGAAACATGGCCTTATCAAATCCATGGGATTTAAAGACCAATTGGTCTCAAATTGGGAGAGGGGCAAGTAGAAGAAGGGAAGAGGAGAAGAAGAAGGAAGAAGGGAGGATTGACGAGGAATCAAGCAGGTATGGAAACTAACTTTGGCTATGGATTCAGAATTATGTATGAATTGCCATGCTTGGATTGGTTGACAGTTTGTCCCCAAACGGGGTTTGCTAGGGTTTCATTTTAACCCAAAAATGATGGCAAGTAGATGGGGTAAAACCCCATATAGCACAGAAAGCTAAATAAAATCCTCTCTTTGAGGATGAATTCATGGTTAATTAAGAGTAATTGAATTAGGGTTTAGAATAAATCCTAATAAATCCCTTAATTTGATTTGTGTGAGTTATAACCCATATTGGAATGGGTTTTGAAGTAGTCATGATAAGTCTTTGAACTAAGATAAGTATTGAATGAAGAGATTCAAGGTGAATTAGAAATGGTTTTGATGTGTGTTTGAAGTGTTTATGAGGTATAGAGGATTTGATTTAGGTTCAAAAGTATGGAAAAATGGGAGAAAATAACCATTTCACAAGGCAATTCAGGTGGTGTACCGGTACAAGTTGAGCTTGTATATTTACAATTCTAGTCGTTTTTGGCCATTGTACTGTACAAGTTGAACGTATCTGCCGTACAACTGTTACGGTTTTCCTGTTCGACCCGAGTTTTGTATTTTGGCCATAACGTCCACATTTCTTATCCAATTTGAGTGATTCAAGTGGCCACATAAAATAGACTTCAAGGAAAACAAACCATATTTAATAAGTATCTCCAAATTCTGACTCTAGATAGCCCAAAATTCACTCAAAGTGGGGCTATGTGCAAGCCCATCTTCTGCATCAGTTGATCATAGAGGATTCCCGATTGATTCGAACGTAAGTTGAGTTCCGGTGCTCCGATTTGGGTGATTCCAATTGGAAATGAACCCTTAGCACCTTAGCTTTAAAGGAGCACAAAGAACCAGTGTATAATATGGAAACAAGGCACTGGAAAAATTAATTCCAAACTATCCCTCGGTAAAATCGATCAAGCGAGCTAGTTGGCATGAAAATGTCATAACTTTAGTTTGGATGATCCAGTGGATTGATTCAATTCCTAAGAAAAATAGATTCATAGAGGGACTAGAATACATAGTTGATGTGTGGATAGGCATGCATATCATTTTTACATGTATATGAAATGCCGTATGGAATAGGCATGAACTATGAATATGAGAGATGAAAATATGAAATATGAACTGAAATGACAACATGTCATAAACACATAATGTGACTAGAAGATTCCTATTATAAGATAGTAAGTTGTGAACTCATATAATTGTAAAATTGCCTAAGACAGTTATTGAATGACATGGCACCTATGTTACATGGGCAGGCACGTATAGTACTTCGATACTCTTTGATTAGTGCGACGGCACTCTCGATGCCCGGCACACATTAGTATACTCCGATTAGATGTGACACTCTCTGATGCGTATTAATACGCTTCCAGGTACTTATTGTGTTATTATTCTGCTCATTCAGTATTATTGGTTTAGGCAATCTAACAGTTATATGTTAAGACTCCAGGAAATAAGCCCAGGCAGACCAGAAATGAATATAGTAAAGATCTGAATGTACCTACGGTACATGCGTATGTTACCCGTAGTACCCTCACAGTTACCTCGTATTTCTTTCTGTAGTACTGTGGTACTTTGTACCACGTAACATCTCGTACTACCTATGGGTACTTTTGTATACTAAGAAACTGCAGTAACTCCTATGGGAGATGAATAAGTATAAGTCTCAGTAGTACTGGGGTGCTCATAAACATCAATAAAATAAGTATAGGATTACAGTACCCACCCAGTACTCTAGTATCCCCCGGAAAATAAATTATAAGTTATGTAAAATAAGTATAAATCCGGTCGTACCCTGCGAATCATAGTATAATGAATCGTGATCGTACCTACGAAGACTAATGTCAGTATGCGTATAAGTCGAGCCAGACCTTGTGCGTGCTATGATCTGATGCACATTAGACTTATAGTACCTACGAGTGCTGTCGTAAAGAATAAGATCCGAAATAAGAATACGGGTTAACACAAGTATAAGATACGTAAGACAAAGAATAAGTCCACAAGCACACGACTATGGAAGTTAAGTAAATATAAGTTAAAGTAATATACATGTAAGATAAATACATGTATAAGTTACGCTGTAACTACGTATAAGATAAAATACCGGTAAGTTAAAGTAAGACAGTATAAGTTACGTAAGGCAGTATATACTCGAGTAATACATGTATAAAATAAATACATGTATAAGTTCACGTACATGTATAAAATCCGAAATACATGTATGCTCCATTAATACCGGGACAAGGATCAGAAATACGGAATAAACTGCGTAGTACAAGTATGATCCTGTAAGACAAGGATAAACTCCGTAGTACCTACGGGTACTCCCTTATAAGTCTAGGTATACGTTAACATAGGACTTGTTGGGATATGATACCAACACAAGTTGGTATCAAATCAGATATTTGATTAAGTAGTACTTACGAGTACTCCCGTATAAGATTAAGTTCCACAAATCCAGTATACGTTCCGTAATCTCTGTAATACATACGGGTACCCACGAACAAGTGTAAACTTCGTAGGATAATTATGAGTTACGCTACAAACTCCTACGAGAAATCTGAGATGAATCTAAATATCAATACTGTTTAAGTACCTGCAGCTATAAGCATAGGTTACGTGAATCGAAATAAGTTTATGTACGATACAAACATAAGTATAAATATGTATCCTACGGAGATAAGTGAGTCGACGAGAAGTTCAAGTATGTAATCGCTGGGATCTGAATAAGTATAAGATCTGAATAAGAATAGATACGCTATAAGTATAAGATCAGGTTGCTATAAGTATAAGCCCGGATAGGAATGAGTGCTATGAGTATAAGATCGAATAAGGATAAATCTGCCATAAGTCTTAAATTCTTGGTAAGTATAAGATCGAATGTGATAAGTATTTAATTAAGCTATCGTCTAAGTAATTGTATAGTTCATTATTTGAATGCCCAGAATATTCGATACACATTCTTATTATCGTATTTGTCTGTTTTTCTGTATAAATGTTTCCCTTTAAGCGTAAAGCTTAACTGGGTTTTCCATCAGTATGATGCAAGGAAGAACGTTAGCAAACATCATCTGGTGGGCATTGCTTGTAAGGGTTTCACTACATGTAGGTTCCAGTGCTCGATTTGTATTTGTAAAAATGCAGTTTGTATTTGAAAAAAGGACTCGATATATGTGTATAGATTTTGATGGACACCACTCGGTGGTAGTTCTTTTGATTACATTATAAGATGTGAGTATACCGGGTGCCCAGTTTGCTTTAAAAAAAAAAAAAAAAAAAATCAGGTCAAGAGTCCCAGTATTGGTCTCGCGTCCCGAAAATCGGGGTGTGACACAACCTACTGCCATACTCAGTGTATAGACAGTTAGGTTTGGGAGAGCTGAAACCAACAACCTCTATACAACATATTCAGCCGATAGTTGTTGAAAATACCAAAGAAGGATAGTGGAGAATGTACTTGTTGAAGGTAAAAGTAGATAAGTTCTACTATCAGGTGGATTGTTGGTTCTCGACCGCGAAGCGGAGGCGAGGCACTAATCAAGTGCCCATTATGGTTATGCCATTTAAACCGCCGATACCATTATCATTGCGAAATGGGGTAAATGCGACTCACATTTGACAACATGACGGAGCTCAACATTTTTCCGCCAGGCAACAAGAAAAACGCTTCATGATGGAGACACGTGAAGTTTGCACGAGTGGCTGCAATTTACAGGAAGGCATGATACCTTCAGCTTATCGAATCGTGATGCGGAGAGCAATGAAGCCGATTAATGAAGAATCCACCCCATTCCTCACACCTTGATCGACCCATTGCCACTAGAGACCCGAAGGTTGCCCCAAAAGCAATGGAGGCTGAGCATGAGGAACTTTTGTAGCACCTGCTTGCATGTGTGGAGGGCTTCTCTTTGGACCCTCGAGATCGATGGCTACACAGGCGGGGAGTGGTTCTGCGAACGGAGACCACTCCAAATTTTCGTTGAAAATTTTACGTTATATTATTTTAAGTCTTAATTTGGGTTTAATTAGTGCCACCACTTTTTTACTATTTTTCTTTTCAAATATTTAGCATTTACAAGCTTGCTTATCACAATTTTTGGTTTTGAAATGTGCCGGGAGTTGCGGTCACGGGGAGAATCTCATTTCCTCTGCATTGCGGTGGAGTGCAATGTTCGTAAAGCATGCATTCCCTCCTGGTTCAAACGTTCGTTTCTTCTGTGGAGGGTACCATGCGGCCTACATTTTTTCTACACTTTTGCAAATCATTTTTGTGTCTACATTGTTGTGTTCCTAATCTTGCCAGGTTGAAAAATTAAATACATTATCATAATAATAGAAGACAATTCCATGCATGATTAATTTTAGGTGGAATTGAAATTCAATGTATTCTTTGGTACATCCTTATTCAATCTGCACCTGATTGCACATCGGTTTTATCAATAGGTTGAGAAGCTATACACCTCTTTCCACTTTACCAAAGCAAGCCCCTTGACAACCCCATGAGAAACTGGTTTGTGTTACCATGTATGAAGACAGTGTAGTCTTCGAATGAAAAAGAAAGAAAAGCAAAGAAAAATGAAGAAAGAGGGAATGAAAGCGTGAGCTTTGCCTTGACGAACACGGTCAGGAGATTCTTATGGCAGCTTAACAAAACCGGTGCCACAAGCCAGTGGTTGGGAGTCATCGACTTAGTGTTCATTACGGGTGGATGGGTAGAGTTTGCGGTGTAGATTGCTTGATTCACCGAAGTCATTCGAAGTCGAGGTGAAACTGCGAGTTTGTGGTCGTGATCACTTTTGACTTGATGCCCTAAACCTTAGTGGTTGGGAGTCGCTCGGTGCCGGACCCCCGTTACCACACGGACTTTGGTGAAATCGAGTTTTAACGTACACCTACAATACAATCAAAGAAAAGCAAGAGTGTAGCTAGTCCTATTTGCAGGTTGGTCAGCGGAGTTTAAGGCCATGTTAGCTAGGTTGGGGAGGAATAGCTGGGATTATTGGCTCAAACTAGTTACCTTAAGGTGATAGATTTGGTGGAAATAAGTTTTGTTCCTTGAAGTGGCATTGCCCTAAAACTTGTTCTTGTATGGTTTATGTTCTCTCATGTGGGTTTCTCCTGGGGTGTAAATTATTCATCTTTAAAGGTAAGAGCTTACCGAGTACATACTTTTGAACCATATAATTTTGTAAAACGACATGCATCCCATTATTGTTTTTAGCATTGCTAAAGGGACCTTAACGTGTCGATTAGGGAGTGTGATTAGTGCTGCAAAGTGCTATTTAGACCTATTCAAGATAGGTTTGGGTGCTTTGCGTGCTAATCATGGTCAAACCAATTGATGTGTTCAGGTCCACTTAGTTCCACTAATGCCATTCCAAGTTTTTTTTTGGTGATTTCGTAGGTCTTTGCGTACCTCAGCCATTATGTTCAAGTTTGATGACAAGTTGTGTGCTGAATGCGGAGGATTTACAATGTTTTCAACCATCAAACATGAAGGAATATATGAAGTGGATTTTGAAGGAAGGAGGATGCAGTGGGGATGCAGTAGAAAAGCTGGATGCAGTAGGCAAAGCAGGAATTTTCGCTAGGATTGCGAAAATTTCGCAATCATAAGCAATTTGCAATCTAGCGAAGTGAGGAATTTTAAGCTAACTAGCGAAATTCATTGCCTAGCGAAAATTCCCCAATTCTTATCTCACACAAATTTAAGCTAGGCTGGTGATTAGTGCCCCAAAAATGCTATTTTGAGCCTATATCGGATAGGTTTTGAGTGCTTTTGCATGTAATCATGTCAATAATGCCAATTAAAGTGTTCGGTCTTCTTAGTATCACTTATCTTTGTTTGGGGTTATTTTGGTTGTTTTAGGGTTTTGAGTACCTTGGGGATTCAATGCTCCGAGATATATGCTTAACCATGAAGATTGAACCCATTTATCAGCCTTCAAACATACCAAGATTCAATGAAGGAATGAAGGCAAAGTGATGAAAATGGATGTAGTAGAGGAGCAGTAGGCAATGCAGTGAAGAGCAACAATCGAAATTTAAGCTAAGATTACGAATTTATTTGGGATGAAAATTCGCAATCTAGAGAATTAAAGAAATTTAGCTGGCTTCAAATTCGCTATCTGCATTCTGCGAAGTACACACTTTCACTATCTCTTGAATTTGGCCAAGCTAGCGAAATTTCGTAACTAAGCGGCGGTGCCTAGCGAAATTCTCGTTCGCTATCTGCGACACGAATTTCGCTGCCACAAGCGAATTTTACCTTAAAGCGAAATCTCACCTGCATTGTCATCTTTGTAGCCAGTGGCGCAAACCAACCTCATTTTGGTGTATTACTTCTTTGTCCCTTGTTTTAGCCAAAATGTTGGGCTTTCTTGTATTTTCATACATTGGGTGGTCTATATAAACCCCCATGGTTATTGTAACCCTAAGCAATCTTTTGGCACATTTTCATTTTATGTAAATATCTCCCGCAGCTTCAATTAGGGTTTGTTTTTCTCTCTTCTCTCTCATCTTTCTCTCATTTTCTAGGCTACCAGGCAATACCTTTCTTTGAGGGATGACAGCTCGAAGATGCTTGGCTAAACACTCTTAACTGAAAGGGAAGGTAGCTAACTGGTTGTGGGGTAGTTGCGGGGTTATTACTCATGTGTTCATCTCTGATCTTGTATTTATGGTTCCCATCTTCTCAAACTAAGGTTGAATATCATTTAATGCCATTACCTTGGCCAATACCGTGCTTTGGATGCAGTGCATACTTATTGCTAGATGCCTTTGTTGTTCTTTGAATGACCTTTCTGAGTACTGAAATGATGTTGAATGTTAGGGTTTCAAACTAAAGAGAGTTTGTAGATGCATGTTGCTGTGTTGACTCAAATAGGAGTGATTCTAGGGTTGGTTTGCTAGTTAAACAAGATCGAGGTTATGGCTTGGACTATAGGTTGCTTGCCATGATGCGAGGATAAAACCGAGGACACTTGTTAACCCGTGTTGTCAAGCTAGTGACCTAAATCTTCAAGTTACCTTTTCACACTCCACTTCCGATTTTACAATTAATCGGCACACAAACAACTCCTTTGTTTTGAAACAAACAAAATCCAAAAAAATCCAAACTAGAAAGCCTCACCATTTCAACAACGATGTGAGTCATTCATAGGATGAAAACCCATCCCAGGTGTTCGACCCTGAACCGCTATCTTGCGGTACCTTATTCGGCGATGGGAGGGCTTAAGTTATAAATTTTGTTTATTCCGGGATCACCCTGCATGTACGAATCGGTGGCGCCGTTGGGATGGTGCCCAGGCTACGTTTGATAAGTTGAAGTGTACTTGTGATCCAACTCACAAGTGAAGGTGACCTTTTTAACCACTTTTTGTATCCCCCGATTCTTTGTAAATGCAAGTGTTCATCACTAAATACTTGCCCTTTGTTTTGTTTTCATCTGATCGGTTTTTTTATTTTAGCTAACGATAACCACTTTTTGCAAGTTGTTTGTCTTATTTCTTGTGTCTCGGTTGTGTAACGGTGTTTATGCACCAACGGGAAGAGAGACATCAATTGAATTCGCGAGAATCGAGCACCAATTGAACAAGACGTGAAATCGGTGTGCCAATAGACCAAATGGATCCCTACGAGAGCAGTAGAGTCGGCCGAATTTTGGTGAATCCAACAGCTTATAGGTCGATGAGGGACCATATCCACCCTTCTAGAGTTAGTGCCCCTTCCTGCATCGTACCTCCTGCTAAAGATGTAGCAGTGAGGCCTTATTTAGTACCCACATATCGCGTAGTGCGGAGAAAATGAAAATCCATACACATATAGGATTTTTGAGGAGGTTTGCACAACCTTTAAGGGTATGATGATTGACATGGATTAGCTAAAAGGCGAAAGCATTTCCATGACCTAAGGCAGAGCCAAGATTTGGCTTAACTCACGAGACTAGAACCATAAGAAATTAGGTGAGCTACAAGCGGGGGTTTTTAAAAAATTCTTGGTGCTCATAAGACCAACAATTTGAAGAGACAAATTTACACCTTTGCAGCTCGAGATGGTGAAAGGTTTTACCCGGTCTTCAGGAGAGATTCATGGAGGAGACTATCGTGCATGCCCACCATGGGTTTTGACCACATGGATCTTTGGTAAACCATTTCTACAATTGAAGCTATGTCTCCTGCCATGAGGCTGATTATTGGAAACCATATGTGGAGGAGATTTTACGAAACTAAAGCATCTGATGAAGCCGTAGTTTTTAAATTAATAATGTCATTTGAAGCTTCTAAGAGGTTAGGATGAACCAAACCAGGAAAATGTGAAAAAAATGCCTTTGCTTAACCTAGGAGTGGGATGTATGCCTTGTCGAGAGGATATAGAAATAAAAGCCTAGAATTTCAGCCTTAGCTAGGAAGGTGGAGGAGCTTGAGAAAAAGGCTCCATGAAGTGCATGCGTGTTGGCTCTTGCCTTGAACCAAACCCATTCACCGATTTCCAACCCACAGGTATCCGGGAGAACATGATACGAGGTGCTCCATGAATGAAGGATTTGATGTCGGGCTTGGCAATGTTGTAGGTCAATACAGAAGCCTACAGCTTCTTTACACCAATATCAGTATACCTACAATTCCAATTGGAGGAATCACCTAACCTCTCACATTGATCCCACACTTTATGTGCCCCGGTGCCAAACCAGTTTGGTTCCAATTTCAACCACAGCCACCAACATCCTCATCTAGTGGAACAAGTCATCCCTAGGGTGAGTAAGGTGGTGGGTAATTTTGTGGAAGAACAAGGGGATCAATGCGGTAGCGCAAGGATTAATAGCGTAAGAGTACAGCGAACAAGAGAATAGATGGGCTTGAGAGCAATCTAAACAAAAAATTGACAACCTCTGAGGCTCAATCACAAGATCAACAATATTCTTGAGGTGCGAGGAAGAGGAAGGTTCCCTTCCCAAACATTGCCAAATCGAGGTGCATGGTAGGTTCATCTGGCAGATTCGGGGTGTGTGGTGGGGCTATAATCACCACGAGGAGTGGAAAGAGGTTGATCGGCCAGCCTTGGCTTTGTTGAAACCGGGGTGAAGTAGAAATGAACCCAATTTCACGAAGAGGACTCAATGAAACACCCAGAGTATGCCACCTCCATTTCCACAAGCACTTAGTGAGAAGAAGGCATCTCGTGGCGGGCATCTAGGGTCACAAGGCGAGGTAAAAGTCAACATACCTCTTTTGGACATCATCAAACAAGTCCACCTTATGCAAATTTTTGAAAGATCTTTACACAATCAAGAAGGATTAGGTATTGAAAAAGGCATTTCTTCTTGAGACAAGTCGATTACCCGTAATCAGTAAGAACCTTGTCGAATATCTGAGGATCGAGGATCTCCTGTTCGGTAAATATTGGTGGGACATGAACAAATCTCTACTTGACTTTAGGAGCCCGAGTGTGAACACAGCGCCATGCTCGGTGTATAAGTAGTTGATTGGGTGAACTTCTACCAACCTCCCAAACTTTATCATTGTAGATAGATCGGTGAAATCTTCCCAAGGGGATAGTTGAGGATGTCTTGGTGAAATAGGCAAATTCACTACCAGTAAGATTTTGTAGTGCTCCCAGCAGAGCCAATTGCAAAATGAACTTGTCGGGTGCGATTATCCTAGGAAGACCATTTACGGCCAGCGCCAGTACGTCATCAATTGCGGAATGAGTCATGCAACTAAGTTTGGTAACATGACATTGGAGTTGAACATATTCCACTTGAACAATAAACACAAGTTGGAAGAAATGAAAATCAAGTGCGTGGGTATGTTCGGTGTGTCGGGATCTGAGGAAGTGGAATGTCCGAGGAATTGCGAGGACCACTCAGCAAGGTGACGGTGTTGTGATCTTGCCATCGAAGCTTTGTGGACAATTGCTCAGTGAATCCATCGGTGAGAAAGCCCAGAACAACAATGGAAATCGACACCAGAGTTCGGAGTTCGGACCACTCTAGGGTTTGGGGAGATCATCCTCCTTGACCCTCATGACAATTTGGTAAAAATTAAGGCGATTTGATTGTTCTCACAAGCAAATTGCAGCTCGACAATTTTACTTTTTGTTTAATTTGAGTGATTTTAATACTTCAGGTTATTTTTAGAAAGTTTCTTAACAGCAGATTTTCATATTTAGTAACTTTGTTTATAATATAGTATCTTATATTAAATTTTTTTATTATAATATCATATTTAATTTTAGTATAATAATTTTATTTCTTATATTATTAATAGTTAAGCTAAGAAATTTTGAAGTGCGGGTGGTGAAGCGGGTTTGTAAATTTACACTATAATAGCGAAATTAAGTGCAAAAAAGACATGACTACCCTTGAGTCATAAGAGGAGGGGAGGGGTTTTTGTTTTTCAAACTCTCATTTTCCTCTGCCGGTACAGATTTGAGTTTGTTGCCTTTCTTGCATGACCAGGAATGAGTCGAGTCCAGCTAACCGCCAGTTGTTTGACCACCGGGTCCCTTTGCCAGCTGCAGGGCCATCCCGCATTGCTCTGCGCCATTTCAGTGGCCGGTGCCCTCGGCTCGGCTTGCCTTGCCTGCCATGCGGTCGATCCGACGAGCTTACACGAAAATTTGGGCTCCGCGTGGCAGCGCGAATACGGTTTCGCGACTGAGTTCTTTGCGCCCGGCTGGCCAGTCACCACTAGTATCAAAGATGCGTGTGCGATCGCTGCGCTCCATAGTCCCGAGCCACACCGGTGGTGTCGTAAACAACCTGGCATGCGTATCCGGTGCCACTGGTTCCTGCGGGTGAGAGCCACGGATTGTTTACATTGGCCCATGACTTCGGTCGTCGATGATGGGCCCATATCTGACCACAGCAATTGCGCCCACATTTTTTATTTTAGATCGACCTAACGCCTCGAAGGTTCTCGATCTATTACGATTATGGTTAATCTTAGGGGTGGTCACAGCCGGTAGTGGGGTGATACCCGGGCGAAGGTCACGGCCCGATGCCGGCTCACATCCCCGGCGGTCTCAGGGAACTCAGCGAGTTCAGACCATACCGGACTTCGGATGGGACCGGGCCCGATCACGCAATACCTCGGAGGAGATATAGGAGGGCTTCGACCCTCGGCCGGGCGTACATCGGGGCGGGGTGAGTCATCCTCATCAGACCTCGACCATCGCCCGACCACATCTGGCGAGGCGACATCATCGCCTTGAATTTGTCACCTCTTGTCGGGATCGAGGCCGTTGTTTGTCGGGCACCCCATTAGGGAATGTCTCGCCTTACACTCGAGGACTTTCATCGGGGTCTTGCGATGTCCGGCGTGGCGGTTGATCAGTTAAGGTTCTATGAGGTTGATTGAGGGGACTATTCCCTCGCGGCCTTGCTGACCAGAGGCGATATTAATACCCTCGGGTGGTCTTTGCGGGTTTATCGCTCGATGACATCTCGGGGAAGCGGTACGGTCCCTCGGAAAGCTTTAGTTCTACATAGATGATCGCCCGGGTACTGAAGGCGGCGGATGTTTCAGCGACTTTAGGCTGCGATATACCGTAGAGCCAATTCGGAGAATTCTAGAGCATGGGCCTACCTCGGTAGTGGTTTGTATTCCTGCCAGGGACACATGAAATTTGGGCGGTGCTCTTCGGGGAGGCGACTCAGCGCGCTATGCTCGATCGATCCATATTCGGGACAGTGCACGTTCCCCTTTGCCTTCACGATACGGAGGGCCATCCTAGAGGCTCTTCTGGGATCTCGGAGGATGCGGTTTAGTCCCTGCTGGTGATGACCTCCCTGATGCATTTCGAAGAAAAGGTCCACCGGAAGGGCCTGGTTCGAGAAGAGAGTCTACCACTGCTGATGCCACAACTACTATGCCAGGTCCTTGAGCATTTAGGTTTTCCGGAGGAGCCCTGGATAGAGAGGAGGATCCGATGCCCTCTGGTTCTGTCGATAGAGCGAGTGATGGCGTACGTATCTTTATCCTCAATGACGGGACCGGGAGGGATCCGACCCTGAGCCCCGAGGTAGAGCGGGTCAGTTCATATGTCCCCTCATCTCCTCATCCCACAATGCTACGTCCTTGTTCTTGTGATCCTCGTCCCATCATATACATCACATCATTAGCGGAAATGCGTTCGTACCCATTTACGAGAGATATTGGTGTGATGGATTATTTGTTCTTTAGTAATTTTCGGACATCCACGAGGATCGAGGTTGGCTCGGTGTCACTCCATCTTCGCGGCCGGTGTGACTCACACAGGTCTTCCTCGTATTCAGATCGAGAGAGGAGCCCACCGCAGCGGCCCGACCTGCTGGGCGTATTAGCGTGCGGCGGCGAAGTTTATGTTCCACCACCGCGGTGAGGTGGTTGGGTTTCTTTATGTTTTTGTATGATTACGGCTTTATCAGCGCACGCTAATTTTGTTTGGGATTTGTGTTAGCCATAGTAGGCGGTGATACTTTATGTTTTAACTTTGTATTCATGTACTAGCCATTTGGCTATGTCAAAAGCTATTCGATTATATATATCTGAACTTTTGCATATCATGTTTGTGCCTTCTGTATGCTTGTTTTTGTCTTCAATTGGACAAATTGGTGCTTCAATTGAACAATTGAATTGCTAGTGGACACAATTAGAGATGCCTTTTGTTGGAAAATTGAATCATTGTAAGATTACCTTTATGTTAGAACAAATTCCATGTTTGAAATAATTTTAATTAGTTGATTTCACCATGCTCCACACAGAAGCTTGAACATTTCTCCTGTAATTCATGCTTTTTGGGGATTGTTTCTGTGGGTTTGTAATTTGTATGCACCTCTTTTCACCCACTTTGACCTACAGGCATGTTGTAACCTAGGATAGGTTTATGTTACCCACATTTGAAGACCAATAGTCTTCCAAAGGAAAGAAAGAAAAGCAAAAACAAAGAAAAGAAGAAGAAAAAGAAAAATAAAGTCATGACATTCCTCGCTTTTGAAACTTCACGGCCCGAAAAATGCATTACGAAAAGTTCTTTCGCTCGATGCCCTAAGCCTTGCACTGGTCGGGAGTCATCGATTTAGTGTTCGCTACATGGGTGGATGTGCAGAGTTTAACGAATTGTAGGTGCTTGATTTTCTCGGGTCATCTTGAGTCCCGGTGAAGCCCGTAAGGTCGGCGGTCATGATCCTTTCGCTTGACGCCTCAAATCTTAATCGGGTCGGGAGTCATCGGTGGACCTCGCTACACCCGACTTTGGTGAAGCTCTGGCTTTTGCCATTGCACCCTACAATATAATTGAATAAAGAAAGGAGTGTAACTATTCTATCTAGGTTGTTCAACAACTTAAGGCCATGCTGCATAGGTTGGGGAGGGGACAATTTTGCAATTTATTGACTCCGATCCGTTACAAAAAGAACCACATTAGACTTTCGTGGAAATTCAAGTTGAGAATCATGGAACCAATATTGACCTAAAATTGTTCTGTATGGTTTTTGGCTCTTCATGCTCTGCTAAACTGTGCCAATTTTTCATCTTTAAAGGTAATGTTTATTTGTATATACACCTTTTTGAATCATAAACTTTTTGAAAATCACGCATGCACGCTCTTATTATTTTTACTGCTAAGGACAGCAAACGCTTCGCTTGGGGGTGTGATTAGTACCCAAAAAGCGCTATTTTGAGCTCTATATCAGATAGGTTTTGAGTGCTTTACGCACTAATCATAAATAATAATGCCAATTAAAGTGCTCAGTCTTCTTAGTATCACTATGCCAAGCAGAGGTTATTTTTTGGTTGTTTTCACAGGGAGCCAAGGCATCTCGAGAGTTCAATATCGAGATATATGCTTAACCATGAAGATTGAACCCATTTATCACTTTCAAACATACCAAGATTCAATGGAATGGAAGGCAAAGTGATGAAAATGGATGCAAAGAGGAGGAGCAAGAGTAATGCAGCCAAGAAAGAATTTGTGTGAGGTCAAGATCGCTTAAATTCTCGTCGGATTGCTTGGGGCCTCGCAACTATAGCTAAAATTCTCAGCATCACCAGCGAAATTCGAGAAATTTCAGGCTTCAAAATCTCCCGCTAGGCTTCAAAATCCCGCTATGACTGCCTCCTAAATGGTTCACACACTTTCGCTATCTCTGCACTCGCTTGTTAATGAATTTCGCTACCTAATAAATTGCCAAAGGCTCAGCGAAATTCCTCCGATTCGCATCTCGTGCGATTTCCGCTATCTCTCAGGCAATTCTCGCTACCTAGCGAAATTTTTCTGCCTAGCGAAATCTCATGCATTGTCATCTTTGTGTAATTAATGCAAACCGACCTCATTTTGGTGTATTACTTTCGTCTCCCTTGTTTTAGCCAAAATGTGGGCTTTCTTGTATTTTCATACATTGGGTGGTCTATATAAACCCCATGGTTGTATTGTAACCCTAAACAATCTTTTGGAACATTTCCATTTAATATGCATCTCATGACTTCAATTAGGGTTTGTTTTCTCTCTTCTCTCTAAATGCTCTCTCATTTTCTAGGCTGCAAACAACCCTCTTGGATGACAACTCAGAGATGCTTAGGCCCAAACCTCTTAGCTTTGAAGAGGAAGGTAAGTAGCTTGGTTGTGGGGTAGTTGCGGAGTTGTCCTCATGTGTTAAATGCTCTGAGTCTTGTGTTATGGGTTCCCGTCTTCTCGAACTAGGGTTGAACATCATTTGGCCATCATTACCTTGGCTTGATACTTACCCATGCTAGGATGCGAGTGCATACTTATTGCTGGTCTGCTTGTTGTTCTTTACTAGATAGCCTTTACGAGCCACTAAAATGATGTTGAATGTTAGGGTTTCAAGCGAAAATTTTGTAGATACATGTTACTGTGTTGACTCGAATAGGAGTGATTCTAGGGAGTTAGGTTTGCCCTAGTTAAACAAGATCCAGGTTATGGCTTGGACTATAGGTTGCTTGCCATGATGCGAGATAAAACCCGAGGACACTTGTTAACCCACGTGTTGTCAAGCTGGTATTTCATCTTCAAAGTTACCTTTTCACACTCCACTTTCGGTTTTACAATTAATCGACACCTGAAACTCCCCTTTGTTTGAAACAGCGAAATCAAAAATCAAACTAAAGCCTCACCATTTCAACTTAGCGATGTGAGTCATTCATAGGATGAAAACCCATCCCGTGTTCAACCCCAGACCGCTATCACGGTAACGACTAATGATAGGAAGAACTAGGATATAAATTTTATTGATTAAGGATCACCTGCGTAGCGCGAATCATCTAGCGAGAATGTTGTGCGAAATTCCCTTTGTTGATAGCGAAATTTCTCCAATTTAAATATCTCACGTAATTAGCTGAGCTAGCGAAATTTCGCTAAGTAGAAAATTTTAAGCTATCTTCTTGAAATTCCCATACATAGTGAAAGTGCCTGTGATTTTGGTATTTATGATCCTAACGAGCCCCAGTTTTATGTATTATTTGGCCTTTTTGTAAGCCAATATTTTGAAACATTTTTGGTATTTCACACATTGGGTTGGCTATATAAGCCACCTTATAACTTTGTAACCTAACTTCATTTTTCGGTCGACTTCAGTGACTTTGTTTTAGGTTGCAGTTTATCTCTTCTCTCTTCTTTCTCTCATTTTCTCATTTTAATGATTGAGTGCTCAAAAAGTTCAATTTTGAACCCTATATTAGATAGGTTTTGAGTGCTTTTGAGTCGTAATCATGTCATATATCCCAATTGAAGTGTTCATGTTACCTTAGTAACACTTATGCCAATTTAGAGGTGTTTTTGGTTGTTTTGTAGACTTTATACATTTGAACTTCAACCTCAATGCAAATGATCGATCATGAGGTTAGGAAATTTAGTCTCACAGCCATCAATAAGCCCAAAATCAATGCAGAAGAAACAAAGGCAAAGTGAAAGAAAAAATGAGATGCGATTGAAGACATGGCGAGAGGAATGCGAAACGACAAAGCGAACCCAATTTATGACTTGTTGGCAACCAATTCGCAACCCTTGCGAATTTCGCAGCTAATTCATGACGATTCGCGATCTCGGCACATTGCGAAATTCGCTAGCAAGCACTTTGCCATTGCGAAATTAAACTCTCACGACAATTTAGCTGAGAAAGCAGCGAAATTTAAGCTTGCTAGCGAGTCGCAACACTACCAAATTCGCAGCCCTTGATTTAAGCCTAAACTAACTCCCAATTAAGCCCCTATTAGTGAAATTCTCCTGTGTGAAATTCTGAGCCTTGTCATCCTCTGTAATTAATGCAATAGTAAACTTGGTTTATTACCCAATTGTCCAATAACTTAGCCTAGTTATTAGGGTTTTGGTAGTTTCATGCCTTAGAATACATAAATACCCCTCGTGTTTTTTGTAAGAAGAGGAGAGGAGGAGAGGAAGAAAGACAGTTTTGGTGATTTGTAAGTTTTCATTCTTTGCTTTTATAAATAAGTTTGTTTTATTTTAAGTTTTGCTTTCATTTCTCTTCTCTCTCTTCTTTCTCTTGCTTTCTTCCTTTCAGCGTTTATGACACACCTCTTGAAGATGACAATTCAAAGAGAGATGCTTGAAAGCTAAAGCCTCTTCGCTGAAGAGGAAGGAAGCTAATATGATAGGGTTAAGCATATTTGTCCTCATGTACTAAAAGTTATGGGTAGTGCTATTTATGGCCCTTATCTTCCAAAGCAGTTTGCATAACATAGGATGTTATTGTGCTTGGCTGACCTCTCCATGTGCTTTAGATCCGATTCTTAGTAGTCTTGTAGCTCTTTTAGATGGTCATACTTGCCTATGAGTAATATTCATGTTAGGGTTCTTCAAATTAGGGTTAAATAACATTTGCTTTTATTGTTTTGGCCAATACTCTCCATGCTTTAGGGTTGGTGCTCGGGTGAAATGCCTTTGTGATTCTTTAGATGGTCTTTACTAGCGCCCCAGTCGATACTCTCCATGCTTTAGGGTTCAGTGCTCGGGTGAGAGATGCACTGTGATTCTTTAGATCTTTACGAGCCTCTAAAAATGATAAAAGAATGTTAGGGTTTTAAACAAAAAGGGGCCATAACTACATCCTGTGTTGACTCACATAGGAGGATAAAACCTGAGGACATGTGTTTGCCCTAGCTTACCAAGTTAGTGACCTAAATCTTCAAAGTAAATTTCTTCATTGTTGTTAATTTCAGTTTTAACTTTAGGTTTACAATTTCCACATTTTCAAACCATTCCCATGTTTTAAGATAAGATTCAAGAGTCGAATAAGCCTTACCTTCATGTGCCACCCCAATGCGAAGCCATTTTTATGAAGAAAACCCGTCCAGTGTTCGACCACAGACCCTTATCTGCGTTAGCTTGACTCACGGCGGTTGTAGGAACAGGTATATAAATGTGATTTTAGCTCGGCCTTTCTT
Organism: Tetrastigma voinierianum; assembly: GCA_016808115.1. NCBI lineage: Eukaryota > Viridiplantae > Streptophyta > Magnoliopsida > Vitales > Vitaceae > Tetrastigma > Tetrastigma voinierianum. The sequence continues at coordinate 130,014 of JAEQBH010000938.1, forward strand.
TGTGTACGAATCAAATAGCGCCGTTCAGGGATAGTGCGACTACTAATGGTAAGTTGAAGAGTACTTGATCCTATCACAAGTGAAGGTAACTGCTTTACCCTCTTTTTGCATATCGATTGCGACAGCGCCGGTTTCTAGCATGACGATAGCACTGCGGTCGGCTCGGTTTTTTCATTCGGTCATTTTACTTCTTTTTGTTAGATTAGTTTAATTTTCTTTTAGCACTCTTTGTTGGTTACGGTATTTCTGCAAATTGTGTATATTTGTGCATGCTTGATGGGATAGAGACGCGGGTAAATTTGAATAGGATTAGTACACAACGACCTAACTAAGTGAGGTTAGTGCACAAATTGATACGCCATGGATCCTATGCACGGAACAGAGCCAACCCAGACCTATGAATCGAATGCATATAGAACCGCCGAGGATCACATCCACCCTCCTAGAGTTAGTGCCCCGTCCTGTATCATTCCTCCTGGCGATGATGTAGCGGTGAGGCCATATTTAGTACCCCTACTTCCCACATGCCATGGTATGGAGTAATCCATACACATCTTAGGAGTTTGAGGAGGTGTACACTACTGTGGAAGGTATGATGGATATGGTTGCTAAAGCTAAGGCATTTCCATTGACCCTCGAGAATGAGACGAAGATATGGCTCGACTCATTGAGGCTAGAGACCATAGAATTGAGTTTGTAGAAGTACATAGCGAGTTCTGAAGAAGTTTTTAGTGCTCATCAAGACAAACAATTTGAAAGACAAATTTATACCTTTGCGGCTCATTAAGGTGAGAAGTTTTACCCGGTGTTGGAGGGTTTTTTAGAGACCATCGGTGCATGTACACCATGGCTTTGACACACATGGATGTTAGTGAACCACTTCTATGGTGGTATGTCTCTGCCTGAGGCGGCTTTTTAGAAACCATGTGTGGGAGATTTTTAAGCAAACATCTGATGAAGCCATGGTTTTTAAATTACGTGGCTGAAGCTTCCTAAGGGTTGGGATAGGCTTAACCTTTGAGAAAGCGGATAGGATGAAACCACCCCCCGGTCAACCAAAGGGGTGGGATGTATGCAGCTGCACGAGACATGGAAATAGGGGCTAGGTTATCAACTCTAGCTAGAAAGGTAGAGGAGCTGGAAGGAAACGGCTCCATGAAGTGCAGAGCGTGGCCCGACAACCTTTGCACAACCCTAAATCCTATTGTAATTTCCAATCCCGGCACGCTGATAGAGCAGTGTTCCATGACCCTGCGGTGGAAGGATTTGATGTCGGAGATGTGCACCTGCGGCGTAGGACAATTCAAGCCCCAACAACCAAATGCTCCATATGGGAATACTTACAATCGATTGGAGGAATCATCTAACCTTGCATGGAGACCAAACCCCCACAGCATGTGCCACGGGAGCGAGCCTCGGTTGGTTCTCTTCCTGATCACAACAACCACCATCCTCTTCTCGATTAGAACAAAATTTGTACTCAATTTGAGTAAGGTGAGGTGGGCAATTTGTTAATGACAAAATGGAACCAATGTGCAATTGGCCTGAAGGGTGAAATCTTGTCGGGAAAACTTGAATAAAAAATTTGATGACCTCGATTCGATTCACAAACGATATAATGAAGCTCTTTAGAGAATGAAAAGAGGAAGTTCCCATCAACACTTCCAAATCCTAAGAGGATCATGAGGTAGAATTCGAGAATGGATGAGGTTAAGTCCATAATCACCTTGAGAAGTGGAAAAGGGTTGATCAACTCTGGCAAAGCTGTTGAAGAATCCGAGACGGGGAGAAAAAAATGCGACTGAGCATATTCTCTAGAGGATGACCCAATGAAATATCGTATACCACCTCCTTTTCCACAAGCATTGAGAGGAAAGAAAAAGGAAACTCAACAAGCAGGCATGCTTGAGGTCTTAAGGCAAGTAAAGGTTAACATACCTTTGCTTGATCCTAATCAACAAGTACCTGCTTATGCCAAAATTTTTAAAGGATCTATGCACCATAAAGGGAGGATTAGGCATTGAGAAGAAGGCCTTTCTCAGCGAACATATCGGTCTTTAATCAAGCAAGTACCTTTGTTAAATCCTGAGGATCACGGTTCTCCCACAATACCGATTCATATTGGTGGGAATTGCATGGAAAAAGGCATTGCTAGATTTAGGAGCCGGTGTAGATCTTATGCCATTTTCAGTATACAAGCGAGTTAGGTTAGGTGAGCTTAAACCACCGATCCACACTCTCATTGTGTGATAGATCAGTGAAAATCCCTAGGGATAGTGAGATGTCCTTGTCAAAATTGACAATTTCTACTATCCAGTAGATTTTGTAGTCTGAACATTGCACGATCCCGATGAACGAATCATGTGCGATCATTTTAGGGAGACCATTTTAAGCCCTTTGCCAATGCAATTATTAATTCGCGGAATGGAATCATGCGATTGACATTTAATTTATGATATTGGAATTGAACATTTTCAATTTGAATGACAACCATTGTTCAGAACACGAAAATCCTATAGCTGATGAGGTTGTTTGATTGATCGATTATTGCAGGTATAACGGGTGCGGAAAATCTGAAGAGTGATCAACCTTGGTGATGAAGGAGAATTGGTCTTGCGAAACAACGCAATTGCAAGCGATTGCTCAAATCCACAACCATTCGGAGGAGCGGTCAACTTATGGCCACCTAACATCATGGGCGAGGCCAAGCCTTGCATGGGTTGAGAGATCATCCTCATGACCCCAGGTATTTGAACTTAGGCGGTTGGTGTTTTCAAAAACCGGATAGCAGTTCACAAATTTTAATTTTTGTCAACTCTTTTATAAAAGTTCTGGAAAATGTTGAGAGCCTCTCTCAATGATATGGACTGGTTGGAAAAACGAGATCGATCGGTTCATTAGGTAGGTTTGCGGGAAGGCGGGTTTGCGTGGATTCGGTTGGTTTTTGGTTGGTTCTCGCTCATCGGCCGAGGTGACACCGTTTGTTGTGCTAGATTCCTGACTTTGTAAGGATGGTTACGAAATTTTTTGAAATCTTTTTTCAACGTACGGGTAGTTTAGGAAACCGAACCAGCGGTTCACATTAGGTTCGAGTTCTTCCGGAATGATAGTTTGGATACTTTTCTTTGTTTGAGTTAGTTCTTGGTCATTAGATCAGATTGCATTCCTTTTGTTTTGTTAGTTTAACTTTGTGAGAATTTTAAACAATGTTTGAATTTTTCTCAAGCGTTTGGACTAGTTGAGAAGCAGATTCAACCGGTTTCTGAGGCCGGCTCATGGCGTATTATTTTAGCATGTTTCAATCCGAGATCTATCATGGCGTGCTCTTGAGTTACCGGGAAACACATTATTTGTGCTAGGGTATGAGTTCGAGTTTTGGTTTGAACAAAGTGAGGTGAGTGGGCAATGTGGGATTGGTATGTATGGTTTAGTTTGTGGGATTTGTTCAGGAATGTGTGCTAAAGTAGCGAACCACCTCCTTTCTTTTGGTATAGGATCCAATATTTGGTTTTAAATGCATGATGTGTATGATGTATTATTTGCCTATCTATTCTGTATACCTTGGCTAGGGACCCTGGTATATTGCTTTAAAGGTGGGGTAATGAATTTCACATAGATGCCTTATGTTTGGGTGTCTGCATGCTTGCTATGTTTTGGCTAACCTTTGATGGGCGTGGCTAGGGACCGCAGTGCACGCCATTTGCTCTTTTGGTTAGTGTTTTTAAGCATGCTAGATACCGAATAGGTTGATACGTCTAAGTTGTATGTTTAGCCTAGGAGACTATCTTATGCATGACCCTTATGCTCTACATACCCATTCACTAGTAGAGACAGAGTTCGGGGCCTAGAGGTGCTACCTCATATGAGGTACCTTCAGATGGAAATAATCGACCGGGACCGAAATCTAGTTTTTCGCGGACACTTTTCCCATCTTGGAGTCATTGGGGTTTTTGTTCTTTACTTGGTTTTCCCAGCATAAAATAACAACAAAAAAGTAGAGAGTGACTCAAAACTTGTCCACCACTCGAGGGGCGGATTTTCTAAAATTCGAAAAATCAACCCATTTTCCTTCCATTTAAAAGCGAGTCGGCACGTGGATCGGTGTGGTCCACAAATGGGACCGGTTTGGGATTGTCACACACATGAACATATAACTTGGTCTCGAATGACCCTTAGGTCCCTCATTTTTTCCTCCTTAAGCCTTGTTTAGCTTTTCTCATTATTCATTTCTAATTTTCTCATTTTAGCACTTCAATTTGCTTTTCCTTTTCTCATTTAATTCTCTTTGGCATTTAGAAGTCCATTTCATTAAACCCTTCAGGTCCTTATTCACAAATTCCAAATTTGCCCTTTTTCACTTGGGTTAATTTCCAGATTTGATCATTTAATCACTTAGCATATACCATTCAAACATATACTCATTTTCGATCATATAATCATTTAATATTTTCATTTAATCATTTATTAATTCGCGAAAAATCTCCATTTGGCTCGATTTATACCCTAAAATTTAATAAAATTATTATAAAAATTATAGGGTATTTTTGGGGAGTTACAACTCTCCCCCACTTAAGAAAATTTTGTCCTCATAATTACCTTCATTGAACAGTTGCGGATATTGTTTCCCAATCGTTTCCTCACCTTCCCAAGTAGCTTCGTCAGTCTTATGGTTTCTCCACAACACTTTGACTAACGGAATCTTCTTGTTCCGCAATTCTTTCACCTCACGAGCCAAAATATCTACTGGTTCTTCCTCATTGGTCAAATCTGGTCTCAACTCAATTGTCTCCGAAGAGACTACATGTGAGATACATTCGGTGCAGCCGTAGCATGGACACATGGAAACACATTATGAATCTTTCCAATTATGGAGGTAATACGAAGCGGTACTTGGACTGTTTTGAATCATTTCATAGGGCGATAAATCTAGGGCTCAACTTGCTCTTTTCCCGGTCTCATCTTCTTCAGAAGGTGCACGAAAAACACTTTTCCCCAGGCCTTATATGGAGATATCTTTTCTTTCATGTCGGCTGTATTTCCTATCTATCGGTGGCCACTTTGATCTTTTTCTAATCATTTCATCTCTTAACCGATCTCTTGTATTAAGTGGGGCCAATCACTTTCTTTTGACTCAATTCCGTCAGCATAAGCTATCACGCCACAGATTCAGTCCGACCTAATTGGCGAATCGAAGCCGGTTTCGGGGTGTGAAATCATATCTTTGGGACTCTTTACTTTTTTTTTTTTTGAGCTTAACATACTGTGGGTATACAAATAATTTTGTAATAGCAAAAGTCATTCACATATACAAAAGGAACTACCGGGTGGTATCCATTAAAATCTCTACACATATACTAAGTCCCGATTACTTATACAATTACTTATGCATACATATGTAATACAAACATGTCGAGATTGGAAAAGCAGTCTTTGGTGAGCACCTCTCTACGAGATAGCCCATCTGTTGGTGTGGAATGTCTGTCCTCTTTATCTCCTCTTCGGTACCTACCGCAGTTGAACACCGTGCTAAGCTTTGCAGCAGTGGGAACATATAGGCGGTAACGACTAATAACAAAATTGTCGATCAGCATCTTTACATTTACTTTTACCCATGCATACTCTTGAAAAGCCTATTCTTATGTGACTTCTAACTCATCTCATATTATTCCTTATCATTATCTTGTTCATATTACTTCCCTGTGTCATGTCTTTTATAGGTTGTAACTCATATCTACTACATGTATGATAGATCAAATCATATTGAGAAGTAAACTTATACGTATGCAATGGCAATTTAGAACTGGATCAGAGTCATATTAAATTCATACAGTCAAATCAAACTAATACCCGATACATGATAGTCTTATCACATTATCATGGCGAAGCCATTAATCAACTCCTTTAGAAATTACATTTCATGATGCAGGATGCAGATTAAATCCTTTTAGTTTCGTTTTATTAAATTTTCATTTTCAAAAGTGTCGACGGAATCCCACTACTTGGCCGGTTGGCGGATCAGTGATGCAGGTTTTACTCGGCGTTTTTCAATCAAAACATTTATTTGCGTCTTATTAAATTTTTATTTTCAAAGTGTCGTGACCGAATCCCGACTTGACCAGGTTGGCGGATCAGTAGGTCAGGTTTACTCAGGCATTTCAATTATCTTTCCAAAACATGTTGTTTATGTTATTCCATTTAGACCTTTTAATTAAGCGAAAGCACTTCTTTTGAACAATCCGCGACCATTTACAAATTGAGACCCTTAACATTCGCACTTAATAACATGCATTTCAAATAATACCTTTGTATCCACATATACTCATGCTACTTCATTTTCGCATGCTTTCAATATACAAATCATTACCATATCATATCAGCCATTCTCAATGCAACAATTCATTCACAATCAATTCATGAGATTTAAGCACTTCTTACTGTCCCATTACACTTTCGTCAATGTTGGCTATTACGCCTTGACTATTAGATTCACAATTTAAGGCGGATTAGTTTGATGGTCCCACCCTTATTATCATTCGGTAATGTGCTTAGCACATTTTAGCGATTCTATCTCCCATCATGGCGGATCTGCGTTTGAACATCCGGCCACGTGGTATCGCCGGTTCTCCGTCGCAGCGGATGCCGTTTGAATTGCATGTCAAACCGCATTAACATCATTTGTCCGATTCTCCCATCGCAGCGGATGCGTTTGGTTCATCCCGGAGCCGCGGTATCGCGACCGATTCTCCCGTCGCGGCCGGATGCCGTTTGGGTGCATCCCGACCGTGGTATCAATTATTCGGTCTCCCATCGCGCGGATGCCGTTTGGTGCATCGGAACACGTGGTATCACTTGTCGGTTCTCCCATCGCAGCGGATCTTGGGTTTGGTGCATCCCCAGGCGTGGTATCAATTATTAGGTTCTCCCATCGCAGCCCGGATGCCGTTTGGTACATCGACCGCGTGGTATCAATTAAATACCATCGCCATCGCAGCGGATGCGATTAAGCGCATCCGCTAAGTGGGACATTTCTTCGAATGCCATACGCCCGTCGCGGATCTTGATTAGTGCATCCGCCAAATTAGGACATTAGATAATTCCGAGTGCCTTAGTGGCCAGATATCGTTTAGTACGCATCCGTCGAGGCGTTTCATTCGGTATATCATTAGGTTTACGAACCGGCCGGATTACGACGATGAATCCCGTCCTTTTTATCATTCATTTTTCATTCGGTTTTCAAATATCACATTTCAATTCCATATTCACTTTCGTATTCATATTTATGACGGATTCCGTTTGATGAATCCCGTCCTTATTATCGTTACCCTTCATTTGGTTTTTAAATATCACATTTCAATTCCCCAATCATTTTCGTATTATCTTTTCAAAGATATACTCAATCTATGTACTTATTTCATAAACTCATTCACGTACTCATTTCATATGCTCATTCATATATTCATTCCACACCACTCATTCATGTGCTCATTTCATATACTTATTCACATATTCATTTTCCACGTATACTCATTCATGTATACTCATTAATAAATACTCATTCACATATTCATTCACGTATACTCATTCATGTATACTCATTCATAAATACTCATTCACATATTCATTCACGTATACTCATTCATGTATACTCATTCATAATCTCATTCACGTATTCATTCCGTATACTCATTCATGTATACTCATTCACATATTCATTAATGTGCTCATTTCATACTTATTCACATATTCTTGTCCCTCAATGAATCTATTTTACATAGAAATTGGAATTATTCAATTGGATCATCGGCAATAAAAAAGTTATGGCATTTAATGCCAACCGGTGTTCACAGTTATACTAAGGACAGTTTGTATTACTCATTTTTCGGGGTATTAACTTCATTTTGACACTAGGTCTTTGTATTCATTTAAAGCTAAGGTTCTAAGGGTTCTATTCCAACTAGATCACCAATTCGAACACCGAAGAAACTCAGGATTCGTCAAAACAACCGGTACTTATGATCAAAACTGAAACAGAATTTGGCTTACCTTGGCCCTTTGAGTGAATATTTGGGCCACTTAGACTCAGGAATTTGACGATGTCTATTTGTTATGTTTGATTGTCATGAAATCTTTATTGGCCGCAGATCACTCAAATCGGATAAGAAATGAGAAGTTATAGCCCCGAAATACAAAAAGCTGGTTGGCGGGAAGCGAGCGAGTGTACCGGTACACGCCTAATGTACCAGGTACACATTGGAATACGGAAGGTGTGCCGTTACATTCAAGGTGTACGGTACACATGTTAATGTCGAATGTGTATTTTCTCCATTTTTTCCATATTTTGATACAGTTCCAACTCCTATACTTCCTCTACACTTCACAAGACCACTCAGAAGTCATCTTGAAATCTCTATTTTACTCGATTCATCTTCCATTGTTTATCTTATGCACTCCTATTGAACTCAAACATGTTTTCTATTCATCTCTTATACAAGGTCTAGGGTTTTTCTTGTAACCCAACTTCAAGAAATCTAGGATCCCTATCAAAACTTAGAACAAGAACAATCATATTAATACTTTATAACCCTTAGAACCCAAAACACATGTATTAGAAGATTACAGGTCATCTCATAGAAAAACCTAGAAACAAAGGGATTTGTGATTTCTATACATAAATTCATTCTAGAGTTAGGTTTCCTGACCCCAACCCACAAACACATATCTAAACAAAGAAATCATACAAACCATATAGTTCCATACCTTTTGCTTGATCTTGGCTTCTCCTCTTCTTCTCTTCTTCTCTTAACCCTCTTCCTCTTCTTCTCTCTTTTCCTCTCCTCTATCTCTCTCTGGTTTAGTCTCTCAAAATGAGAGACCAATTTATATAAATCCCATGTTTTGCCTAAGGCCATGTTTGGCCAGAAAGTAAAAATCCATTTTTGCTTTAAGTTTTCATAATTGCATTTAGGTCCTTAGACTTCTTTCTTTTTGCAAGGCAACATGGCAATATTCAGATTTTGCCTCATCTTTCTCAAATCCCATAATTACATATAATCTTATTGATTTATGCCTCTCATATCCTCAAGTGGTAAATTACATATTTACCCTTGGCTCTATTATTAATTCCGGGTCTCTCGTTTTATTTCTCGAAATTTCCTATTTAGTTTTTAATGTACCCTAAATAAGTCCGAAAACTGCTAAGGTATATTTCGGGGTGTTACAATAACGGTGTTCTACATTTTCTTCCATATAAAGCCTTGTAAGGCGCCATTCCAATACTCGATTGGAAACTGTTGTTGTTGTTTGCCTTTTTCTATATAGACTAAAACCCCTCAAATTAACATAGTTACAAGGAGCCTTGCTTCTCTTGTGTGTCATTTTTGGATAAGTTTCTAGCGATAAAATAATTTTCTCTTAATGTTCATGATTTAAGGAAGAATTAATTACATGACCTTTGCAAATGCACATACAAGTAGTAAAATGGATATGAAGTCAAGTATCATTCCACAGTTGGTAACCTGAATTAAAGATCCAACTACTATTACTAAAATTCCATACTATTTGGACTAAGAACTCATAGTGAAAGTTTTATCTAAGCAAACAAAAATTAAAATCTATCTTATTGAATATTGTCTTATTAAGCATAAAACAAAAATAAATGAATAAAAATAAATTGTATCTATATGAATGGATTAAATCGGTTCTGTGAGAAAGCAGAAAACTATTAGTGAAATCTGATGAAGCGTCAATTCTAGCATAAAAATGCAATTTGCTCTGTTTTATATATGGTTACGATTTTGTCAGAATTTCCTAATTTTAGATTGGATTTCTCCGTATTCATAGGTTAGATATCTTGCTTCTCTCGAAGGCAGATCAAACCATTCTGTATTCAGATTCTGCAGGAATCTGGGTATTTTTCTCTCAATACTACACCCACATTTCTGTTAATGGACACATTTGCTTTTCCTTCTCGAGTTTTCGCAAGCTTCTACACTTAATTGGTGGCTCGACCTCCCGGATCTATGGGTTTAGGTCACTTTCCTTGATTAGATCTCAGCTAACACGGGGTTAGGAGTTACCTTTAAGATTAAAGATTAAGCTCTACGATTATTTATATTGTTAAATACACCCCTCCCTACTTCAATTATGAGTAAATGGGGGATTTATCAAAAATGAACTCTCGAGCTCGCGGTTCCTTCATCGTGGTAGTCGAACATACCCGAGGAAAGGAAGTAACCTCGCTCCCGGGAATCTCCATCTGGTGTCATGCGAGGGCATCACGGATATCGGAGTAAAATACATTCTCTGGTATTAGGTACTTCTATTGAGACTTTACAATTCACAAGCGACACCAAATAAGTAAATTCAAGCCCAATTAGTTCTCCATATTTGTCATAGGAAAATTTGTAACTAAATGTAAATCAAATCCAGTAATTGCGCTTTGGTCACGCATTAATAATTAAATGGAGCACCAATCCGCATTACAACCACTTTATATTGCAATAAAAGCGAGAAGAAATGAATTCGAAATTTGTCTAGATTTCATAGAATTTTCAGTATTAATACTAAGAAAATACTTGAAAAGAAGAAAAATCATTTCACTTTCGTCTACTTGCAGTTCAGATTCAAATCCAGAGAAAATAAACTAAAAATAAAGAAGAGGAAATAAAAATCTACTCTAAAACTATATTAGAGTTCCTCTCCTTTCCACTTTTAGGTAGTGAAGGCCGGAAGCTACTTTACTATTCTAAGTTGTCTATTTATCACGTAAAAATAAATTGAATCAAAGAAAAGCTCAGGGTGAATTCCACAAAGAAAAAGCCCGACTCCTTTGTTCAATGTATCAGCGACTTCAAGTTGATGTCGCGACGCCGGGTCTCTTGATTGCTCGTGATCGTCATGACCTTTTATTGTTTTAGTTGCAACGGTTTCTTACAAGCGCTTTTGATCCGCGCTAATTATTTGACATACCGTTTGTAGTCGCGACCTTATTTTCTCAGTGTTTCTCCAGTGTTGATGTCGCGACCTCAGTTACATGTCGCGATGTCGTCCATCTTTCTCTTCTTCCGGCAAAGTTGCGGCCAGTGATTTGGGATTGCGACCACCTTTCTATTGGTATGATGATTTCATGTTGTGACTTTGATTTCTTGGTCGCGATTGTGTTGGTGGTCTTCTGCCTTCATAGGTTTCAATTTTATGTCGCGACCTCATAGTGATATCGCGACTCTTTTTCTTTGCCCATTTCTTTTCTTACAGTGCTTAACCTAGTTCTTTGTTGTCATTTCCTCCTTCCCACCTTTATTCTAGGTCGCGACCTCAAGGTGATGTCGCGACCTCATGTTGCTCTTTTTCTGATTGCATGTAGTCCCAATTGCTCAAAAGTAGTTGCGACCTTGATTTATTATACTCAGCTCTTCTTCAGGTCGCGACCTAAACGAGTGGTTGCGACATCATTTCTGATCCTTGATTTGTTAAAGGTCGCAACTCCAGTTCTTGACAAGGGCTTTGGTTTGGCTTCATAGACGAATCCTTGTCGCGACCTCGATGATATCCCACGACCTCGAGTTGATTAGGTTGGTGTCGCACAGCTTGTCAGAGTGATGTCGCGACATGGATTTCTTTCTTTTGGATATTTCCTTTGGTTCCAACCACACATTTCTTTGTAACTTTTTCTTCAAAGTATGACTTCACCCCTTTTAGGACTTCCATTTCTTCCTCAAAGTTGAATTTGGTGATGTCGTGACTTGGAGTATTGTTTCATTAAGCTTCACATCGTGACCACGATTTTGATTGCGACTTGATTCTGGCTATGCGGTTTATTGATTTTTAAAGATTTTAGCTTTATGGCGTATTTTCACATAGCCGAAATTTGGTAAAATATCCACATTTCTGCAAACAAATCAACATTTATCTCGTAATATACTCAGAAAAATGGATTAAAAATCTAATGAGTTTTTGGACTCATCAAATTCCCCAAACTTAATATTTTGCTTGTCCCGAGCAAAGAAAAGAAAAAAATTGTTTGTCCTCAAACAAATAAGCAAAAATTTTAAGGACATTTTTGATCCATTCCACATTCTTTCTCATTCCACCTTGTCTGGAAATAAGAGATCTGACATCATTTTAAATTTCAGTTGATTCCAGGCTAAGAAAGGGTATACGTCACATCACAAATTTCTTTGATGAACTAATGTATTTAAGCAGGTTTATTCAACAAGTCTTGTTCTCTATGTGTGTGTCACGGAGTCTTCCAATCCTTTTTATCTTCATGTTGAATTTAGTTAATCTTATTGGGAGTTTTCTTGGGTATTTGTCAAAGTCCATAAGCTTGTTTTCATATTGATCTCACTAATGTAGAGTAAATTCAACCTTGAGATCAATGAGGTCTTTAGGCTTGTAATGTTGGGCTTAGGTAATTTGGTAGATAATGGGAAAAATTTAAGTTCTGAATCACGAGTTTCCACTTTTTCTCTGACCTTGTTTCCTTGACTTTCACCCGTTTTCTTCTTTGTCTTTGGTTGATTCTCCTCGAAACTTGGCTTTGATTCTTAACTTTTTGAATTCTTTTTATGGAATTTCAATTTCTCCATATGTTCTTTATTCAAGCCAGTTCCTTTGTTCTTGAACTCTTTTTGCTTTTCATTTTTCTAAGGTTTAGGAATAGTGCAATGTTTTGTCTTAGGCTTTCTATTACTCTTAGAACTTTTGGGCACCTTGACTCCCATACCGGTTGGTATTAGGGTGCTTAGGTGTTAAAGCCTCCCCTACGAGTTTAATTGTTCAAGGGAAATAGGCTACAAGACAAAACTTATTCCCTTTTTCACTAATTTCTGCATCTTTACTTCTTCACCTCCTTCATTGTAAAAATTTGGAAATATATTTCCCGAACTTGTTCTTCCTTTATAGTAGACTTTTAAGTATCTTTGGAAAGCGGATAATTTAGATACTTTCTTTGCATGATTATTGCAAGGAAGGGAATTTAGGTTTTCAGTTGTTGTTTGTTGAAGAAATAAGGCTTATTTGGATCAAATTAAGGAACTAGAGAATATGCTTTTAGCATATATTGAAAGTAGGCTTAGAAAAGCTCAAACTGCCAAGGATGGCTGTGTCTTCTTGTTGGGTTTGTTTTCACCTAAGATTTCGCCTCGATCAATAATCTAACAAGTTCTGGGACTATGGACTCTTAATCTGAATTTCCAGAATATGTTCCTAATTCTCTCAAAGTTTCCTCAGTATTGTTGACCCAAGTGTATTATTTCTTAGAACTTGTACTCATTTGTCTGCACATTATTCCGACAAAGTACTTTTTGTTCCATCGGCCAATATATTTCCAATTTTTGCAATCTATACTGAATTTAAACAATGCAGGCAACACTCCTAATTTCCAGTTTAATAATTCATGCCCTTATTCTTCCTGAATTTTTGTTCTTGAGAAAGAACAGACTTGTTTATTTAATTCATGCATAGAAAAAGGCAGTTATTCTTTTCATGCTAAAAAGAAAACGACACAAACACAAAATTTAATATATCGATTCGTGAACTCAAAAACAATTAATTTGTAGGTCAACAAGAATTTTTTTTTTATTCAAATATCAACACATTTCGATATTGTGTCTGCTTTCCCTACAAGAAGACTATAACTAAATCAGAAAAACTTTCTATTTCTTTATCTAAAACTCCATATCTTCCCTCCGAAGGTTGTAGCTTCTGCTTCATTTGGTTCACCAGACCTTGAGCTTGCTCCAAGAGTGAATCGGATGTTAACAAGGACGTTCAACAAATTGGCGCCCTTCCTTCCTTTTTCTTTGGAGAGTCTACAAGTTGAGTGGTTCTAATTAACCCTTAACTGAAGATTCCCTTCCCGTATGAACCACTTTCTTGATTCTGGCGTTTATGGAATAATGAATGGAATTGGTTAGTTTAAACTCCATTCATTCCATAAAGCTCTGTGTTTGCAGCCTAGGAACTCTTCTTTTTCTCTCATTCTCCCTTCTCTTCATTCTTTTTTGCTTATTTTCTGTTGTTCTCCCATCGGCCCACATAGTGATTTCACGTCTCTTAGGAACTCTGAGACCATTTATTCTTTCTTTAAATTTCGATCACGAGGTGAATGGGGTTTCTCGAATTCATGCTTCTTTGCTATTTCAACCAAGGTTTTAGGAATTTGGTGGGGAATATTGATCGTTTTCTTGGGTTATTAAATTCCCTCGGATTCTCTTTGAAAGCGAAGCGAGACCAAACCAATTCGTTTTGTCGAGACAGTGATTTTGTTTTACATTTATAACTATTTATATCAAAGATTCGAATGAGTAGTCACGAGAAATGAAAGGTTTAAGTTAATTTGGAACTAGCCTTGAAATTGGGTAGATTAGTTCAGCCAATTTTATTTTACTTCATCAAAATTTTTTTATTCGGCTTTTAATTGATCTTCAATGAATTTTCGGTTGATGCAGTGCAACTTGAGTTTTGTTGCAACTGAGTAGTCCTGACGGGGACTTTTATGTCACAACTTTTCTCTTTTCTTTTCTTGCTTTATTTCGAGTCGTGACCTCGGTTCAACGTTTCTACTTCCTTTTCTAGTTATTTGTTTCCACATCCGGTATTTTGGTTGCAACTTTTGGATTAATGTTGCGACGAAACACTCATTTACTAAATTCGACAATTTCACTTTATTCAATTTCAATCAAGACAACTCTGACTCAATTTATCTTCATCATGTGCAAAATTCAACGACTCATCCACTATACCATCATATACTAAATTCCAAGCACCGGAACAAATCAATTCCCCGAACTTTGATCATGCTATATCGAAGACAAAATTTAAATGAATCAAGAAGAGTATCTTTGCCCTTTTTGTCTCTTATCCTGATTGAAGTTTGATTGTAGATGCTCTCCCTTTTTCAAAACTTTCATTTTATTGAAAAACGAACAAAAATATTTACCTACTCTTCAATCAAATATGAATCAAATTTCATGCACTTTAGCTATTGGCTTAGCCTGAGAAATTTAACCGCAAGTATAAACTAGCAGAAAATCTTAAAACAAGCGTGTGGATTGCCTTCCACAAAATTTGCTCAATTTTGATCTTTGGCGAGGACTTTACATTTGCCGATGTTAGTTTCTTCAATTTCCCTTATTCAGAACTAAGATTTGCTCTTACAATTGCTTTCTCCCAAGGTAGTGTTTTAATCCTCGACCATTAACTTTGAACTCCTCATGATTCTTTGGTTCACAAGTGTCGCGCTGACAGGTGGCGATACCACGTAAATGGTCCACTCCATTTTGGATTTAAGCTTTCCGGGAAGAGTCTTAGTCACAGAGTTGAATAACGGGACTTGATCTTCTGCCTTGAATTCTCTCAAAATTCTTTGATCATGCCATTTTGTTTATCATATGAGATTCCTAACCTTATCATAGGCTTCATTCCTCAACTCTTTCCAATTCATTTCTTTGGAGTAGCCTCTCTTCTTTAGCAGCTTTGAAATCAATACTAAGTTTCTTGATGGCCCACATAGCTTTATATTCTAGTTCAAGAGATAGA
Organism: Tetrastigma voinierianum; assembly: GCA_016808115.1. NCBI lineage: Eukaryota > Viridiplantae > Streptophyta > Magnoliopsida > Vitales > Vitaceae > Tetrastigma > Tetrastigma voinierianum. Next base: position 145,554 of record JAEQBH010000938.1, read on the forward strand.
TGACAAGGTTTTCAAACAAGCCTATATGGGGACATTCAAATGGGGTTTCGCGGTCTTCTTATGCGGATTGCATCGTGACTTCAAGACCAATCCCTTATCGGAACTTCTGAGTCTTTTCGAGAATTTCTTTATCTCCTGGTGGAAATTTCAGCTTGCCCATTTGTTTGAGGATGATAAGCCAAGCTCATAATGTGTTTGATACCATATCTGCCCATGAGTTTGTCAAACACCTTATTTGCAAAATGGCTCCCTCCATCACTAATTATGGTTCTAGGTGTCTCGAATCTACTGCGAATATTTCTTTGTAAAAATCCCACAACTGTATTAGCATCATTCTTTTGGACAATTTCTTTATCAGCCCATTTGATACATAATCCCACGGCTAGGAGTATGTATATATTTCCCGAATGAGGCCCGGAAAGACTGTCAAAATCCATTCCCCATACATCAAATAATTGCACCACCAGGATACCTTGCTGATTAATGCCCAAAAAGTGCTATTTTGAACCCTATATTATATAGGTTTTGAGTGCTTTTTGCGCATTAATCATGTCATTTATACCAATTGAAGTGTTCAAGTCTTCTTAGTATCACTTATCTTAGTTTAGAGGTTATTTTTAGACATTTTGGGTTTGCCCACTTTAACGAGTTCAATATCGGGATGTATGATGAATCATGAAGTTTGAACTCAAGTGTGGAAGCCATCAACTTGACCCAGAATGATGAAAAGAAAGCGGTAAAGTGAAAGAAAAATTGATGCAGTTGAAACGGGATGAAATACGGTGGAGATCAGTAAAGCTGGAATTTTAAGCTGGGAGTTGCGAAAAATTTCGCTAGGATTGCGAAAAATTTGCAGCCTTAGCGAAAAATTCATAACCTTTACTTGAATCTCCAAATTTCGCTAAACCAAACAGTTAATGAGCCTTGTTCTTAGCGAAAATTCATGATTTCGCTACTCACATAAATTTTGCTAAGCTAGCGAAATTTCGCTAGCTAAGCGAGAATTGCGAGCTTGCAGCGAAATTTCTGTTTTTCGCTATGCACGGTGATTTCGCTACCTAATGATTCTTCGACCTAAGCGAAATTCCTTTACCTAAATCATGCTTTTGTATTTAATGCTAACCGACTCAAATTTGGTGTATTACTCTATTGTCCTTTAACTGCTTAATTGTAGGCTTTTTGGTGACCTCATGTATTGGGGGTGGCCTATATAAACCCCTCCCTTTTTGTAATCAATAGAGAGAATTTTGGGGGAAGCAAGAATTGGGGTGAGAAGAATTTGTAAGTTTTCATTTTTGTAAATAAAGTCTCGTATTTTTAATTAGGTTTTGCTTTTCTCTCTTCTCTCTAGCTGCTCTTACTTTCTTGGGCACTTGAACACCCCCTCTTGAGGATGACAGCTCGAGATGCTTGGCTAAACCTCCTTTCTTTGAGAGGAAGGAAGCTAGCTTGGTGGTGGGCATATGCATGTTGTCCTCTTGTACTAAAGTCCACCAGTGCTTTGTATTTATGGCCCTCATACTTCTCAAATTAGGGTTGAATAGCTTTGGATGTTATTGGTTGGCCAATACTCTCCATGCTTTAGGATACGGTGCATACTTATTTGCTAGATACCTTGTGGTTCATTAGATAGTCTTCTGAGCCTCACGAGATGATATTTAATGCTAGGGTTTCAAGCGAAAAAGGGCCATGGGTTTGCATCTTATGTGGTAACTCGAAATAGGAGTTGTTTTTAGGGTGAGGTTTGTTAGTTAAACATTGATCGGTTATGCCTTGGGTATAGGTTGCATCATCATAACACGGATAAAACCGGAGGACACTTGTTTGCCTAACTTACCAAGTTAGTGACCTAAATCTTCAAAGTTAACTTTTCACACTTCATTTCGGTTTTACAATTTCGGCTTTTAAACTCATCCACCTTTGTTTTGAAACAAATCCAGTCGAATAAGCCTTACCTTCGTGCACTTATACCGTCATTCCTAGGATGAAAACCCATCCCAGAGTGTTCGACCACTGGTGCTTATCACACACTTGGTAAGCTTGACTACGCGTGAAGTAGGAAACAGGTGTATATCGTTTTGTTGATTTTAGCTTTCGACTACTTTGTGACGCAGTCAAATGGCGTCGTTAGGGGATGGTCGCCAGCTACTATTAGTAGATTGAAGTGTGCTTATGATCCAACATCACAAGTGGGAGAGTAACCTTTTTACCTATTTGTCACTCGGTATGAGAGGCGCCGGTTTTCTTCACTTTGCAGTAACTGCACTGTTTTTGCTTTACAGTTAGTTTTAATTTTTGTTAGCTAATCTTAACCTTTTTGCAAGCTCTGTAGTTGCTCTTTGTTGTCTCTAAATTTTGTAATAGGTGTTTATCTGACGATTAGGATAAGAACACATCGGTGGTACATAGAATGGTACCTGACTGACTGGTCGGTGAAGTCGGTGTACATGCGATACCATCAGATCCATTACGAGGAACAACGAGTCAACTTGGGGAACCCCACGTGAATCAAATGCCTATAGAACCATGAGGATCATCACCACTCTACTCCTAGGTTAGTGCCCCATCTGTATCATTCCTCCTGGCGAAGATGTGATGAGGCCTTGTTGAATACCCCCTACTCCCCACGTATCATGGTATGGAAAATGAAAATCCATACAGCTCATATTAGGGATTTTGAGGAGGTTGCACTACGCAAGGAAGGTATGATGGACATGTGTCAGTTGCCACGAGGAAGCTGAAAGCATTTCCATTGACTCTAAGGACAAGGCGAATTTGGCTAAGCTTCATTGAGACTAGAACCATTAGAAATTGGGGTGAGAGCTGCGGGGAAGAATTCTGAAGTTCTTGGTGCTCATAAGACCCAGCTTGATTTGAAGACAATTGTGCACTGCGACTCATGGTGGTGAGAGATTTTACGGTGTTGGGGAGAGATTTATAAACCATCGGTGCATGCCCGCATCATGGGTTTGATACATGGATGCTGGTAAACCACTTCTATGGTGGTATGTCTCTTGCCGTGAAGCTTTTTGGAAACCATGTGTGGAGGACTTTTACGGTAAACGCATCCGGACGAAGCCGTAGTTTTTAAATTCGTGGTACGAAACTTCTAGAATTTGGGATGAGCCTAACCACAGAGAATTGGAAAGGATGAGACCCGCGATTAGCAAGGGGTGGGATGTATGCGCGGAGGATATAGAAATGAGAGCTAGGATTTGGCCACTGGCAAGGAAGGTAGAGGAGCTTGAGAAGTAGCTTGGCTCAAGAGGTGCATGCAGTGACTGACAATCCTGCACAGTCCAATCCTTGCACCAATTTCCAATCCCTGTACCGGTAGAACCATGTCCTATGGCCCCTGGAGTGAAAGTTTGATGTCGGGGAATGTCTACGAGCAACGTAGGAATGATACAAGCCCCTGACAATCCCGATACTCCCTTATGGTATTACACAATTCCAATTGGAATCACCTAACCTTGCATGGAGACCAACCCCACCTATATGTACCCCGGGTGCCAAACCTCGGTTGGTACCCCCTCCTATCACAACAACCACCATCCTCTTCTCTGTGGAACAAGCCATATTGAATTTGAGTAAGGTGGTAGAAAGCTGACTTTGTTGAGGAACAAAAGGAATCAATGTTAAGCGGCGAAAGTTGATCTTTAATAGAAAGCTACGAATAAGAGAATAGATGGGCTTGAGAGCAATCTCAACCAGAAAATTGACAACCTACAGTATTCAATCACCAAGATCAACAAGTTGCTGGAGGTACTAGATAAAGGGAGGTTTCCATCACAAACAGTTCCAAATCCCAAGGGAATCCATGAGGTCGGTTCATCCAACAATTCGGGAATGGATGAGGTTAAGGCCATAATTACCCTGAGAAGTGGAAGAGAGGTTGATCACCCTATGCCAAAACACTGTTGAAATCAAACGGGGAAAGAATTGCGACTGAGCATATTCTCTAAAGAGGATTCAATGAAATCGCATATCTCGGCTTCCTGGCGCTTAGAAGGTAAAAAAGAGGCATTTCAACCAAGCCCGGAGCTTTTAGGGTCTTAAGGCAAGTGAGTTAACATACCTCTTTTGGACATAATCAAGCAAGTCACTTGCTTATGCAAAATTTTGAAGGATCTTTGCACAATCAAGAGGATTAGGCATTGAGAAGAAGTCATTTCTGTGAAACGGAGTCGATTGACATAATCAACAAATACAGCATCAAATCTAGTCTTGGATCTCCCACAATTTCAGTCAATATTGGTGGGAAGTGCATAGACAAATCATTACTTGATTTAGGAGCCAGTGTGAATCTAATGTCCTATTCAGTATACAAGCAGTTATGTTTAGGTGAACTTAAACCTACCAACATCACACTATCATTGGTAGATAGATCAATTGAAAATCCCTAAGGATAGTTGAGGATGTCCTTGTGAAAATAGACAAAATTCTACTACAGTAGATTTTGTGGTGCTGACTTGAGCCAATTACCAGTGAACCCATTCATGTACCAATCATCTTAGGAGAGGCATTTAAGCCTTTGCCAGTAATAATAAATTCTTAGGAATGAGTCATGCAACTAACCTTTGGTAACATGACCTTGGGGTTAAACATCTTCCATTTGAACAACAAGCAAAATTTGTTGGCGAAAATCAAATTTACATTGAAGTTGTTTCAATTGATCGATGTCTGAGGAAAACACGGTGTCGAAAGAAATCTGAGTGTAATCGGCCGTGGAGATGAAGAGATATTGGTCTTGCCGTAAACGCATTGCGAAGCCCGACTACTCAATTCACGAGCCATCGGTGAGAGCGGATCAACATTTGGGCACTGACTTTTTTTTTTTTTTTTTTTCATGGAGTCAGCCGGACTGCTGCGGGGAGTTGAGAATCATTCTCCTTGACCCCCTTGAGTAAATTTTGAGAATGGCGGTTCGGTGTTTCCATATAAATTGCGGAGTTCACCATGTTTACTTTTTGTTTTAGATTGATGATTTTAGTTAATTTCAATTATTTTTAGCAAACTTTTTAATTTAGTAATTTTTAATATTTAGTACTTTGTTTATATAGTATAGTATTGTTTGTTAAATTTTATTTATAGTTCATATAGTAAAATTTTATAATAATAATTTTATAATAGTAATATTTAATTTAAAATTTTAGTTCGAAGGAAGAGGCCGACATGGCCAAATTAATAAAAGTAAGCGAAAAATGGAATGAGAGACCACAACAAAGTTTGCCACAACGAGCCTATTTAAACCAGGTGGAAGGGCTGTCCATTTCGCCATTTAAGCTGCCTCCCAGTGACCTGGCATTTTGCTTTCAGGCCCAGCATCCAGTCTCTGTATTCTGCAGTCCAGGTCTCGCGCGACCACTTCACTGACTTTCCGGTCTCCGTCGCCGCAGGCTTCGCGCCGAGTTCATGCACAGTGGCCAGCCGCCAGGTTGTTTGTCTGGTAGCCACATTGCCTTTATGCCGCACGTACCTCGGTCTCGACCTCATGACCTGACTACCCGGCTGAGCCTGCGTCGAGCCTTCGGTGAGCCTCCATGCCCGATGCGGAGACGGTAGATGCCTCGGTTCGACTTTTGGTGCCACGCCTTAGCATACGATCTTTTCTGAGCCCTTATTTGTGATTGGGGCGATTTAGTTGTTGCGGTGAGCCTGGTTCATACGCTATTTTGAGTGCCTCGATCGTCTTCGGAGCCTCGATTTAGTTCTGATTTTGTTAGGCGCATTTTATGTGAGTCGAGCTTTCTTCCGGAGTTTTATTCATATATCAGATATGGTTCGTACTCGGGGTGGGTCCCGTGTTCGGCCCCAGTGGTCCCGGTACACGAGAGGCCTCATTTCGGTCCGACTCAGTCACCATCGCTTTTGTCGAGGCCGTACGAGGAGCCTCGGTCCGACGCTATCGAACACGGATGGGACCCAGGTGCCTATCCTGATACTCGGAGGAGAGTTCGGGAGGCCCGATATAAGCGGGCGCACATCCCGGGTGAAGCGAGTCAGCCATCCTCGACCCTGGCGGAATCCACCCGATCCCATCTAACGCGGAGGGTGGCTTCATCACCTCGGTATGCTTTGCCTCGAGGATTAGAGCTGACGGCTGTTCGTAGGAACCCGTTCAGAATATCTACGACTCCATCGTGAAGCCAGTTCCATCCGGTCGTACTCGACGTCCTCGGCGGCGATCCCTAGATCACCAGGGGTCATGAGGATTGATTGAAAGGTTGTGGCCATGTTGCTTCGTGACCCTAGGCGGTATTCTTGCCACGGAGTAAATGCTTTGGTTCTACTACAGCTCGATGGCGTCCCAGAGGATCGGCTAGTCGTGAGCTTTAGTTCGGTATTATTGATGATCGCGTAGTGCTGAAGCGTCGATATTTAATGACTCTTAGCTGCGATATCATGGCAATCTGAGGATTCTGAGAGGGTGGAGCCCACCGGCCTCGTCGCCAAGATGGTTCGAGCAGCTAGAACACCATGGCTGGACCCGGTATTTCTGAGGCGGCTCGCCTCGGATCTTTATTTGATCGACCATCTATTTCGTCTGAGCTTATTCCTCTGCGACATTATGTGCGGAGGAGGGCTCATCTTGGGCTCTTTCTAGTCTCGGGGGATTTGGTTGATCCTCTGTGCAGTGATGGCCTCTCTTTGCGGTTGAGGAGAAGGTCCATTGGAAGGACTGGTGAAGCGAGAGAGCATTCAGCTACTTATGAGACTCCTCTGCCATGTTCACCGGGCATGGGATTCCCGGAGAAGACCCGGGATCGAGATGAAGTTCGATGCTCCACAGTCATATCGATTGGAGCGGGTGATGACTATGCCAGTATCTTTCCGCCCCACGACCCACAGGACCGGAGTGCACGGTCGGAGGCGAGGACCGCAATACGGATGACATACACCTTTGAGCAGAGATACGGCGGAGTCGGTTCCACGGATGTCCTCCATCCCACCATCGCGGTACATCCAGTGCGAGATACCTCTGGCCCATCCTGTCGACACACCATTCGCCAGAGATCTGAGTCATGCCATTTCCGAGAGAGATAGCTGGTGTGATGGATGCTATCTGCTCACTAGCAGCTACGCAGGCAGCCCAGGATCAGAGGTTGGCCCAGTGCCACTCTATGCTTCAGCAGATCATTACCCACCTGGGTCTTCCTCATGTTCACAGTCAGTGAGAAGGTATTACCATATGCGGCTTCTTTGGATGTTAAGGCTGCGTGGCGACTTAGGCCCACCACCACCACCACCACAACAGTGAGGTGGTTAGGTTTCTTTACATTTTTGTATAGTTATCGGCTTTATCCAGCGCCCTCACCCGAGTTTTGATTAGGATTTTTATGTATTAACTTCCATGATGGCGGTGATACTTTGTATGTTTAACGATATTCATGTAATGGCCATTTTGGCTATATCAAAAACTATTCGAGTTTATATATCACGACACCACATATCATGTTTTGTGCCCTTTACCATGTGTAAATGTTTTTTCTTTTCAATTGAGCAATTGGTGCTTAGGTGGACAATTGAATTGCTTAAATGTTGGAAAATTGAATCATTATTTGTCCCTATATGCTAGAACAAATTCCATGCTTGATAATTTTGGTCGAGTTAAGTTCAGCATACTTTCAACTTGAACAGCTCTCCCTTATGCTATTCACCTGTTGCACTCCAGGACTATTTCAATAGAACGTGAATTTGTTGCTTCCTTTAGCTTTGCATAATAGGCCTTAAGAATGTTGTGACCTAGGATAGTTTTGTATTTACCATACTTGAAGACCAATGTTGTCTTCCAAAAAGGAAAAGAAAAGAAAAAGCAAAAAGAAAAAGAAAAAGAAAGAGAGAAAAAGAAAAATAAAGTCGTGAAGTTTTGCCTTGAAACCCGAGCACGGTCCGTGGGGTGTATGGCGAAAGCCTTCTTAGGTGCCCTAAGCCTTAATTGGTTGAAGTCATCGATTTAGTGTTCGATTACATGGGTGGATAGGTAGGAATCTAACGATTTGTAGATGTGATTTTAAAAGTCATTCGGTCACGGGAGTGAAACCTTTAGAGTTAGTAGTGGTGAATCTTTTGGCTTGATGCCACACAAGCAATTGGTTGGGAGTCATCATTGGAACCCCGTTACACGGACTTTGGTGAAGTCGAGTTTTTAGAATTGCATCCTCTGATTAATAGTTGAATAAAGAAAGAAGTGCGTAACTATCCTTATCTAGGTTGTTCAACAGCTTAAGGCCATGTCAGTGCTAGGTTGGGGGGAGGGAACAAATTTTTCAATTTATTGACTTAATCTGGTTACATAAAGAACCATTAGACTTAGGTGGAAATTCAAGTTGAGAATCATGGAACCAATATTGACCTGAAATTGTTCTTGTATGGTTTTGGTTCTTTCACTCGATTTTCAAATTTGATTTCAATTTTCAATTTAAAGTCTTGTTTATATGTAGATAAACCTTTTGAATCATAGCCTTTTTGAAAATCACCACATGCATCTTTTTGTTTTTGCATTGCTAAATTAACAACGTTTCGGTTGAGGTGTGAGTTATTAAAGAATCTTATTTTAGACCCTATATTAGATGAGTTTTGAGTGCTTTTGCACATTAATCATGTCATTATACCAATTGAAGTGTTAGTCTTCTGTATACTTATGCGTTTGGGGTTATTTTTAGTTTGTTTTCTGCGGGTTTTGCGCACTTTAACGGTTCAATATCGGGATGTATGATGAATCCATGAAGTTTGAACTCAAGTGTCATTCATCAAACCCGGCCAATTAATGGCGAAGGCAAAGTGAAGAAAAATTGATACGGAGTTGAAGACGAGGATGAAATCTGCAGTGGGAGATAATAAAGCACAGATTTTAGCTGAGTTGCGAAAATTTTCGCTAGGATTACAAAAATTTCGCAACCTTAGCTAAAATTTGCCTTCGCGAAATCTCCAAATTTCGCTAGACGAGCCATTTCACTAGGCAGCATTCTTGGCGAAAATTCAGTTTGTCTCTACATAAATTCATTAAGCTAGCGAAATTTCGCTAACTGGCAATTGCCAAGCTTTAGCGAAATTTCCTGTTCATATGCACAGTGATTTCGCTACCTAAGCGAGATTCTTAAACCTAAGCGGAAATTCAGCTATATCGATCATGCTTTTGTATTTAATGCTAACGACTCCCAAATTTGGTGTATTACTCTATTGTCCTTTAACTTAGCCAAATTTGTAGGCTTTTTTGGTATTTTCATGTATTTGAGGGTGGCCTATATAAGCCCCTCCCTTTTTGTAATCCAATAGAGAGAATTTTGGAAACGAGGTGGGGTGAAGAATTTATGGTTTTTCATTTTTGTAAATAAAGTCTCGTATTTTTAATTAGGTTTTGCTTTTCTCTGTACCTCTCTCCTCTTTCTCTTACTTTCTTGGCTGCAGAACACGAGGATGACAACCGAGATGCTTAGCTAAGCCTCCTTTCTTTGAAGAGAGGAAGGAAGCTGGCTTGGTGGTGGGGCATATGCATGTTATCCTCTTGTCTTGAAGTCGCAGTCTTTGTATTCATGGCCCTCGTCTTCTGGAATTAGGGTTGAATAGCTTTGAATGTTATTGATTTGGCCAATACTCTCCATGCTTTAGGATCGATTATACTTATTGCTAGATGCCTTGCTGGTTCATTAGATAGTCTTTTTTCTGAGCCTACGAGATGATATTTAATGCTAGGGTTTCAAACTGAAAAAGGGCCATAGCTGCATGTTACCTGTGTTAACTCAAATAGGAGTTGTTTTTAGGGTGAGGTTTGCTAGTTAAACATAGATCCGGTTATGCCTTGGACTATAGGTTGCATGTCATAACGCGAGGATAAAACCCAAGGACACTTGTTTGCCCTAACTTACCAAGTTAGTGACCTAAATCTTCAAAGTTAACTTTTCACACTTCATTTTCAGTTTTACAATTTCTCGACTTTTAAACTCATCACCTTTGTTTGAAACAAATCAAAAGTCCAAATAGAAAGCCTTGCAGCCGTGCACTTATCTGAATCATTCACAGGATGAAAACCCGTCCAGTGTTCGGCCACAGACCTTATCTTTGCGGTAGCTTGATACGGTGAGTAGGAGCTGGAGTGTATATAAATTTTGTTGATTTTGGCTCGACCCTCTTTGTGGCACGAATCACTTGCAAGGGCATCTCGCCTTTGGCGATATATCCCATTATTTAGCATTGATCATAACTTCACCCGCTCCAAGCAGTCCTTAAAAATAGTAGAGCCCGTTAAAATCTTGGTAGAGAATTTTGTGGTTGTTTTTATCTCTCACAAAATGTCCTCCATATGGTGATGCATGACATTCTTGTAAAATCTTACTTTGCTCACCTTACGGTACATCTCCTTATAATCGGATCTCGGCTCCTCTTTTTAAACAATAATGGGTCATCCGGATGTAGTACCTGTGGAGTCCTTGGCTTTCTTTGTTGGTAGTTGAATTCTGGTGGCATAATTCCACAAGCTAAGAAGTTCACAATATCAGCATACTAAGGTGTTTGGAGTGATAGCTGGAATAACTATTCATCTGGAAAATTTTCTGCTATTTCTCTTCTTCTTGTATAGTAGGTTTCTCTACTCTTGACAAGTGATCGGCTATCACATTGTCACAACCCTTCTTGTCTTTTATTTCTAAATCAAATTCTTGCAATAACAGTACCCATCTGATCAGTCTTGGCTTTGCTTCTTTCTTTGCCATTAGATACTTAATTGCTGCATGATCAGTGTGTATAATAACATGGGACCCCAAAATGCTTATGGCCTGAATTTGTCACATCACGGAAATACTATTGCCCGGCATCTCCTTTTCATTAGTAGAGTAATTTCACGAGCTTCATTAAAGGTTTTGCTGGCATGATATGTATGAACCCTTTTTCATCTTTTGTCCAATCTGACTCGATCACAAAAATCAACGGCATCACCGTGATTTCAAATTCTACGTTCCACTATGGTTTGCCATGATGGGAGCTTCAACTAATCTAGATTTGATTTCTTCAAGAATTATGGCAGGATTCATCAAAATAGAACTTAGTATCCTTTCGACGAAATGCATAATTGGTGCAATTTTGAAATCTACGATAAATCTTCTATAAAATCCAGCATGTCCTAAGAAAATTCTAATTCCCTTGACTGTAATGGGTGGCATCAAATTTCTTATAATTGAAACTTTTGCTTGGTCCACTTCCAGCCCTGCTGCAGAAATCATATGCCCCCAAGACAATTCATACGTAACCATAAAATGGCATTTTCCCAATTGAGCTAGATTCTTGTCCTTGCACCTTTAGTCTTGTCCAAGTTATGCGGATAACATTCAAAGCTGGATCCATACAACGCAAAATCATCCATGAAGATCTCCATAACTTCTTCTGCTAAATCAGCAAATATAGACATCATGCATCTTTAGGTACGGGAGCATTCCTGAGCAATGGCATTCTCTAAGCAAAAAGTACGAATGGGCATGTAAAGGTGGTTCTCTATTCCACCAAGTCGCGATAGCAAATTTGGTTGTATCTAGGTATCCATGAGAAAACAAAAGTGAGGGTGTCACCTTGACCTATCCGGCGTCGATCGATGAAGGCGGGAAAATGATCATTTTCACAGTTTGCGGTATTCAATTTTATGTAATCCATTTGCGCCATAAATCCTGTCACGGTTCTTGTAGGAATCGGTTCATTCTTTTCATTTAAGGTCGCGGTGAATCCACCTTTCTTGGGAACCACAATACTGCCCAGGCTTACCTAAGAACTATCGATATAAGCATATATAAAACTAGCATTTAACCATTTCGAACTTCTTTTAATGACTTCTTTAAATCATGAGTTCGACCTCCTTTGATGCTCAATAGAAGTTTTGCGTATCATTCGACAATATTTTGTGCATGCAAATGGAGGGGCTGTTTTCCCTTCAGATCAAATTGACCAAGCAATTGCTTCTTGTATTTTCTCATGATTTCTGACCTTACGTTCTTCAACTTCGATCAATCTGGTGATATGATAAGCTGGTTTCTCTTTTTGGTTCTAAGAATTCATATTTCAAATAGTGGGCAATTCTTTCAATGTTAACCCATACACTAGTTTCTTGCTCATGAGTTTCTTTGTTTAAGTTGCATACTTTGTCTTAGCATTTTCATTTATAACGAGAATTGTTTCTTTGTTAAACAATTTTGAAGGCGGTACTTCCGCAATCCAAGAGACTCGAGATCTTGAAGATTCATCTCAATTTCATTGATAGAATGTTGAAGGATACAATCGAATTCAATTCAACATTAGGAAGGCTATTGTTTCCTACAGCCCATACAACTTTACACGCATCTACATCGGGATGTTCCAAACTCTATTAATATTGAGTGCCTTTGCTTCATTTCCCACCCACTAGTGTCGGATCGCAGCGCTTTATGTACATCTATCGAGGCGGCCCAGTTGCTAAGAAAGGTCTTCAGCGTGAAAAGACTTGGGTATCTTCACTCTATACGCATGATAACAAAATCCGTTGGGGAGATGAATTTCCCGACCTTGCGAAATACATCTTGAGAATACCTTTTAGTTGTGCCATTGATCTGTCTGACCATTTGCGATGTAATTCTTTGTTGGGAGTAAGTTCCCCCAAATTAAGAATCTGCCTGATAGAGCTCAACTTTATCACCCAGCGCGAGGAATCACATAAAGCTTTCTTCAAATCATATTTCCCTATGGAGCGGGAATGGTGGCACCAGTCCTTCATTTTCTTGGGAGCTTTGTTTGGATAACGACCTTCAGGGTAGTAGTCAAGTTCACTATTCCCTTCTCGTGATCTTCCTTTTCTTGCTCATGTCTCAGTGAGCTTTGCATAAATGGGCATTTTGGTTGATCACCTGCAAATGGGATATTGATTTCTATTTTCTTGAAAATGTCGGAAATTTAAGCGTTCTTCTCTTCTTGCCTTACGAAGTCTCTGTGGAAATGGCGAAGGTGTATAAGGTGATACGCCTTCCTTGTTTACGCTCATTCTTGCCTTTAAGTACATTCAATTTGTGTGCTCTTCTACTTCCCTTTCCAGTCTCTTCTTATTCTGCCTCAGTCTCTTCTTTCCTTTCTTTCCTTCTATTGTTGCTCAAATCCTTCCCACTTCTTAACTGAATTGCCATCGATCTTTTGATTCTTTTAGTGTCATTAGGAATGTACCACTGCTACGATTTGGCATATTTGGGCGAGTTGGCCTGTGTCTCAAGTTTTCAGGCGCTTGTATTCTTGAAACACTTAGTATCGAGACTTGAAAGCTGAAGTCGGATAGTTTACGTTCGTGGAGTGTAATAGTCTCTTATTGTCCCCGTAGGCTACACCATTTGTTCTTGAATGGTTGGAGTCCTTTGACCACGATAGTCCTTTTTGCCTTCACCTACTTGATCTTTGCTTCTTGGAACGGTGGCGGTGGTATCCTTGATGAGGATTACGTCCATGCCTTGGGCCATATGGTGCCCCTCCCATATATGAAATTCTCATGGTTCCTCGGTCTTTAGATTTGTAATGGGCAGGTTAGGATTTGGCTTGAAATGGTAATTTCTTGGCTCGTTCACGTACTTAACCTCCTCAGCACCATAAGAATCTTCTTACATTTGGGTACATCAGTACTTCTTCTCATAAGTTCTCTTTCCCGCGCTCCACATTTCATGAAGCGGTGTGCATTTCTCTCTGTTTTGTCCATCCACATGCATTATGGCGTCTAACTTTGCCTCATGCATTTTGTCATTTTGCTCGGGCTCCATGACCCTTTCTCTCTTTGTTACCTTGAAAACTCGGATAGACTTTCATATTGCATTTGGCAGATCTTCTATCGGATCTCTAGCCTCTTGGCCCACTTTTTGTTTGAATGCTCCTAGCAGAGCATCTATAATGCCTTAGATGTATCATTTAAGGCATGTACCATCCATCTGGGTTTAAATCGATTCCATGCATAGGGCGCCTCTTGACAACCTCTTGAATCTTTCCCGAGGCTACATATAGGCTCTCATCTTCCCTTGTTGGAATACTATTATCTCTGCTTCTTCTCTGAGGTGAGAGATGGGGAAAGAACCTACCGTATGCTTCCAACTCTTCCCATGTATCCAACTAAACCATATGGTATGATGGTGGAGTGCCCACCGATGGGTATGCGGAATCAACAAAATTTATATCCTAGCTCCCTGCTGGTAGCAAAGCTCTTGTAGTATAGTAGTCTAGGGTCGAACTCTGGGGATGGGTTTCTTTGCACAAATGATTTCTTTATTAGAAACAAAAATGGTGAATTTAATTTGGATTTTGGGTTTGATGAAAACGAGGTGTAATGGTTGATGGCGAAATTTAAATAAAATAAAATGTAAAAGAAGTCTCAGCAAAAATTAATGGGGCCTCTTTGGATTTAGGTTCTAAAGGTCATTGAGAGGTTCTCGGGTCCATTTCCTCTGTTGGGAGGATGACATATAGTCATCTCGAACCGGATCTTCATTTAGCTATAAAACCTAACCCCCAAAATAATTATCAGCACGAAATGGTGTTTCTGCTTGACGGCCGAGTGAGTCTTGCAAACAGTGAAAAACGATTCTCCCTGACTCACCTTAGAATGATTATTAGAATTGCTAATGAATCTCGGTGGATCTAGCAATAGCATCCTTTGAACCCTAAGATACCAAATAAAGGTCATTCCAAGGTGAATCTAGGCGATTTAAACTAGAGTTCAAAGGAAACATAAAGCATCGAGTGCGTACTTGTGAACGGGGAGACGCCGGCGCGAGATCTTGCACCCAGCGGCCTTACCTTCCCAGGAGGAAGGGTTTTAACCAACCATCCTCCGAGTTGTCATCCTCGGAGGGTGTTTGGTTGCCTATAAAATAGAAAAGAAAGCTATTACAAGGGTAGAAATGAGAAAAACCAAAAACGGAGTCGTTTGAACACAAAAATAGGAAGCAGAAAATTTCTCTATGCACAGTAATTTTCGCTATGATAGCGAAAATTCGCTATGATAGTGAAATTTCGCTATCACAGAGAAAATTCAGCTATAGCGAAAATTGAAAATTTAGATATTCACAGTAATTTTAAGCATGATAGCGAAAATTTAAATATGATAAGCGAAACCCCCAGCTATCATAGCCAATTCTCGATATTAGCAAAAATTTTCAACTACTGCATCCTTTGTTAGCTCTTGTTAGATTGCTCCTAACACTTCTCATCGATTCGTATTTTTTTCTTTCTTTTCCTTTTTTGATATTCTTTTCTTCGATTTTTGATGTAATGCTAAGTTATCGAGAGTGCTTCATACTTCAAATAGCTCGACAAACTTGGCATTAAACTTACCACTTGTAAATTAGCACCAAATATGATGTTAATGCAATGAGAGACCCGAACATGTCAATTGGGTTAATTATAACAATTAATTGCACAAAAGCTTCAAAACCTATTAAAAATAGAGGGCTCGAAAATAGCACTTTTGGGCACTAATAATCACCTAACCTACGCATTTGCTGGTCCCTTGCTTGATGAAAGAAAGAAAGAAGAGAGCATAAGTGATAACAAAAATAATGTTCACAAAAATGGTATTTTAAAAGGTTGTGAATTAGGTAATGCCTAACCCTAAGAATCATCAAAGCCTTGTTCAATAACTATCTTGGAGAATGAATGCCATACGAAATTGAGTATCAAAAGAGCCTCCATCTCGATGAATCAACCGGAAACTTCATTAAAATCCGTGTTTGTTTGATCGGCTCTCGACAAATAGCCCCAGCCCAGCACTCTCCTGACACAGCTCTTGCCCTGACCCTTATCTTCAACAAACCTAAATGAATCGGGACCCACTCTTATTCCACAACTTTTTTTTTTTTTGTTGTAGGGGTGCAATGCTGAGGAATCGACCTCACCAAAGTCCATGTAGCAGGGATCTCACAGGTGACTCCCGACCCAGTGGAAGCAGGCGCCTGATCATGGATCTTTTCGACTACTAACTCTTCGAGGTTTCACCGGGACTCGAATGATTTCGAAACTCAGCTTCTAATGGCCCCAAACTCCTATCCACCCGTGTAGCGAGCACTAAGTCGGTGGCTCCCAACCAGTTGGCTTAGGGCACCGGGCTTTAAAGGCTTTCGCCATATACCCCTCGGACCGTGCTCGGGTTTCAAGGCAAAGCGTTGCAATTTTCCTTCTTTTTCTTTCTCTTTTCTTTTTATTTATTTTTTGGAAGACGCATTGGTGGCACAACTTTCATGAGGTCTTAACTTTATTAAAGGTGGTCAAGGAAACTAGGGTAGGTTATTGCAAAGCTTAGGAGGCTAGGCAGTTTTTCAGGTTATTGAAGAAACCTAATGTGCTCGGTGTGTGGTTAGCTAAAGGTGGAAGAAAAATGGTTGAAAGCAACAAGAATTCAACTAATCATTCACTCAACTAGGCATTGATTAGTACCCAAAAAGTGCTATTTTGAGCCCTATATCAGATAGGTTTTGAGTGCTTTTTTCGCACTAATCATGCCAATTATACCAATTGAAGTGTTAAGGTGTTCTTAGTATCACTTATGTCGTTTAAAGGTTATTTTGGTTGTTTTGCGAGGTTTTGCGTACTTTGAGTTCAATATCGAGACATATGCTAAACACTTTGAAGGAATTGAGACCCCATTATTGACCATCGAAACATCACCGAAAAATCAAAAAGAAAAGAATGAGGCAAAGTGATAAGATTGGTGCGATATTAAACAGTGACATACCGGTGGAGAGTAAACCAATTCGGGGAATTTAAGCTATGGTGCGAAAATTTATTTGATTGCGAAAATTCGCAATCATAGCGAGTTTCGCAATCCTAAGCGAAATTGTGAGCCCCATCTAGACTGAATTTAGCTAACCCTTTGTTCCCCTGTAAAAATGCGGTTTAAGCTATCACCTAAAAATTCCGTGGCCTTCAGCGAAATTTAAATACCAGCCAGCAGATTCAGTGCCTAAGCGAAATTCTCTGATTTGCTATCTACGTGCAATTTCGCTACCTAAGCGAAATTTTAAAACGCCTAGCATTTCATTTACTAGCGAATGGCACATCACTAACTGAGAATTAATACCTTGTCATCCTTTTGTAATTAATACCATGAGCTTACATTTTGGTGTATTACTTTCTTGTCCTTATTTTAGCCAAAATGTTAGGCTTTATTAATAGTTTCACATAATGGGTGGCCTATATAAACCCCCTTAGTTTTGTAACGGAAAGCTATTGGGAGACAATCTTTTGGCTAAATTTTTGCCATGTAAATATCTTGACTTTCACTTAGGGTTTGGTTTTCTCTCTTCTCTCTCATCTTTCTCTCATTTTCTAGGCTGCCAAACAACCCTCTTGAGGATGTGACTCAAGAGATGCTTGGCTAACCTCTTCTTTGAAAGAGGAAGGTAGCTAAGCGGTTGTGGGGCGATTCACGGGGTTGTCGTCATGTGTTAGAGATACTGAATACGTATTTATGGCTCCCATCTTCTCAAACTAAGGGTTGAATATCATTTAATGTGTCATTAATTTGGCAAATACTTACCATGCTTTAGGATCTGATGTATACTTATTCTTTAGATACCTTTGTGGTTTTAGATGGTCTTTACGAGCCCACTTGAAATGATGTTGAATGTTAGGGTTTAAAGCCCGAAAGGAAATTTGTAGATGCATATTTTTGTGTTGACTCAAATAGGAATTGATTCTAGGGTTAGGTTTGCTAGTTAAACAAAAGGTCAAGTTATGGCTTGGGTATAGGTTGCTTGTCATAATGCGAGGATAAGAGCAGGGACACTTGTTTGCCTATGTTATCAAGTTAGTGACCTAAATCTTCAAAGTTACCTTTCACACATCACTTCGGTCTTTCACAGGTTATTGATTTTCAAACTACTCACCTTGTTTTTGAAAACAATCCAAAACCAAATAAAGCCTTGCCTTTTTCACACTTATGCAAATCATTCCTAGGATGAAACCCATCCCCGTGTTAGACCACAGACATTATCGCGGTGATAGCGGCTAAGGCGGTAGGAGGAACTTAGGATATAAATTTTGTTATTCGCTCAACCTCAACGCGTAGCGCGAATCAAATGGCGCCATTGGGGATGGTGCCAAACTACTTTGATGAGTTGAAGTGTAATACCCAGCAGTCAACATCACAAGTGAAGGTAACCTTTTTATGCTTTTTTTGTAATCCGATTCTTTATGGCTGTGAAGTGTTCATCACTTTGCGATAGCGCACTATTTTGTTTTTTGCCATACGGTCGGTTTTATTTTAGCTAACAACCTTTTTGGGTTGGATTGTGCTCTTTGTTGTGTCTCGGTTTATTGTAACAGTTTTGTATGCGATCTTGGGACGGAGGAATCGCAATTAGGTACAAGATCATTTGCTAGTCGGTACACGCCATTGAAACCTTGGATCCTACGAGCAATGGTCAGACAGGTTACGATGAATCGGCGGCCTATAGGTCGATGAGGACCATATTCACCTCCTAGGTTAATTGCCCCTTCTGCATCATTACCTCCTGGCGAAGATGTAGCGGTGAGACTATCTGAGTACCTCTACTCCCCACGTATCATGGTAGCAAATGAAAATCCATACACTCCACATAAGGGGATTTTGAGGAAGTTTGCACAACCTTTAAGGAAGGTATGATTGAAATGGATTTGCTTAAGTGAAAGCATTTCCATTGATACACAAGGACAAAAGGGCAAGATTTTAGCCAACTCATGAGACTTAGAGCCACAGAAATTGGGTGAAGTACATAGCGAGTTTTTAAGAATTCTTGATGCTCATAAGACCAACAATTTGAAGAGACAGAATTTACACACACCGACTCAAGATGGTGAGAGGTTTTTGCTCCAGTGTTGGGGAGGGTATGGAGACCATCGGTGCATGCCCACGTCATGGGTTTTTGACCATGAATCTTTATTAAACCCGCCCACATGGTGATATATCTCTGCAGTAAGCAGTTATTGGAAACCATGTGGGGAGATTTTGAGCAAACACCACACATTAAACCATAGTTTCTTAAATTATATAATTTGAAACTAAGGGTTGGGATGAACCAAACCTAGGGAAATGAAACAATGGGGCCCTCGAACCAACACCAGGGAGGATTTATACAACGCAGGAAGGGCGTAGAAATGAAAATTTAGGGTATTTCAACCTTAGCTAGGAAGGTAGAGGAGCTTGAAGGAAAAAGGCTCCATGAAGTGCAAGCGGTGGCCGAAAATCACACAAGCCAATCCACACAAATTTCCAATCCCTGCTGGCCCATCCCGGTAGAACGGTGTCCTTGGCCCCCAGCCGATGAAGGATTTGATGTCGGAGATGTCGCGAATCTTTGTAGGGTGTCTGACCACCACAACGATACCCCATATGGAAATACCTACAATTCCAATTGGAGAATTCACCTAACAACTCTGCGAAGCCCACTCCCACAACCTGCCTCAGGCCAAACCACGAGTTTGGTTCCCAATATCAACCCATGACCACCACCATCCTCATCTCTGTGGAGCAAGCCATTTAAATTTGAGTAAGGTGGTAGGCAACTTTGTGGAAGAGCGAAAGGAATTAATGTGCAAGCGGCACAAAGTTGTAGAAGTACGAACAAGAGAATAGATGGAGCTAGAGCAATCTAAACAAAAGAATTAATGACTACAAGAACTTCAATCCATGGTCAACTGATAATACGGAAGTGCGCTGAGAGAGGAAGGTTTCCTTCCCCAAACATTGCCAAATCAAAAGGGTCCATGAGGTGAGTTCATCTAGCAATTCAGGAATGGATGAGTAAAGGCTATAATCACCCTTAGGAGTGGAAAGAGGTTGGTCGGTAGTGCCCCGAACACATTGAAGAAAGCTGGGAAAGGAGAAGAAATGGAGCAGGCGAATTCTCACGAAGGAGGACTCAATGAAATCTGACATGCCACCTCCATTTCCCCCAGCACTTAGGGGCAAGAAAAGGCATCCCAACAAGCGAGCATCCTAGAGTCCTAAGAGCGGGTAAAAGTCAACATACCTCTTTTGGACATAATCAACCAGTCCTGCTGTCAAAATTTTTTGAAAGATCTTTGCACAGTATCAAGAAGGTTGGGCATTTGAAAGAACCTCCTTTGAGACCAAGTCGAGTGCCATAATCCAAAGCAAGAACCTGTCAAATCCTGAGGATCCAGAGGATCCACAATTTAGGTCAATATTGGTGGGAATTGCATAGACAAGTCATTGGCAAGTTTAGGGCGTTGTGAACCTCACTAGTATTACATGTGCAAACGGTTAGGTTTGGTGAACTTAAACCTACCGCATCCCACTCCATTGCCGATAGATTAGTACAAATCCCAAGGGATAGTTAGAGGATGTAGTGAAAATGGGCAATTCTACCCAGTGGATTTTATAATTACTTGGCTCTTGACCATTGCAAATAGACAATCATGTGCCAATCATCATGGGAAGACCATTTTGTGCGATGATGCAATCATCATTAGGAATGAGTCATGCAACTTACCTTTGGTAACATGACCCAGGTTGAACATATTCCATGGAACAACGAAACCTAAGCTGGCAGCAAATGAAAATCAATTTGATGAGTTTGTTTCAAGTGAGTGAATTATCACGGGAAAGCTTAGTGTCCGGGGGTGCAAGGTGTCTTAAGGTGAAGAAAGAGATTTTGGTCCCTACCATCGACACCTTGCAAGGCAATTGATAAGTCGAATCCATGAAGTTGGACCGAATTAACAATTGGAGCTTGGCGCCTGTGGGTCGGCCAGACTCTTGCGGGGGTTGAGGAGATCATTCTCCTTGACCCTCAGCAGGTAAATTTTAGAAGTGAGTGATTTGGTGTTCTATGAACTAAATTAGATGATAAATGTTTTTATTTTAATTTAAGTCGATTTCAATAATTTTAGTTATTTTTAAGTTTCAAGTAGTTTCCCTTTTAATGGTAACTTTTTGTCTATATATTATAGTACTTTTATAAATTTTAATTATAGTATTATATATTAATTTTTATATAATATTTTTATTTCTTATATTATTATCTTCAAACTAAAAATTTTGAAATTGGATGGCGATACAGTAGGCTAGTGTATAATAAGCGAAAATGAGGTGGAATTGGACTCTTCGTTTGCCTCATAGTCTATATAAAGATGGGAGGGGTTTAGTCATTTAGTCATTTCATGATACACCTCCCAACGACTCGAGCCACAGAGCCTCATGCGCCTGTAGTTGGTCATTGCGACCAGGCCGATCCTACGCCCCCACAGGCCGTGCAGGAGCCCTGCTTGCACATAGCCCACCTCAGGCCACATTGTAGCTCCGGTAGGCGAGTCCACAATCGATCTGTTCCGCTGCCAGCGTAGCCGCCCGAGCCCTCTTGCCCTCCCTTTTCTCGGTTTATTCGCCTTGCCTGCCCCCGTGGTTTACTGACCCATAGGCACTATTGGCTAATGCAGAGGCGAAAGTGTGACCTGCCAGCGAGCCCCGAGTAGTCAGTGTTCTATTTTAGAGTGACTCGGGTTGTCTCGGCGATAAGCCACCAAATCGATCCATCTGATTACCTTGATTACATTTTCATCGTGAGCCCTCTTCCGGTGTTTTATTAAGTTCGGTTGTAGTTCGTACTAAGGGTGGGTCCATAGCCAGTAGTAAGGTGGTCGGTACACACAGGCGAGAGGCCCGGCTTTCGGTCGGCTCCGGTACAATCCGATCCGTGACGATACACGAGGCCTCGAGGTTCGGCTTGATATCGGACACGGATGGGACCCGGGCGGTCCTGTACCTGGCGCGAGCTAGGAGGGCGCGACCCTCGGCGAGCCCGCACACATCGAGGCGGTGAGTCATCCTCATCCGGCCTCACTTCGTCTCGATCGTCGGGTTTGTAGAGCGACATCGCCGCCTCAGTTGTCGCGCTAGGATCGGGGGCGTTGTTGGAAGAGGCACCCCATTCAGGGAATCGCACTACATTCGAGTTTTCGCCGGGGTGTTCTATGGCGTCGGTGATCCGGGGTGCGGGGATTTATGAGGTTGATTCAGGGAGCATTTATTCCTGTAGCCTTCATGACCCAGGATAGTATTATTACCCCGGGTGGTGCTGCGCGGTTTGCTCGCTCGATGACATCTCGGGAAGCGGTAGTCGCGTGAGCTCCCGAGTTCTCATAGATGATCGCCGGGAGTCCTGGCGGGCGAATCATTTAAGTGACACTGGCACCGTATCGCGGTAATTCAGAGGTTATCGAGCTTGGAACACCCTCGGCCAGGAGATGGTTGCATCGCCGAGACATCACCGAGCGGGGCTAGTACTCACATAGGAGCTCCGCCTCGGATCTTGGCCCCCAATTGACCACCTATTGAGGACTAAGCATTCCGTTGCGGCGTATGTCACGACGGAGAACCCTCTTGGAGGTTCTTTCTGGATCTCGGAGGAATCTTTGGTTCAATCCCTCTGGTACATTGATGACCTCCTTGATGCATTGAGAGAAGGTCCATCGGAAGGGCACGGTTGGCAGAGTCTTCAACTGCGTCTGAGACTACTCGCGGGTTCGAGCATTTGGGATTCCGGAGGCCCGAGTTGGAGGAGATCAGTGCCCTCTAGTCACAATCCTTTGGGCGAGTGATGACCATGCCTGTATCTTTCCTCCTCCGGCAGCAGGACCAGGAGGAGGTACCGGATCAGGTGGTCGAGGACTCCCACGAGGAGACCAGTATGCATGCCCACCGAGCGAGATCTGGAGGTCGGCTCAGCATCACCATCCCTCATCTCCTCCTCCACATTACACATCGTAATTTGCCGGTGTCGCTGGCCCATCTTACTCGCACCATTCACACGAGTATGTTCACGCCATTTCGAGAGAATCATTTGGAGTGATGGATGCCTATTTGCTTTCATTGGCGGCCTCGGGCGGCCCGGGATCGGGAGGTTGACTCAGTGTCGCTCCATCTTTGCGGTGATTATGACTCACTGGGTCTTCCTCGTGTTCGGATCGGAGGAGCCTCTGACGCGGCATCCGCGTCATTGGATGTGTTGGGCTGCGACGAAGCGATCCACGAGACCCACCACCACCACAGCGGTAGGGTGGTTGGGTTTCTTGATTTTGTATAGTTACCGGCTTTATCAAGCTACTTTTGCTAATTTTGATTAGGATTCATGTATTAGCCACATAGTAGGCGATGATATTTTGTATGTTTAGCTTTTGGTATGCATGTACTATGCATTTTGGCTTCTCAAGCTATTCATTATATATATACACACTTTTGCATATACTTTTTGTGCCTCCATCTTATGTAATCGTTTTGTCTTTAATTGCCTGATTGGTGCCCCGATTGAACAGATTGGAGTAGCAGTGAGCAATTGAATTGCTTCAATTGGACATTTGAATTGCCTTTAAATGGAAAATTTGAAACCCTGTTTGTCACCTTTATGTTAGAACAAATTCCATGTTTGATATAATTTTGGTCGGTTGAGTTCGACATACTTAACTTGGAACATTTCTCCGCCCAAGCTAATTCACACCTTGCAGTTGTTTCAATAAGAACATCAAATTAGTTGCTTCCTTTCACTTTGCATAAGCCGGCCTTAGGCATGTTAGCGACCCTAGGATAGGTTTGTGGTACCTGATGAAGACCAATGTAGTCTTCCAAAGGAAAGAAAGAAAAAGCAAAAGAAAAAGAAAAAGAAGAAAGAAAAGAAAAATAAAGTCGGTGACACTTTGCCTTGAAAGCGAGGAACACGGTCAGGGTGTATGGTGAGAAGCCTTTGAAACTTAGATGCCACAAGCCTTAATTGGTTGGGAGTCATCGATTTAGTGTTCGTTACATGGGTGGATAGGTAGATTTAACGATTTTATGCGTGCTTGATTTTGAAGTCATTCGGTCAGGGTGAAGCTGTAGAGTTTGTGGTCGATGATCACTTTGGCTTGATGCCTAAACCTTAATTGGTTGGGAGTCCCGGTGGACCCCGTTACACGGACTTTGAGTGAAATCGAATTTTAAGCATTGCACCCCTCTGATAGTTGAATAAAGAAAAAAAAAACGTAACTATCCTTATCTAGGTTGTTCAACAGCTTAAGGCCATGCCAGTGCTAGGTTGGGGGGAAGGGACAATTTTACAATTTATTGGCTCGATCTGGTTAAATAATGAACCATTAGACTTTGGTGGAAATTCCAGTTGAGAATCATGGAACCAATATTGACCTGAAATTGTTCTTGTATGGTTTTGGCTCTTTCATGGCGGTTTTCAAACTTGGTGTCAATTTTTCAGTTTAAAGGTACTGTTTATATGTATATACACCTTTTTGAATCATAAACTTTTTGAGAATCACTGCATGCATCTTTTGTTGCATTTGCTAAGGGACTAGCAACGTTTCAGTTGGGGGGTGTGATTAGTACCAAAGTGCGTACGAACCACATGTCGGATAGGTTTTGAGTGCTTTTTGAGCACTAATCAGTACCAATTATACCAATTAAGTGTTCGGGTGTTCTTAGTATCACTTATGTCGTTTAGAGTTATTTTTGGTTGTTTGCGGGTTTTACGTACTTTGAGAGTTCAATATCGAGACATATGCTAAACCATGAAGATTGAACCCATTCATCAGCCATCAAACATACCAAAAATCAAAGAAAGAATGAAGGCAAAGTGATAAAAGTTGGTGCAGTATTGGAGCAGTAGGCCATGCAGTGGAGATCAGCAATTCCAGGGAATTTCGCTATGATTGCGAAAATTTCGCTGGGATTGCGAAAATTTCGCAATCATAGCGAAAATTTCGCAATCCTAGCGAAATTGTGAAATTTCTCTAGACTAAGAAACTAGCCTAATACTTGTTCTAAGAAAAATGCGATTTAAGCTATCACCTAAAAATTTCGGCTAAGGTAGCAAAATTTCTCCTAGCTAGCGAAGTACCGGTGCCTTGAGAAATTCTCACGATTTAAGCTATCTACGGTAGATTTCGCTACCCTAGCGGGGGACACCGTAACTAAGCGGAATTTTTCATTGCTCCCTAGCGGGAGTGTGCAATCTTGCGGGAGTGTGCGCCTTGTATCCTTTTTTGTAATTAATGCAAGCAGGCTTCATTTTGGTGTATTACTTCCTTGTCCCTTATTTTAGCCAAAATGCTAGGCTTTATTGTGGTTTTTCACATAATGGGTGGCTATATAAACCCCCTTAGTTTTGTAGCGAGAAGGAAGCTAAGCCCAGGAGACAATCTTTTAGCCGCAATTTTCACTTTATGTAAATATCTTCGCGGCTTTCACTAGGTTTGGTTTCTCTCTTCTCTCTCCTCTTTCTCTCTCATTTTCTAGGCTGCGAAACGACCCTGCAGGGATGACGCTCAAGGATGCTTGGCTAAACCTCTTTTCTTTGAGAGGAAGGTGGCTAAGCTTGGTTGTGGGGCGGTTCACGAGGTTGTCGTCATGTGTTGAATGCTCAGTCACGTATTTATGGCTCCCGTCTTCTCAAACTAGGGTTGAATATCATTTAATGTCATTAATTTGGCCAATACTTACCATGCTTTGGGATGCGGTGTATACTTATTGCTAGATGCAATGGTTTTTAGATGGTCTTTACGAGCCCTTTGAAATGATGTTGAATGTTAGGGTTTTAAAGGCGAAAGAGAGTTTGTGAATTGCATGTTTTGTGTTGACTCAAATAGATGATTCTAGGGTTAGGTTTGCTAGTTAAACAAAGATCGGTTATGGCTTGGACTATGGGTTGCTTGTCATAATGCGAGATAAAGCAGGACACTTGTTTGCCTATGTTATCAAGTTAGTGACCTAAATCTTCAAAGTTACCTTTTCACACATCACTTCCAGTCTTTACAGGTTATTCGGTTTTCAAACTACTCTGCTTGTTTTTGTTTCAAATCCAAAAATCCAAATAGAAAGCCTTACCTTTTTCACACTTATGCAAATCATTCATAGGATGAAAACCCCCCACGTCCAGTGTTCGACCACAGACCGCTATCTCACTGTGGTAGCTTGACTACGGCAGTAGGAGGAACTTAGGATATAAATTTTGTTGATTCCGCTCAACCTACTGTGGCACGAATCAGGCATGGAACCAATCTAACATTAATAGAATTGGACAGTGCTTCAATTTTTCAAAATACAGGCTAGGCAAACCACAAAAAAATTAGGTGTAGTTTTTGAAAAAAAATAAGTTGTATAGTATAACAGCTTCACAAAAAAAAGAAACCAGCAAGCCATTGAACATCACAAAATGGGCTTGCTCAAAATAGTAACAAAAATATAAGTGCAAAAGCCACTTCCTTAAAGCTAACTCCTGACCAAATATCTCATTGTCCTTAATGGGAGCTCCGGATTGGAAAGTTAGGAAGGAAGTGTACCCTCCTGATGAGATGTGATCATTTTTGGATAGGAGACTTCGCAAGATTACTATCGACACCTTATTCACTCCGTTTGGGCTTCAAATGAACAAGTTAGAAGAAGGAAAGAGAGAAAAAAAAAGTGACCAGTTGGAGAATTTTGAAAATTTCACTTTCATATATATTTCAAAAGTGTTCTTTCTGGTTAGATTTAGATTTTACACTCTCTAAGCTTTCCCAGCGGTGCAAAATGCCTAAGCAGGTCGGTTCATAAAAAAAGTTATAAGCGAAACAAAATCAAGAGGCAAAACTGTGGGTGGTAGCGAAAATTCGCTATGATAGCGAAAATTTCATATAGCGAAAATTTCGTTATGTTTGCGAAATTTTCGCTATGTGAAATAGCGATTTTTTTTTTTTGAAAAATAAAATAAAATAGTAATAATAATAAAAATAATAAAATTAAAAATAAAATAGAATTTTTTTTTATTTTTTTAAGAACAAATATTTTTAAATAAAAGAAAAATAAAAAATAAAATTTTTTTATTTTACAAACATAATTTAATAATAAAAAAAATAGTTTTTTATAAATAAAATAATAATAAATAAAATAAAATAAAAACACTGTGCACAATTTTGTCTTTTCCTGGGGGACATCCGTACATAATTTTTGCTACATAGCGAAATTTCGCTATGTAGCGAAAATTTCGGTATGTAGCAAAATTTTTGTACATAGAGAAAATTTCGCTATGTTTGCGAAAATTTCACTTATAATTACGAAAAATTCCCTATTTGCCAGAGATTGCTCCTGATCTTCATTACTGCTTCCAAAATTTTCACTAGAAATGCAAAAATTATCTGAAAAATTAAGAAAAATTCTGAAAAGTGAAAAACAAGTTAGAACAAATATTAACTTAAAGTGGGAAAATCTAGAAGAAAACTTATAGAAATCTAAATAAAATAAAATAAAATGAAATAAAACAGAAAATTAAAACAAAAGTGGAAATTTGTGCTCCCCCGAGCCGATTTTTAGGCCTTTGGAGGTTGATGGACTGGCGAAGCTTAGAAATGTCGAGGTTCGAGTGCTCCAAATCCGAACCAGCACCTGAACCATCCACTGTGCCATGCGATGTGAGCGGATGCTAATGTTTTGATATAGTGGCAAAAGCTTGTACAATGGCCACTAATCTCTTGAAGTTTTGCATGGCAGGCAGTGATGGGTTGGCCTTAACTTTGGGTGCTTGGGGGTTGGCGGGTGCTTGGTGTGGCGAGAATATACACTTGGTCGGGTGGAGAGATGCGCGGTGGACTTTTGGTGGCTTGGGCGGTGGCGGTGGGGTTCAGTGCAGGAAGTGGTTTCAAAAGCAGGCTCTTGGGGCTCTTCCACTATTTCTTTTTCCCACTTTACCCTCCTCGGTTATAAGGGAAGGATTTCTTCTTTCTTCTCCTTGGAAAACAACACCACCGTATCGAGGATTCGAACTGACCCTTGACAGTTCAATAAAATCCTCTATATTTTGGTGTGATTTGTTGTGTGCTGCTCCTACGCCATGGTGTCACTTTGACACTCTTTCTCTGGTGGACATTGCTGCCGATCGATTAGGTTTTCAATGGAGTCTTGCAGGTTGTCCCATTTATGCTCAAAATCATTTTTCAGCCCATCTAACTTCTTGTTCAAATTGTCTTCCACAGTGACAATTCTCTAATTCAAATGGGCATTAATCCTTACGCTGCATACAAAGGTCATCCACTATCTGGGTAAGGTCCAATGGCTTGTTGAATGGAGAAGTTAAGTGTGGTGGTGAGGTGACTAAGGAGTTGGAAAAACATGCTTTAATGGAGGTTCGGGAGGTGCATGCATGGAGGTCTTTGTTCCATGGAAATTTGTGTGAGTCTCTGACTATGGTTGTAAAGTACTACCATATGGTGAACTCATCCATTGGTTTCTATAGTCCCTCATGGACTTATATTCATTTGGTTCTCCCACGGGTTCTTGTTTTGCCATGGCTGGTTTTACGTAATCCTACATTGGACATATGGCTCACAGGGTTTCTCTCCATAGGGTGCTCGCTATATATGATCCCCTCGAGCCTTTGGAACATGAACCCCGCAGCAAAACAAAGCAAACACCAAACAAGAAGAAAATAAACAACTCTATCGAGGTAAGTTAGCTAAAAACAAAAATAAATGAAACAAAATTAAACACACTTGAAAACACTAAAAATATATATCTGAAAATTCACGAGAACTTGTGATGAAGATCTAAGTGTTCCACGAAACTTGTCGAATGCACTTAGAGCACCATCCTAAACATAGCGCCATTTGATTCGTGCCACAAAATTTATATCCTAAAGCTCCTACTTCCGTAGCAAAGCTACTGCAGTATAGTGGTCTAGGGTCGAACACAGGGATGGGTTTTCTTTGCACAAATGATTTACTGTTAAGCTCAAAAATGGTGAATTTAATTTGGATTTTGGGGTTTTGATAAAAACAGGGGGTGTAATGGTTGGTAAAATGAAATTTAAA
The DNA here is from genome assembly GCA_016808115.1 of Tetrastigma voinierianum. Taxonomy (NCBI): domain Eukaryota; kingdom Viridiplantae; phylum Streptophyta; class Magnoliopsida; order Vitales; family Vitaceae; genus Tetrastigma; species Tetrastigma voinierianum. The sequence continues at coordinate 174,360 of JAEQBH010000938.1, forward strand.
TAAAATAAAATGTAAAAGAAGTCTTCTTAAAGTGTCAAGCTACTGGATTTAGGTTCTAAAGGTCATTGAGAGGTTCTCGAGTCCATTTCCTCGCGTTGGGGAGGATTACATATAGTCATCTCCCGAACCGAATCTTCATTTAGCTATAAAACCTAACCCAAAATAATTATCCTTTTGAAAGATGGTGTTTACTGAGTAGCAGTGGTCATAGACGTGAAAACGATTCTCACGACTCATGTTAGAATGATTAATAGAGGGTAACTAATGAACCTCAGTGGATCTAGCAATAAGCATCCACTTAACCTAAGATTACCAGAAATAAAAAGGTCATTCAAGGTGAATCTAGAGTTTAAATATAGAGTTCAAAGGAAACACAAACTGCCAGTGCGTACCTGCGTGAAAAATAGGGGAACCTTTACTTGACCTTCGGATGTTACCCTAGCGGCCTTCCTAACGAGAGGGAAGGGTTTTAACCGACCATCATCGAGTTGTGATCCTCGGAGGGTGTTTGGTTGCCCGAGAAAATAGAAAAGAAAGGAAAGAAAATGAAACGAGAGAGCGGGAAGCGGGAGGGAAATTTGGCTTCTCCCGAAAATATATTACTTGGAAGCTTGATTGATTATTTACAAACATGACTCTAGCTTATATAGTGCCTAGACGAGGGAAATTACAAAAACAAACCAAAACAAAAGCTATTACAAGGGTAAAAATGAGAAAAAACCAAAAACGGAGTCTTTTGAACACAAAAACAAGAAGCAGAAAATTTCGCTATGCACAGTAATTTTCGCTATGATAGTGAAAATTCGCTATGATAGCGAAATTTCGCTATCATAGCGAAAATTCAGCTTCTCGCGGTAATTTAGCTATCTGCTTTGTATTTTATTTATGATAAGCGAAAATTTCTCTATAAATAAGCGAGAGTAGCTATCATAGAGAACCACCAACGTGCGAAATTTTTGCACTATTCATCCTTTGTTAGCTCACTGTTTCATTGCTCACTTCTTTGCTACTCATCCCGATTCATGTATTTTTGCTTTCTTTCCTTTTACGATATTCTTTTCTTCGATTTTGATGCGTAATGCTAAGTTCTACCGGAATTCTTCATTAGCAGGAATGACTCGACAAACGGCATTAAGCTTGTAAAAGTTGTAAATTAGCCACAAAATATGATCGAGTAGTAAATAGGGACAGAACATCAATTGGGTTCAATGTAGATGAAGTACACAAAAGCGCTCAAAACCTATTAAAAATAGGGCTCAAAATAGCACTTTTTGGGCACTAGTCAATAATGATTCATACCATGTGGCTGCTATATCTCTCAAAGAAAATGGGAAGAGATGCAACTTTATCACCTCTGGTCTCACTCCATTCAGCTTCAACGTATTTGCCATCGAGAAATTTTCCGGGTGCTCGTTTGGGTCTTGATTGGGAGTGACCGGTGAAGCCCGTCTTCTTTACCATTGTAATCAAGGTTGACTTTAGTTGAAGTTATTTGCATCCACAGTAGGTTTGTCACGATTGCGAGAATACTCTTCACGAATAGGCCTCGGAAATCCTCCATTGTATCGGTATTGGGAGGCCTTAGGCTCAAATCCTCTGCTCCTGCAATACGGTCATGTCTCTCTTTGCCCTATTTGCGTTTCTGCTCTTTTTGTCTTTCTTAAAAAGCAGTGTTCTTCGATTCGATTATCTGGCGGAATGGTCGAATCACCCCATTTCCTATGCATTAAAGAATTTCTGAAATCATATTCAGTTAATAAGTTAGTCAAACTAAACAAACATTTTTCGACATGAAACTGTTAAAGATTAGTGGTTGATGTAGCCTTTGCGAAAGCTATTTTTGTTATTTTTCTTTTATAAAATGTCCAAATTAGCCTTTCCCTCTTTTGTCAGAATATTGATCTATATAATTCTTTCAATCCTCGGCAACGGCGCCATAAAAACTTGTTTGCCTTTTTCTATATAGACTAAAACCCATCAAATTAACATAGTTCAAGATCCTTTTTGCTTCTGCTTTGCATCCATGTCATTTTAGATAGAAAGTTTGTGATAAATAATTTTCTCTTAATGTTCATGATTTAAAGATAAGGGTCAAGTCTATGACTCTTTGCAAGTGCCTGAGTCCTTCAAGTAGTAAAATCTGAATATAAAATCAGATATCATTCCCGCAGTTGGTAGCAATTAAATATCAACTACCCCAAACCTCACCAAAAATTCCGCTTACTATTTGGACTGAAACTTCGTAGTGAAAGTTTTATCTAAACAACAAAAATTAAAATCCTATGCTATTGAATATTGTCGAACTAATAAAACAAAAATAAATGAATAAAAATAAATTATATCTATAGCAGATAAGATTGAATCGGTTTCTGTGAGAAATGAAAACTATCGGTGAAATACAGTAAGCGGTCAGTTCGGCACTAAAGTATATTGCTGCATTTTATATACGGATGCGATTTTGTCGAGATTTCCTAATTTTAGGTGGATTTCTCCATATTCAACTGGTTAAGATATCCTTGCTTCTCTCGAAGGCAGAATCCCAAACCGGCTCACAATATTCAATTTCTCTTGTAAGTCTGGGTATTTTCTCTGATGCCCTTACATTTCCTGTTGGCGTGATTTTTATTTGCTTTTTTCATTCTTAGAGTTTTATGGCTTCTACCACTTAATTGGTGGCTCGACCTCGGATCTATGGAGTTCGTCCTTTCCCTTGATTGAATCCTAAGCTAACACGAGGTTAAGACTTACGCTAGATTAAGGTAAAAGCTACCGATTATTTATGTTGTTAAATACACCCTCGGCTTGATTATGAGCGAATGGGGGATTTATCAAATGAACTCTCGAGCTCGTGGTTCAGTTCATCAATGGTAGTCGAACATACCCAGAAAAGAATGCTCTCAACTCTCGGGAATCTCCATCTATGTGTCACGCAGAGGGCATCCTGGATATCAGAGTAAGATACATTCCCTCTACTGGTATTAGGTATTTTCTTGTTGGGAACTTACAATTCACAAATGACACGAATAAGTAAATTCAAACCCCAATTAGTTCTCCGTATTTGTGCGGGAAAGGCGCAACTAAATGTAAATCCGTCAGCGAGTTGCGCTCTACGATTATTGCATTGCGAATTAAAATGGAGGCCTTAATCCGTCTGACCATTGTAATTACAATAAAAGCGAGAAGAAATGAATTCGAGAAATTTATGCAGATTTTATAAATTTTCGGTGGTAATACTAAGAAAATAACGAAAGAAAGAAAAATCCATTTCTACTTTCGTCTTTGCACGATTCGCGAATTCAAATCGAAAAGAAATAAACTAAAAAATAAGAAATAAAAATATACTCTAAACTATATCTTACGAGTTCCACTCTCATTTCCCCTTTTACGGGTGACAGGCGGAGCTACTTTACTATTCTAAAGTTGTCTATTTATCTTGTAAAATAAATTGGGTCGAATCCCCAGCTCGGTCGAATCCGCTTTTCGAGTCACATTTGCAACGATTTTCTTTCAAGCTGCTTTGATCCATGAATTGCGACATACGTTTGTAATCGCGACCTTATTTACCTCGATGTTTCTCGGTGTTGATGTCGGCGACCTCGGTTACATGTCGCGGCTCGCCGTTCATCTCTCTTCTTCCGGCTTACGAGTTTGCGACATCTGTTTTGGAGTTGCGACCACGCTACGTTTGTATAGTGATTTCATGTTGTGACTTTGATTTCTTGGTCGCGTTGTGTTGGTGGTACCTTTACGTTTGTATGATGATTTCATATTGTGACTTTGATTGGTGCGGTGTGTTGGTGGTCTTACAGCGGCTTCATAGGTTTCAATTTTATGCTCCCCGCGACCTACGTAGTGATGTCAGCGACTCTTTCTTGCCATTTCTTTTCTTCTGGTCACAACCTCAGTTATTTGTTGCTACCAAAATTCCTCATTCCCACCTTTATTCTAGGTCGACCTCGAGGTGATGTCGCGACCTCATGTTCTCTTTTCGATTGCATGTAGTCATGATTGCTCAAAGTAGTTGTGACCTTGATTTATTATCTTTCGTCTAACTGCCAATTCGCGACCTAAGCAGTGGAATCGCAACATCGTTTCTTATCCTTGATTTGTTAATGGTCTCAACTCCAGTTCTTGGCAAGGGCTTCGGTTTGGCTTCATAGACTAATCCTGCCTGTGTGTCTACCTTGCTGTAGCTTATAGCCTGAATGTCGCATTCTCAGTTGATTCGGTTGGTGTCGCGACATCAAATTGATCATCGCGCGACATGGATTCTTCTTTTGAATATTTCCTTTAGTTCAGGCCACATTTCTTTTTAGCCATGACTTTTTCTTCAAATGTGACTTCCACCCCTTTTTAGGACTTCCATTTCTTCTCAAAAGTTGAATTTGGTGATGTCGTGGCAAGGCTTATTGACCCGACAACTAAGCTTCCTGTCGCGACCCTGATTTTCAGTTGCGACTTCAATTCTGCATGGCGGTTTATTACGATTTTTTTATTTGAGATTTTGCTTTTTCTTTGTATTTTCTGCAAAATGAAATTTGAGTAAAATATCCACATTTATGCAAACAAATCAACATTTATCTCGTAATATACTCAGAAAAATGGATTAAAAATCTAATGAGTTTTTGGACTCATCAGTTGTACACAAATTCAACTAGAGGAATGTGTCTATCCCAACTACCCTCATATTTGATCGCACAACTTCTCAACATATCTTCCAACACTTGGATCACTATTTTCGATTGTCCATTCGTCTGCGGGTCGAATGCTGTGCTGAAATTCAGTCAAGTGCTCAAAGCCTCTTACAATTTTCCCCAAAATATCGAGGTGAACCTTGGATCTCTATCTGAAATGATGGATATTGGAACCCCATGTAACCGAACTATTTCACTTATGTACAGCTATGCCAGCTTGTCAAGTGAATAGTCCGTTCTCATTGGTAGGAAGTGGCGGCCAGTCGTCCGGTCCTACTACGACCCAAAGCGAGTCATGCTTTCTTCTTGTCAATGGTAGCTTGACCCTGAAATCCATGGTGATTCGGTCCCATTTCATTTAAGGTATTCTAATGAAAACGCGATAATCCGGAGGAACTTGGTGCTCGCTTCCCTTTTGACCACGCCCATACCTTGGTCACAAATTCTGATACATATCTTTTCATTTAGGACCACCAGTACGAAACCTTTAAATCTCGATACATCTTTGTGCTACTTGGATGCATAACAAAAGATCCACTGTGTGCCTCTTCTAGAATGGCTTTCTTCAATTCACTATCATTAGTTACACAAACCCAATCTTTATAATACAAGGATCCATCTTCCTTCACTAAAAACTCGGTTTCTTTTCCCTCTCCAATCTGACTCACTTTGGCAGATTTTTTCTTCTCATTCTTTTGTGCCTATAGTATTGATTAGTCCCCAAAAAGTGCTATTTTGAGCCCTATTTTAGATAGGTTTTGAGTGATTTTTGTGCACTAATCATGTCAATAATGCCAATTAGTGTTGGTCTTCTTAATATTACTTATCTTGGGTTTAAGGGTATTTTTTGGTTGTTTTGCGGGTTTGCATATTTTGAGAGTTGATATCGAGATAACAGGCAATGAAGATCGAACTCATTTATCGATATGACATCTCAAAATTCAATGAAGGAATGAAGGCAAAGTAAAGGAAGAAATGATGCATTAGAGGGATGCAATGCGGCCAGTGAAAGAATATGCAAACCGAGAATTTCGCTAAGATTACGAAAATTTATTGGGATTCACGAGACCCCCGCAATCATAGTGAAATTCGCAATCCTAAGCGAAAATTGAAAACTAACTAGGCTTCAAAATTTATTTATGCAGTTCCTAGCGAAATTACACACTTTTCGCTATCTCTTAAAAATTTCGCTAAGCTAGCGAAATTGCCGGTCTCTAAGCGAAATTCTCTACGATTCGCTATCTCTGTGCAATTTCGCTGGCTAGTAGCCTACTAATTAGCGAGAATTTTCGCTACCTAAGCGGGGTGTACGCCTAAGCGAAATCTCTGCATTGTCATCCTTTGTAGTGTCTGGCAGGCCTCATTTGGTGTATTACTTCCTTGTCCCTTATTTTTAGCAAATGTTAGAACTTCTTGTATTTTAAATACGTTGGGTGAGTGCATATAAGCCCCGTAGTTTTGTAACCCTAAGCAACTTGGGAGGCAATCTTTTGGCACAATTTTCATTTTATGTAAATATCTTCACAGCTTTAGTTAGGGTTTGGTTCTCTCTCTTCTCTCTCTTCTTTCCCTTATTTTCTAGGCTACAAGCTTGACCCTCTTGGGGATGACTCAAGAGATGCTTGGCTAAGCCCACTTTTCTTTGAAGAGGGGTAGCTAAGCGGTTGTGGGGCGTTGCGGGTTGTCTTCATGTTAAAATGCTACAGTCTTTGTATTTGTAAGGCTCCCATCTTCTCAAACTAGGGTTGAATCTCATTTAATGTTATTACTTTGTATACTTACCATGCTTTAGGATCTGATGCATACTTATTGCTAGATGTCTTGTGGTTCTTTAAAATGACCTTTCTGAGCCATTGAAATGATGTTGAATGTTAGGGTTTCAAACTAAAAAGGGCTGTAGATGCATATTACATGTGTTGACTCAAATAGGAGTGATTTTAGGGTTAGGTTTGCTAGTTAAACAAAGATCCGGTTATGCCTTGGACTATAGGTTGCTTGTCATAATCACGAGGATAAAACCGGAGGACCCTTGTTTATATGTTATCAAGTTAGTGACCTCGTCTTAAAAGTTACCTTTTCACACTTCACTTTCGGTTTTTACGGGTTGTCCCGGTTTTCAAACTTCTCACCTTTGTTTTTTGAAACAAATCCGAAAATTCAAACTAAAAGCGCACCATTTCAACAACGATACCATGCAAGTCATTCATAGGATGAAAACCCATCCCCGTGTTCGGCCACTGAACCATCTTTGCGGTAGCTTGACTACGGTAGTAGGAGGAACATAGGAAACAAATTTTGTTGATTCCGCTCACCCTACCGTGACACGAATCAAGTACTCGGTTCAACAAATCCGGTTTTGCTACTAATTCTGCTACTATTGAACTGTCGTCTGATTAGTGACAAATGAGCATTCAACGCTCGAAGCGTTTGTACTTACTTTCTACTCAGAGCATCTTCTACTACACTGGCCTTCCCGGGATGATAGTCAATCACACAATCATAATCCTTGATCAATTCCATCCATCTACGTTGTCTCAAGTTAAGCTCTCTTTGCATGGGCAAATACTTAAGACTCTTTTGATCGGTGTAGATGAAACACTTTTCCCCATACAGATGATGTCTCTATATTTTCAATGCAAATATAATAGCGGCCAATTCCAAATCATGTGTAGGGTAATCTTTTCATGCGACTTCAACTGCCTTGAAGCATACGCTACCACTTTACCCTCTTGCATAAGGACATATCCAAGTTCATTTAGTGAAGCATCACCAAAAATCACGTATTCCTTACCATAGGTTGGCTGAGTAAGAACCGGTGCCGGTTAAGAATGCTTTCAACTTTTCAAAGTTGGCTTGACACTTTTCACTCCATTCAAATTTCACATTCTTTTAGAGCAATCTCGTCATCGGGGCCAGAGTCATCGAAAACCCCTTAACAAACCTTCTATAGTAACATGCCAATCCTAGGAAACTACGCACTTCTGTGACATTTGTTGTGGGTTTCCATTCAATAATCACCTCTATCTTCCTTGGATCCACTCGAATTCCTTCTTATGATACAAGGTGTCCAAGAAAGGACACTTCTCTTAACCAAAATTCACATTTTCTAAATTTTGCATATAACCTTTAGTTTCTCAAGGTTTCTAGCACTACTCGAAGGTGCTTGTTATGATTTTCTTGATCCTTTGAATACACAAGAATGCCGTCCATAAACACCACAAGAAATTGATCTACATACAGTCGGAAAACATGATTCATTAAGTCCGTATTGAAAATTTAGGTGCATTTGTCGACCAACGGCATTACAAAGGAACTCATAATGTCTATCTGCAGCGATTACGACGCCGTTTATGCACATCAGTATCCTTAATCCTAAGTTGATGATACGGATCGCCAAGTCGATCTTGAAAAGACACTTGCACCTTTCAATTGGTTAGACAGTCATCAATCACCCAAGGTAACATATATTTGTTCTTCACTTGTCATCTTATTAGGTTGCTATAATCCTTTGCCAAAGCGTACCATCTTTCTTCTTAACAAAGAGCATTGGCGCTCCCCATGGTGATACACTCGGACGAATAGCTCCTTTCTCTAACAATTCTTGCAACTGAAGCTTCAATTCTTTTAATTCCACTGGAGCCATTCTATATGGTGTAATGGATGTCGGAGTGGCACCCAGAACAATGTCAATTGAAAACTCAATCTCTCTCTATGGAGGCAATCTTGGAAACTCCTCCAGAAACACATCCAGATAATCACTAACTATAGAGATGTCTAATAAACTAGGCTCCACCTTTTTCGTATCTATTACATACGCTTCGTGGAAGCCACACCTTTAAATCATCATTATAGCAGTAGCGACGGCTATCACATTAGAGAGGTGGTTCAACCTCTCGCCGATAAAAGTCACTTCCTCGCCACTCGGTGTCCTTAAGGTCACTCTTTTCATTTTAAAATTAATTACCACTTGGTGTCAGGATAACAAATCCATCCCCAATATCACATCAAACTCTCTGAATGGTAATTCGATCAAGTCTCTTGGAAACTCATACTCTCGTATTCTGATGGGGCAATCTCTATAAACTTTATTGACAATGACACTATGCCCAAGTGGATTTGTCACCAAGATATCATACTCGGCTTCACTCTTTGGTAAACTACCCAAACTCGGAATGACAGTACAAATGTAAGAATGGATTGAACCTGGATCCATCAATGCATGTACAATAGCCTCAAAGATATAGAAGTTACCAACTATCACATTTGGTGCATCTTTGTCTTCCACTACCTTAATTACACATGCTCTAGCTAGAGCACGAGCATCCAATCTACCCATAGTCTGTGTCGCTTGTCTCGGTGCACTTGGTGATGCAATACTCTTATTGTCCTTGTTGCTCTTTTGTACTATTGAAGGCGTGCCCCGGTCGGGGTGATGTGAAGGACAAGCTCTAGGACAATCTTTTATCTTGTGCTCATTGGATCCCTGAGCCCAGAGCAAAGCTGTTAGTCTCCAACACTTTCCTTTATGTCTCCTCCCTGATGTGCAAAAGGAGAAACTAGTCCCTTAAAAGGAACCTCCTGGTGCACTAGCAACCAACGGTCTTAGATAGAATAGTCTTATTAGGTAGCACGGTGATCCACTGTTTTGTGAAGTGATTAGAATCACAATGGTCCTCTCGATTTCTTGCTGGTGTTGATAAGAACTTGTTTGTGGGTTTTCTTACCACAATCTTCTTTCTTTTCTTTCATACTCTTCCTTCTTCACTTTTTCTACATTAAAGGCACATGTCACAATCTTAGAAAAGTCATCATGGAAAAATCCTATGACATGGGCCCGAATATAATCATTGAGGCCATTTTCAAACTTACGACACTTCTCTTCTTCAGTAACTAGCATTTCGGGAGCATACTTGCTCAACTGAGTGAATTCCCTCTGATATTCTATCACACTCATCTGTCTTTGCTTTAGATTATGAAACTCTCGTCTCATATTGCTCAAATAAATGCAACCCACATATTGCTTCCTGAATTCTGTCAGGAAGAACTCCCATGTAATACCCTCCGGTGATGCGATTTAGTCACGGAGCCACCATGATAAATCATCCTATAGTAAAGAAGTCGCAGACTCTAAGTTCTCCTCTGGTGTGCAATGAATTTGCTACAACATTCTTTTAGTTATTTCGAGCCAATTTTCCGCCATGGAAGGCTCATCATCTTTCTTCCCAAGGAAATCCTTGGGTCGATATTTTGCCATTCTCTCTATGGCTGACTGTTGGGGAACAACTGCAACCGGTTGCGTTGCTCTTTGCAGTGCCTAAGCTCTCTGCTGGAGGATATCCATAACATCTCCTATCACTTGACCTTGGTCATTCATTAGTTGAACATTGGATGCTTGCCCTGTCCACTAGCAAAGGAAAGCTGTTTAGGCGACTTTCTAAGTCACCTCTGACCCTATGGGGTCCTGAACTATCCATGCTTGACCTATTAAGACCAACAAGATCCACATAAGAGTCACGTCATCCTTTATTTACAAATGCAATGCATGTCATAAAAATTTCAAAATCGTTTTGTAGAACCACCTAAACCTAGGCTCTGATATGGTTGCTTTGTCATGACATAAAAAATTTATGTCGCGACATAGCTTTAAGTCCTTGTCACTGGCCTCTATCGTAGCTTGTAATCTTCTATCATGACTTTACTTCTGAGATTTTACTTGAGTTCTATCGCAATAGACTTTGATATTGTTGTGACTGAACTATGGTGTAGTAGTCTTTATTATGTCGCAACATGATTTCTTTGTGTCGTGACACAAAATCTATTTGCAGCCAACTTCTTAAGTCCTCTAGCTTTTGGATCTTGTTGATTCGAGTGCCGTAGGGTATCCTGAATCAACAAATTTTATACCTAATACCTCCTACGGCTGTAGCATTGCTACTACTGTATAGTGGCTCTAGGATCGTTCGCTGGGATAAGTTTTCTTCATGGAAATGACTAACGATGGGGCTCAGCCCAGGTGATTTCATTTTTTTGGATTTTGGGTTTTCATAGCTTGATAGGTAAATGGTTGAAAACTGAAAAATAAAATAAGTAAAAATTTTAAAGTGATTCTCTTGAAGTGTCATGACAGGCATGGGACCAACGAACAGCGATGGTTTTCTGGGTCTTTTCCTCGCGTTGGGGAGGATGACCTATAGTCATCTCTCGAACCGGTTTTTCATTTAGTTATAAAAATTGACCCAACACAACTATCCTTTGGAAATGGTATTTACTGAGCATTAATGGCTCTAGATAGTAAAAACATATCTCCTTGAACCTTCCAATGGCTAATAAATGACAACTAATGAATCTCAGTGGATCAGCAATAAGCATCCCTTTGAACCCTAAAAAGAATTATCAAATCTACGAGATCATTCAAAAGGTGCATCGAAGGGATTTAAAACCCTAAGGATTCAAAGGAAACACATAAATGTCGGTAATTTTCTTGTGAAAACCATGAAACTCCTCGGCTTGCATAGATCCTTTACTTGAGTGGCCTTCCCCTCTTAAGGAGAAAGGTGTTATAGCCACTCATCCTCTGAGTTGTCACCCTCGGAGGGTGTTTGGTACAGTGAAAATAAGGAGAACGTGAGGGGAAAATGAGAAAGAAGCGAGGTGAAAGCTTCCCTCCTAAAAGTTTTATCATGATCAAGAGATGTTCTTTACAAAGTCTTGTCTCGAATTCTCTTTTATAGCAGACATAATACAGATTACCCAAAAATATAAAAAATAAAACACTATTACAAGGGGGATAATTTGGGAAGAACCCAATTCGGTCAAAAGTCAACAAAAAACGACATAAAATTCGAGAATTTGTGAATATGAAATTTCGCGAGGGAATTTCACGAAAATTTGCGTCATAGAAAATTGCCCGGGTGCGATCTTCATTTGCACAACTACTCTTCTTTAGGTTTAAATCTCCAACTTTCAAATTGAATTCTTCGTGATTGAACTGACTCAATAACTATGACATCAATAGCTTGAGAAAACTATAAAATTTTCCATAAAATGTGATTAGTAGTATAGCTAGGTCGCCGACATATCGATCGGGTTAGTGAGCCCAGATTACTAAGCAAAAAGTGCTCAAAACCTGTAATAGCAGAGTGCAGAATAACACTTTTTGGGTGATAATCACTCCCAATGGGCACATTGCTAGTCCCTTAGCGTGAAAGAAAAAAAGCCTGTAAAAAAAAAAAAAAAGATCGACTATATATGTGTCCACAAAATGATGTTTTCAAAATGAGTGATAATGCCCAGCCTTGATAAGAGTTACCAAAACTGCGTGATAAGCTATCTTGGGAGGCCAAGAGTATGCAAAATCAAGTATCAAAACAGTGTCAACTCTTAGAGAACCAACTTGACACCTTCCACAAAAACCTGTGTTTGATTTGATTAAGGTTTAAAAAATAAAGCGTCAAAGCCCCATTCTCACCTTCCTTTAGGCTAGCTCTTATCCAAACTGGCAGCTAACCGGCCTCGATAGATCTGGTTGACTTATTAATAACTTTCGCCTTTTTTTTTGTAGGGAATTTTAATCACGGTGTGAATTCTAGTGTCCATGTAATGGGGGTCCACCGATGACTCCCAACCAATTAAGGTTTAGGGCATCAAGTCATAAGGATCTTTCGACCACTAACTCTTCAGGTTTCACCCTGGACTCTTAATGAGTTCAAAACTCCAGCACCTACAATTTGCTAAACTCTACCTATTCACCCATGTAATGAGCACGAAGTCGGTGACTCCCAACCAGTTGGTTCAGGGCACAACGAGCTTTAAAGACTTTCACCATATACCCCTCGGACCGTGCTCGGGTCTCAAGGCAAAGTGTCACAATTTCTTTCTTTTCTTTTCTTTTTCTTTTTATTTTCTCTTTTTTTGAAAGAACTCATGGGAATCTTATTCGAGGTCCCAACAGGTAAAGGTGGTCAGTCTTAAGTAGGACTTTGTAGGGGTTTAGGAGTAAAGGCAGTTTAAGCCTATAAAGAAATCTAATGTGCACGGTGTGGTTAGTTCAATGTGGAAGAAAAAAGGTTGAATCTGAAAAGAATTTCTTGATTATCATTCGACTAAGCATAACACCATTCTAACATCAACTAGCATTGGAACAAATTTTCAATGTCCCATATTGTAAGCTAGGCATTAAAAAAAAATGGTTGCAATTAAGAAATTGTAACTGTAGGCTTTATAAAATGTGTCATAGTTAAAGGCATATTTGTATATTTATAGATAAAAAAAGAAGAAGTAACTACTAGCAAGTTATTGAATCACACAAAAGGACTTGCTCAAAACAAAAGCAAAAACATAATATTAAAGCCACTTCCTTCATTAACTCTCCCTCGACCAAATATCCGGTGGTGTCTCGATGGGGTTTGGATCGAAAGGTTAAGAAGGAAGTGCTACACTCTCAGTATGGGTGTGGTGGGATGTCATCCTCCTTTACTTGGGTAAATTTGTTGGCTTGGTGTGATGAAATTTGCTTGGAGGAGAAGGTGGAAGTGGGGAGAGAGGTGGTGCTCTTTTTGTTGTTTGTTCTTTGCAAGGAGATCGATGAAGGTGTAGGGTGGAGGGGTTCATGGCCGGGGTGCAGCTAGCTGTGGCTGAGTGGTGGAGGACACAGCCAGAGGCTTGGGTAGGTGTTGGGGAAGTGTGAGGAATGTGAGGCAAGCCCAGGTGGCTCTGAATCTGGATGAGGATAGCATTGTTCTGAGCGACTACGACCTCGGTGTTGGAATCGGCTATAAAGCGCGGCGGAAATAAAAATTGCCGAGCGCATTAGGATCAGCGGTTTGATGAAACTAAACGATGAATCAAGGAAATCCGGATCTTACATCTTATGGGCAGATCCTTTTCGACTAGTGTAGATTTGCTTGATCACACACCTGTTGAAACACAAACGAGAACTCCTTACGGAAAAACGATCCAACGACAGGCAAGATGATCTGCGTGTCATAACGCCCTCTAAGTATCCACACAAACGGCTAATGGATGGGATTATTAATGCTTGCTTTTGATGATAGGCCTTTGTCCCACAAAACCAAATACACCTTAGTGTCTTCCAAAACTCTAAAAAACGCCCACTTCAAAAGAACCACCTACTTTTAGATGATAAACCCCATATTTATATCAAGCCTCTCTGATAGGCAGAAAGCGTGATGTGTAAAATGTGTACGCCTATGTGCGCAGTACATAGCGTCGCCTCAGTAATATAATTGTACCTAAAGATACGGATATCGATCCACGGGAGAAGTGTCTTGAGTAATAACTGCGCTTTAAATATTATCACGAACCTAAAATCGTAATGAATTTCGATTAATAAAAGAAAACTAATCTATGTTATTTGCTAAATCAATTAACAATTATGAAAACTAGGGTTTTATTACATTATACACACTACGATGGTGCAACCTAAATATTATTCATTCAGTATATTAATTGATTTATGCTGACGGGTTGATAGTGCCTACAAGATATTATCTCTTGAGATATATTTGCCTATCTCGCCAATAGGGTGTATTGCATCTCTGCCTCAACCCTGGACTCCGAAACGCTTATATGTTTAAACTCTTAATGCCACACTTGGAACCAGGATATCTCTATTCATTGATTATTAAGTGTTGCTCTGTCATTTACTGGGGTCATCGTCTCGATCTCGAGATTCTATGAAAACACGCCAATGTTGGCCAAACACTCCCATGTAAATAAAACACAGAGACAAAGAAAGTCGAGATAAAATCAATCCATATAATGAATGAAAACTTAATCAACCATTAATCCATTCGAAAGTAGCAAGGCTACAACAAAAACCTAGAAATAAATTTAGAACATCTCTAAGTCAAAGAAAAGCATCAAAAAAGAGAGAAACAAAGAAAGAGGATGAGAATAAACGACTTTGAGTGAAAGCGTCATCTCCTTTTCTTCAATCTCCTTCTTAACTGCGCTTTTTCCCGGCAGATATTATTGCTTACTAGGAGTGTTTTCACCCCTAAGAGAACTTCTCCCTTCAAAAGCTCCCGAATTTGTCACAAATCCTCCTCCCTTTTTGATTCCATAGTTTCCAGGCTTTAAAACCCTCCATTGTAGGCTCGGAATGGGCTAAGAAATCACCGAAGCCGACCGAGCGTCGCGGCGATCGCGGCAACGTCGGGATGCTCGATTTTGTAGCGTCGCGGCGTCGGTTCCGGCGTTGCAGCATTCTTTACACAGTCCACTTATTTTTGCTCTAACTTTGTAAGGCCATAACTTTGTCATCCGAACTCCGATTTGGGTGTTCTTGGTACCTTTGGAAAGATCTTCAAGTTTAGAATCCATCCATATATGTCTTGATGCAATATAAGCTCATATTGTTTCTGAGAACGTCAAAATTCAGTAGCCTCTCCTGCTGAAGGTGCTGCAATGTTTGCTGATTTTCTTCAAGGCTTGGAACTTGCATATCTTCTTTGATCTAACTCCAATTTTGGTGTTCTTGGTATCCCTGGAAAGATATTGAAATTTAGAATCCATACATATAAATCTTGCTTCAATTGGAGCTCATATGATATCTGAAAACGTCAAAAATCTACGATGGCACATACCATGTAGTTTTCCACCAATTTTGCCTCAATTCAAATGGATGACCTGATCATAAGTATGAACTTTTAGGGCATTAGGGGCTTATTTAACATAAAAACACTAAAAAACTAACTAAAACATATGGATAAAATGAGTATTTAAGATACTCATCACACCCCCAAATAAATTCTTGCTTGTCCCCCAATAGTGGCCAGGCTTCAAAAACAAAACAAAAATTGAAAATGACATGAACTAAAAATAATGAGATGAGTATGATAACATGATTCCAAATGGAAGAATCACTATGAACACAATTTATCAATATTAGCCTTGCAGCAAAATTTAGGATCCCTTAAACTTTTAAACTTTCTGAGAATATGGCAAAGCCAAAGCATGGTGAGCAAAACAAATCAACCCCAGTGCAACGATGACCTTTCCCAGAAGCAAGTGTAGGTGATAGCATGATCTTCAATGTATAGAAAGATTTCGCACCCCATCAACTCACCTATTTGGAAGAAGCTAACTAAGAAAGGATAAACGCACCCTTTTATTCACTTAAAATACCAAAAATTTCCTAAATACCTAAAAAATGAAGGAGAACTAGTGCCAAGAAGTTTTAGATGAGTGTTCCTATAGCGGGGATCCATTGATGACTCCCCACTAGTTGGTTAAGGGCACCATACATTAAATTCCCTTCAAACTTTACCCCGAACACTCAACCAAACTCAAAGGCCTTAAGTTATGGGAAGGATCAATCTTACGTCCATGTATCGAATGGAGTCGAAATCCAATGACTTAGGCCGATTGGCATAGGGCATTAGGCTTTGAAAGGCCCCTCAGTTATTATCGGGATTTTTGATTTGGATGATCCAGCTATTCTTATTCACATACTTATTTTTGACATTTTTCTTTTCTTTTGCTTTTTATCTTTCTTGTTCACTTTTTCTTTTGTTTTTGTATTTTTTTTTAGTTGGGGCTCAATGGAAATCCTCTTTTTGATTAGGTGTCCCATCACTTAGGTGGCTAGAATCCCCCAAGGTTAGTTGAATTCAAGGCGAAGGGTGGGGACAGGTATACAAGGAGGCCAAGTGTGTGTGTGATAGATTCCTTGAGAAATAGCTCTTGTAGCACAATGGAGGTGGTTAAGCTAAGTCTCACTCATACGAGAGCAAGTACACAATTCCAGATCATTTAAAAACCTAAGGGTCCTATTCCTCTTTACACTTGGCATTTTTGAATAGTTGTGTTCAAAATGACCTTCTACTAGCCAACAAGGCATCAAACTCACTCATATGAGACACAAAATAAATAAAATAAAGAATGAAAAACACATGCAACTAACAACGAAAAACAAACTAAAGCAGTGAGTGATACAAAAATTGGATTTTGGAAATTTGTTTTTTTCTTAATGAATTCTTGAATTCACCCCCCAAACTTGAAATGAACATTGTCCTCAATGTGAAACAAAAGCAAGAATGGATAATGAGTACTCCCCTGAGGTTGATCAAGTCTCTGGAAGTTGCTATAATGAATATGGCTCTCTTTGGAGGCAAAGAAGTGTTAAGAGGGGTTACACTTTAAGTCCGAATGAAGGGGATGGCAGATATGGTTTCCTCTTTTTGGTTCTTTAAGTAGCCTATAATTATTGAACTTCAAACTTTCCAACCTTTTAACTTCCAAAACTGGTTGAATCCCCAAAACTTGAAGTATAAACTAAAACACACAAAAACAAAATTTATTAAAAAAAAGCTCCAAAACCTTTCTGAGAAATAAATAAAGGAAAGAAAACTTTTTAGCTTGGTGCCTCCCAGTACTCAGTTTTTCGAGTCCAACTAGATTTACGGAGCTACGGATGGGTTGGTGTTTTCTTGCCTCTATCCTTCTCCTAGGCGATAGTTGTGCTCAATCGACAACTTGAGCACATAGTCTTCCACGAGTCTTATTATTTTTTTGATTTTCTATTTTTTTAATTTTTTTGTTTACAATGGTTCCTCTCAATTCGTTGTTCAAGTGAATGATGTACTCATCCACCTCGAAGTTAGGATCGTCTTCTCATTTTCAATTCTTCATACATCTCACCCGTAAGTCATCTCAGGAAAAGTATCTACAACCTCTATTTTACCTTTTCATATGATTATGAAGAGATTGACTCTTTCCTCATTTTCAACTAAGTCTTTGAAGTTTACGTATCATCATCCTCCCACTTTTTGAAGCTTCTCAAGTTCTTCAAATTTACCTCTTGAAGTGATTTCTTCATTGTAGCTCCGATTTTCTTCTTATTATTCACCCAGTAGAACTCTCATGTTGTCCTTCAAAGGACATTGTAGCCGTATTCTATTGTTCATTCATATGTTGCCACTTCAGTTCTTACATACTCATACTCTCCTCTTCTTTAGGTTTTTCTTTCTCAAATGGCAAAATTAGTACGAGTAGCCATTGAAGCCATCTCTTCTTCGAGCTATCGAATGGTGTATCTTGAATTTGAACATTAGCCCTTGTCAATTCCGTAGATGGAACTTGAGATGTGCACATTGGCATGATCTCTTTTCATTTCAACTAATGCTTCCTCTAACTTTTGTCATTCTCTCATGTGGAGGTTGACTTATCTCATTGGAAAAAAGCGGGGCAACCCGACTTGAGTAGTCCATTTAGCCATTGATCTTGAAAATTCAGGTTGTGTCATGGTAAAAATGCAGTTTGAGTTCTTCTTAATTCATCCATAGCTTCTTCTAGGCTTGATCTTTGGACTTGTGGAGATTGAAGAGTGTTTCCATGAGGTGCTAGGGCAATGTTGCCAACTCGGGTTATAATTGTTCCAATATAGGGTACCTCCATACGAAACTTAAGTCATGTGCATATGTGGGTTCCTCACTTGATTTGTCACTCTTTGATGGTACTGTTGGCCATTTGCTTTCATTCTAGTTGTTGATTAAGGAGAGCCAATGTATTTGTCAACTTGATGATCGGATCCATTGTGATTGAAACACAATGCTTTCTTTGCTCTCTAAGTGATGCATTCACGGTTCTCTCTAGCTCGGGATCAAAGGAACTAGTTCGCCTTATTTTATCTTTGTATGCATGCGGATTAACCTCTTGAAACCACAAACAAACAGTAGAGACCAAGTAATAAGCACGGATGTAAAATGGGTAAAATAAAAAAAATAAAAAAATAAAATAAATAAATAAATAAATGTATTAAATAAAAAAAATTGAACCAAAGTAATATCTAGTGCGTTGTTGTCAATATCAACACTAAACTTCTCCAAACTGGCGATGCGAAAACTTGCTAGGCCCGGCGTGATGTGTAAAGTACGCCTGTAATGCAAGTGTCGCCTCAAGTAATATAGTGTACCTAAGTGCGGATATCGATCCACGAGGAGAGATGTCTTTGATCTGGGCTTTGCGCTTTAAATATTATCTGAACCTAAAATCGTAATGAATTTCGATTAATAAAAAGAAAAACTAATCACATGTGTTGCTAAATCAATTAATTATGAAAGCGGGGTTTGCCTTCTGCCACACTCGATGGTGCAACCTAAATATATTATTCATTCGATTATGTTAATTGATTCTGTTGTGGGTTGATCATGCACAAGATATTACCTACTCTCGAGATATATTTGCACATCTTGCCCATTAGGGTGTATTGCATACATGCCTTAACCACGGACTTGGCAGCTTAAATGTTTAAACCCTTAATGCCACAAGGCAGGGATATCTCTATTCGCCAGATTGACCAAGTGTTGCTCTATTCATATCAGCAGGGTCATCATCTCTCGATCTCGAGTCTACTTAAACCGCCAATGTTGGCCAAACACTACCATGTAAATAAAATACAGAGATCGAGCAAGTCGAAATAAAATCAATACATATAATGAATGAAAACTTAATTAACCATTAATCCATTTGAAAGTAGCAAGCCCACAACAAAAACCTATAAATAAATCAAGAACATCTCTAAGTCAAAGAAAAGCATAAAAAAGAGAGAAACAAATAAAGAGGATGAGAATAAACGATTTTGAGTGAAAGCGTCATCTCCTTTTTTTCAATCTCCTTATTCTTCAAGCTTTTCCCCTTCAAGATGTGTGCCCTAGAGTGTTTTCACCCTAAGAGAGGGCTTCTCCGCTTCAAAAAGCTTCAAAATTTGTCAAAAATCCTCCTCCCTTTTCGATTCATCGGGTTTGAGCTTTAAAACCCTCAATTATGGGCTCAAAATGGGCTAAAAATCCACCCAAAACCGACCCCGACGTCGCGACATCGTGCGACAACGTCGGATCTTTCCTGATTTTAGCGTCGCGGCGTCGGGTTCAGCGATCGTAACATTCTTCACTGATCCCTATTTTTCTTTGTAACTTTGTAAAGGCCACCGCATATCAGAACTCCGATTTGGGTGTTCTTGGTACTTTTGGAAAGATATTGAAGTTTATAATGCATCCATATATGTCTTGATGCAATAGAAGCTCATATTATGTCTGAAACCGTCAAAATTAAGTAGCCTCTCCTGTTAAAGGTGCTGCAATGTTTGCTGATTTTCTTCAAGTCTTGGACTTGCATAACTTCTTTGATCGAACACCAACTTTGGTGTTCTTGGTATCCATGGAAAGCTCTTGAAATTTAGAATCCATACATATAATTCTTGCTTTAATTGGAGCTCATATGATATGTAAAAACATCAAAATAAAGTAGCTGCTTCTGTAGCAGTTTTTCCACCAATTTTGCACAATTCCACCAAATGGATGACCTGATCATAAGTATGAACTTTTAGAGCATTAGGGAACTTATTTAACATAAAAACACTAGAAACTAACTAAAACGTAGGGATAAAATGAGTATTTAAGATACTCATCACTCCCAAACCCTTTTATTAAGCAATTTAAACGACATTAACTATTAAAGGGCTTCGGGTCAGGCTTAATCAGCCGGGCTAAAGAAAGAGCCTCAAACGGCCCGATTCGCGACTTAAACGTGTAGCTAGGCAGCTTCTGAACCAACAAAATTTATACTAATACAAAGATGGGTCGTGGTCGAACATGTGGACGTAGTTTTCTTCGTACAAATGATTTTGGTAATCGCTCCTCAAATTGGTGAATTTCAATTTGGATTTTAAGGTTTTGGTAAAAACAGGGGGGTTTAATGTTTGGAAACGGAAAATAAACTGAGGAAAAATAAAAACAAGAAACCTCCTTGAAGTATCAGGCTAGTGGGTGTAGTTTCTAATGGTAACTGAGGGTTTCCAGGGTCTTTTCCTTGCGTTGGGGAGGATGACCTATAGTCATCTCCCAAACCGATTCTTCATTTAGCTATAAAACCTAACCCTTAATAACTATCCTTTGAAAAATGGTATTCAATGAGCATCAGTGGTCTCCGATAGTGAAAACAATTCTCCTTGACTCACCTTACTAAATGATTAATAGGGTAACTAATGAATCTCTTTGGTGGATCTAGCACAAGCATCCACTCGAACCCCTAAAACATACTTCAACACAGTCATTCAAGGTGAATCTAAGGGATCTAAATCTAGAGTTCAAAGGAAACACAAAGCTGCCAATGAGTACTTATGTGAGAAACATGAAACCCTCTAGTAGCCTTTTAAGCAGACTTCAGATTCAACAAATTCCTTCCTCTCTCAAGAGGAAGTGGGTTTTAGCCGCTCATCCTCCGAGTTGTCATCCCTGGGTGTTCGATAGTGAGAAATGGAGAGAAAACGAAGGAAAGTTATGAAAAGAAAAGGTGCTGGAACTCGCTGAAAGGTTCCCGCCTAAAAAAAACTTTAGTAATGGAGAAGATACCTTTACAATTGCCATGGCTTATGATGCCTGCCAGCAAATACAAAAAGAACCAAAATCAAAACAAGTCATGATTAAATGCGTAAGAAACCGTGGGCAATCAAAAGTTAACAAGTCTAACATGTAGCAGAAGGAACAAATATTAGTAAACAGTAAGAGTGAAACAAAGTAATAGAGGCAATTTGCGAAATATACTACAGTGCTGTCATAAAATAACTCGTCAAATTTCACTGCTTCCCTTTTTCTTCTACTTTATGCTCCTCTTTCCTCTGGTTTCTAATCTACCATACTGAGTTTGACTCGAATTCTTCGTGCTTGGATGGACTTAACAATTTTGGCATAAATAGCTTGCAAAAACTATAAAATTAGCCAAGCCACAAATGCATCAGTAGAACGTAAAGAGGGGACCTTAATGCAACCCGTTAATTACGCTAATTAGTACATAAAAAGTGCTCAAAACTTGCAATAAACAGGGTTCAAAATAACACTTTTTGAGCACTAATCAACATCCCATTATAGCTCATTCTTATGTGTGACCCTATAGGAGCTCACTTCAATGTTGGCAAATTTACAGCCCAAATCATATTCCTAAGCCCACAAGTTATAATCGGGTCTCTAGTAAGACATTATGCAAATCACCCAAACTCCAAGTACTCACGACCAAAAACCTTACCATAGTACATATTAGTCCTTGTCACACGTTGAGTTCGATTACACAAAGCATGATGAAGTCATTCTTTATACAACTTAATCAAGCTTGATTTCTCAAGTGTATCGACCAAAAATGATATTGATAACCTCACAATCTCATCTCATCACCGCCATGCACTTCTTTCGGCCTCACTTATCAAGAGGCCAATAGACATCTCACTCAATTAAGAGCGGGATAATTCCTTCACTATCACTCACATTTCTTCACATGATTTACTGCATGCCTAACCATAGCCTATATTACCATCCTGTTAAAGACGCTCATCGGGCTACGTCGCACACTGCCTCATGCAGAAACCACGATGAATTAGTCACACCCATCACCACTTACCGCAATGAGAATTACCTAATGACATAATCCATGTAGTATTTCATAGCAAACAAATTCAATAACATGAACTTAACATGTATTTATGTTCTAAGTAACATCTTATGTTCATGACCGCAAAAACGTGGTCTTTCTTAGAAAATACATAATAGTCTTACTTCATTATTATTCCCAATAATAAATTAATCTGAGAAATCATTTATCGTTAGAATAGTGTTCTTATGCCTTAAGGTTTTACCATATCAAGTCACATACTTGATGAATTACGTTTTGTTTCAACCATTCTCGAAGGATTTGATTTTATCAAGTTAAACCACAATTTAAATAACAAGATAAAATGATAAATGCCTTATGTATATAAAATATACGACAATGTATATGCCAATTAAGCTGAAGCATATCACTAACACCTCCCACTTGCCCTTAAGCCCAATGTGCATAAATTGAATGCCTATCGATCTAGTATGACCATCATGTTTCTTGATCATGGAAGAGGATTAGTTAAAGGATCAACAACATTGTCATCGCATGAACTCTACATGACATCTTAACACTCCCTCTCTCAATGATCTCACAAACAGAGGTGGAAACGCCCGAGTATGTGTTTGGACGCCAGATGATTTCAAATTCCGCTTGCTAATAGCCCCATTATGGTCACAATAGACGGCTCCACCGGGGTTTGTAATTCTAGGAACAACACCGAGTCTAAAACGGGTACTTTGATCCAAGCTCATCTCCTACCGCAACTACAGCTATGTGCCCAACTCCTACAAGAGAATGACAACATATGCCACCTGGTCTCGCTTTGAACTTTCTCCAAATTATAAAGCACCTCCATCTCAAACAAAACACAAAACTAGATTACATCTAAAAGTCATCTAAGTCGATCGAAAACCAAGATCTGCATAACCACTTATAACTAGCTCACCTTCGGTCCACCACATCGATAAAAATATCCTCGGGTTATTCCTCAAGTACTTAAGTGATATGCCTTCTATCGCTATCCAGCTGACATTCACCTGATCTCGACCGAATCTACTTCACATGCTTAAGGCATGTGAGACATCGTGCCGGTGCAAAGCACGTACATGATGGGAACCAATTGGCCGAAGCATGGGATTTTATCCATGCCCTCTCGCTCCCTTCGTGGGTTAGACATTGGAGACTTATTGAGCTTAATGCCATGAGACATTGGCAAGAAACCTCTCTTGGAATCTTGCATGCTAAACCTCTTTAGCACTTTGTCTATGTACCCACTTTGACTCAAGCCGAGTAACCCTTGAGATTGATTTATATAAATCATTATGTCTAGGATGTAGGCGGCTTCACCTAAGTCTTTCATTGAAAAACATTTCCCCAACCAAGACTTGACACTCTACAAGGTAGGGATGTCATTTCCAATGAGCAAGATGCTCGCCCTGCATACGCACTAAGAAGATACTACACTCCCACTAACCTTCTTGTATACATAAGGCACATCTTCATTTTTCATAAAAGCCAAACTCTTAACAAATTTTATCAAAATCAAACGAAGAATCCAGCCAAGTGAAGCCCCGGCTTTAATCCAAGAATGGATCTTTGAAGCTACACACCCCTATTAGGGGATACTTAGGATCGACAAACTCAGGTCGCGGTCACGCACACATCCCTCGAGCAAGTTTCCACTAAGAAACGTCACACATCCATTTGCCAAATCTCATAATCATAGTACACACTATAAGAAGAAGAATCCTAATAGACTTAAGCATAACGAGATGTGAAAGGTCTCATCATACCAATACCATTAGTTTGTTTGAAACTCCGCAACAAGTCGAGACTTCAGCGTCATATCATGTTTCTGATCTTATGTGAACCCATTTACAACCAATGACCTTTAGCACCCTCAGTGGATCAACCAATTCCCAACCCGTTATCATACATTGATTGCATTCAAACTTCACGCTTGAAGCCATTTTTCATAACTGGCTCATCATTGCCTTATGATAGGTTCTCGTCTACTTCGATCCACAAAGCTCTTATGGTTTTGTTGCTCGGGCTACACAAATCCATATCTCTTGGGCTCATGATGAATCCTACTGGACCTTCGTGGGCCTTGTGTAAGATGTCAACTCAACAACTGGTTGTGAGTCTTGTAGAATTTCCATGGAAGGCTCGGTGGCAACTTGTGGTTCTTGAACTTCTTCAAGAGATGTCTTACTCCCACGACTCTTTGGAAATGAACTCTCTTTCAAAAAGACTCCATTACGAGCAACAAACACTTTGTTCTGATGGGATGTGTGCAAGCACCCCCTTTGTTTCCTTTGGATACCCCATAAATAAGCACTTATCAGATTTGGATGCAAGCTTATCAGAAGCCTGACGCTTTACATAAGCTTCACAACCCTAAATCTTGAGAAAAGACAAACCAGGACGCTTGACCGTCCACAACTCATATGGTGTTTTCTCAACCGCTTTCGATGGAATTCTATTCATTAAGAATGCAGCAGTCTCTAATGCATATCCCCAGAAGGATATTGGATGATATGTTCGACTCATCATGGATCGAACCATATCTAATAAAGTTCGATTTCTCATTTCAGATACACCATTCCATTGTGGTGTTCCAGGTGGAGTGAGTTGTAAGACTATCCCACAATCCTTAAGATGATCATCGAAATTTTGGCTTAAATATTCACCACCTCAATCAGATCGAAGTGTTTTTATATTCTTTCCAAGTTGATTATGTACTTCATTCTTGAATAATTTGAACTTTTCAAATGATTTAGACTTATGATTCATTAAGTAGATGTAACCATATCTACTAAAGTCATATGTAAAAGTAATGAAGTACTGATAACCTCCTCTAGAAATTGAGCTTATTGGTCCACAAACATCTGCATGTATAAGGCCCAATAAGTCACTAGCCCCTCTCACTATGTCCACAAAGAAACCTTGGTCATTTTGCCTTAGCAAACAAGATCTCACATGTTCTCAAAATGACTCTAAGCCAAATGAATGTATACTCATCTTGATGGAGCTCAAGATACGCTTCTCATTGACATGGCCCAACGCGACAATGCTGTGTAGGTCGGGATTCAAGTCATTGGACTTGAACCTCTTATTATCGATGTTATAGATGAGCTTGGGTTGTTCCAAGTTTAGAACGTAGAGACCATTAGATAAATGAGCATTCCCATTAAAAAAATGTCTGCATGATAGATGGAGAAAATATTATTCTTAATAATAAAGTGAAATCCATCCACGTCTAAACAAGAAACTGAAATAATGTTTCTGCTCAAAGCAGGCACATAATAACAATTCTTTAATTGGAAAACAAGTCCACTAGGAAAAGTCAAATCATAAACTCCTACAGCTAATGCAACAACTCTTGCTCCATTCCCCACTGTAGTCCACTTTTGCCTTTAGCCACGATCTACTCCTTTGCGTGTGCCCCAATATTTACACACAAAATGTGAGATCCACATCCGCATCTAATACCCATGCTGTAAGTAGGATGATTGACTTCTATAACATAAATACCCGATGGTAGCTCACTACTCTTATTTTTCTTCATATCTTCCAAGTAGAGCTTACAATTCCTCTTCCAATGACCTTTATTCATTACTAAAAGCAAAGCAAAACCCCTCCCTGCTGCTTTGGTCAGTCTTAGGCTCTGACCTGCCTTTTGGCTCTTTCTCAGCCCTTATTGTTCTCACTCTTCCTTTCTTTTCTTTTTCACGCCTTCCCCTTTCAAACCACTTATAAGCACTAGGATTCGTTTTGAATTGTTCCAGTGTCAACATTCTTAACATTCATGTAACTCAAGAATAGATTTCCATATGGTGCATATTGTGTCTCATAAAAATTGACCCACAAGATCCGTGTAATGAACCTAGGATCGCAGCCAAACTCCATGACTAATGGGGAGCACCGTTTATCAAGCTAACGGCAGACCCTTCATCTTTGAAGACATAAAAATTTTATTATGTGTTCCAAGAGTCATCTTCAGATGCATTCAATGCCGTATTAAAACCTTTCGATGTGCTTGTTCTTGAACATTCCTTTGAGATAATCATCATATCAAATGCCTCCATTTCCTCAAATTAAGTTTCCTCGAAGCTCGTGAGTTCATGGTTGTAAGCATAAGATAGGTTACATCCAATGTAGTCATTCAAATGCTACTATAAGCATCCCTTTGGCCTCAAGCAAGCAATGTTAGTAGGAGGTTCATTAGGTATTTCATTTTCAAGAACATACATCTTCCTTCGTGCTTAAGGACAATCCTCACCCCGAGACCAATCGAGGAAGTTTGTCCTCACAAGTTTCTTCCTTTCGCGACGTACTACAAAGTAATGTTGATGTGTTGTTCGAGACGCCATTGGGCTCCACATGTCTAACATGCAACAAAGATTTCTAATAAATGAGGCTACCCTAAGTATCCAATAACAGATTAACAACACCAACAACATGTCTCAATAGGTATCTCATCGTCTTCAGATCAAACCAATTAGTATTTACAGAGAATATACATTAAAGTTTCCAAGGTAAGGTTATAAGTCACGTAAGCAAGGTGTTCTGCAAAGAGTGGTAAAGCTAACAAGTCCTTTCTTTTAAACAGCAATGCTTCTCCATCAAAAACCATGTTTCCTGGAAGAAAGTGTTTCAACATCACTTGTTTGCATAAAAACACAGCCAAATTCTGGTTTTTTTTTTTTTTTCTTTTTTCCTAAACGCCTTTTCTTCCTCTTTTCTTCAGTTTTTTTCCTCCACTTCCAAAAAGTCCGCTTCCCATTCCAGCCCCAAAAAGTCCGCCTTTCAAGTTCTTTTCTTTTCATCCAAAATTCTTTTTTCCTTTTTCCTCCCAAAGTTTTTTTCAATTCCCCATTTTCTTTGAGTTTCTTGGGCCTCTTTTGCTGAAGCTTCCTCATCCCGAAACAGCCCGTTCTTATTCAGTGCCACTTTCCTTTTGAAGTGAGAGTTGGCAGCTCTTCCGTAAGTCGCTGCTTCCATAATCTCTTTTCTCATTTCGTCCACCCTTTGCACCGGTGTGTCCCTTCCGCCTGTCCTTTCTTTTTTCTTTTTTTTCCGCGTTCGTTTTTGTGCAAATGTCAACCAAAACAATTCTGTGCTATTTTCCTTCAAGCCTCAGTTTCCCTTTTTTCATAAAGTTTTTGCTCAGAATGTTTAGCTGTCTTGTCTGGACATGTCTTACTTTTCTCCCCTCCTCCTCTGTCTTTTTCCTTCCTTGTCCTCCTAGTCCTTCTGGGGCCTCGATTTGCCGATTTTCACCGGCATTAAAGTTTCCCCGCCCCTACTCGCATCGATTTTATTACTGGTTTCATTCTTCTTTGATTTTGTCGATCGGTCACAATGGGATCAACTGCGGATTCATCATTTGACTCGATATTGAATTCAAAAGAAAACCCGCAAAACTTCAAAATAACCTCTAACCTGCATATGATGTATTGCAGCATTCTGAATACTTCACTGGGCATAACGACATGATTATGCAGCAAAAGCACCAAACCTATCTAATATGTGTGGTTCAAGGTCAGCACTTTTGGGTACCAATCACACCCCCAACCCGAAACGCTGTTAGTCCCTTAGCAATGCAAAAACAAAAAAGGAGATGCATGCTGGATTTTCAAAAAGTTTACGGGTTTATAGATCAAGATCTTTAAACTCGAAAATGGACACCAAGCTTGAAACCCATTACGAAAGAGCCAAAACCATACAAGAACAAGTCATTGTTCCATGATAACTTGAATTCCACCTGTGCCTAATGAGCCTATATACCGTATTTTCACGCCAATACACCAGGCCTCTGTCCCCTCCCCCAACCCACCGACACGGCTCCGTCGTTGAACAACCCAGATAAGGATAGTTACGCACTCTTTCTTGAGTGCTAAAATTCCGACGCCACCAAAGTCCTGTACAAAGGGATTCACCGATGACCAATTAAGGTTTAAAAAGTATCAAGCCAAAGGATCACCGACCACAAACTCTAAAGGCTTTACCCGACTCCGACCACCAAAACTCAAGTTACACCTACAATTCGTTAGACTCCCACCAATCCACCCATTGTAATCGAACACTAAATCGACACTCCCAACCAATTAAGTCTTAAAGGGCATCGGCTTCAAAGGCTTTCGCCTACACACCCCCTCTGACCGGGCAAGCTCTAGTTTCACAAAACTTCAATTACTTTATTTTTCTTTTTCTTCTTTTCTTTCTTTTCTTCTTTTCTTTTCTTTTCTTCGCTTTTCTTTTCTTTTTCTTTCAAAGACAACATCGGGTCTTAGTATGGGTAACACAAACCTTATCCTTAGGGCTGCCAACATGCCTAAGGCCGGCCATGCAAAAGAGAAAGTAGTGAAGCAAACAAATCACGCCCTATTGAAATAACTGAGTGCAGGTGAATTAGCAAAGGTGAGAAGCCAAGTCAGCATGCCGGAACCGGCAATCGACCAAAACCGGTGCTTCGCATAGGTTGTTCTAACATAAAGGTGACAAATGCTGATTCAATTTTCCAACAAAAGCAATTCAATTGTCCACTGTAGCAATTCAATTATTCAATTGAAAAAGAAAACAAATATACATGGTAAAGGCACAAAACATGGTATGCAAAAAGTCAGATATATATAGACTCCAATAGTTGACATACCTAAAATGGCTAATACATGAATACAGTTAAACATACAAAAATATCACCGCCTACTATGGCTAATACATAAATCCTAATCAAAAAATTAGCAGCAAGCTGATAAACCGGTAACTATAATCATAAAGAAACTCAACCACCCTAATCACCGTGGTGGTAGCCGCCGCCGTCGGCGAACATCCAAATAGGGTCGCTGCCCCGGGCGGGCTCCTCTCCTCGATCGTGTGAACACGAGGAAGGCCCAAGTGCGCCATGATCCGCCGAAGCATAGAGACACCGGGCCACCCTCCGATCCTCGGGCCGCCTCAGGCCGCTAATGAGCGTGATGGCATCCATCACACCCGCCATCTCTCTAGCGCCAAGATGAATGTACCGACCGAATGGTGTGTCTAATAGACGTGGCCGGTGTATCACCAAGTACCGCCGATGTAAGCAGGTCGAGGGAGGAGATGGAGGTGACACCGGCGCAGCCGACCTCCGCACCCGGCCTCGGGGGGGCATACCATCTCGTAAGTCCCTCAAACCATCCAAAGATTCCTGGGCCCCGCTGCCTGAGGTGAAAGATACTCTGCATGGTCATCACCCGCCCACCGACATGAATCGGGGCATCTAATCCTCCTCTCAATCCCGGGCTCGCCGGAAACCTGTGATGCTCGAGAACATGGCGTAGGAGTTCCCAGATGCAATGGAAGACTCCCCGATCGTACAGGGTCCTTCCGATGGACCTCTCCTCGAACTCCGCAACAGAGGCTACCGTGGGATTCTTAACCAATATCCCTCCGAGATCCCGTAAAGAGCCTCCACTCCCCCCGCACATACCGGGCCGGGAGCAGGAATAAGCTCGTATGAAATATGGTCGACGCAGCATTTGAGGCGGAGCCGCCTCCCAGAAAATACCGGACCAGCCAGCTGGTATCTCCTCGGCTGCTCTGACCATCTCCCATAGAGGCGGTAAGCCCACGCAGAATCCTCTCGAATCAAGGCGGCGCAGGCGCGCAGCCCAAAGCCGCCGCACATCCGCCGGCTCTCGAGCACACCGGGCGATCACGATGTCGAACCGGGCTCGCGGGACCGTGCTCCCCGAGGTCATCGAGCGGTAAACCGCACACCACTCGTGGGCAAGTAATGCCGCCGTGAGTCACAGCGTAATAGTGAATAATCCTCGATCAACCCGCATGGACCCCTAAGATCTAAGATCGGGCCCCGTCACGGAAATCGTGAGAATGACTCCTCGATGAAAGTCCCCGAATGGAGTGCGTATTCCCCTAATGGGATGCCCTACGAACAATCCGCCTCCGATCCGAGGCGGTGACAACCGAGGCGATGATGTCGCCTCCGCAGCCTAACGGGATCGGTGATGGCTGGCGTACCAGGAAGATGACTCGCCGGGGTTCGACATGTGCGGGCCCGCTTGGAAGGCTCGGCCCTAACTCTCCTTCCGCACCGGGCGTATGGGGCCTAGGGTCCCATCCGTACCGGGTATCGACGAAATCCCCGAGGCTCGCTGCACCGTCAGGGACCTGCGGGATGGTACCGGAGCCAGCCGGGCCTCTGCGTATCAACCTAACCCGCGGTCACGCGACCCACCAGCACGAACCATACCCAGTCCATCACCACTCAAGAGGGCTCGCCACCGAAATAACCACGCAATCACACCGAATCGAGGCTCTCGTAGGCGATCAATTGGTATCAAAGTAGATGAACCGTATTTCATCGACCGCAGTGTCACACCGCTCTCGTAATAGCCAACAAAGTTTCCTAAGAAAGATCAACCGCCGAGGCGGCAAAATAGACGGGACCGCGACCGAGGGTCCTCGAACCGACAAGCAGCAGGTGTGCGCGGCCGTGCAAATCCGGCAGCAAGGCGACTGCGGACCCGCTGGGCACACGAGTCGGAAATGCAATGCCGCTTCTGCCGTACGTAGACCGAAATGCCAGTGGCTACGGCCGTGGCTCCAGGTTTCGGGTGCAAGCAGGATGGCTGCCAGCCAGCGGGAAGTGAACGGTCGTGGTGTGCGCGTAGCTAAAGAGACAGCAGGAGCTACAAGGGCAGTGACCAGGGCTCGGAACACTGAACTGCTAGTGTAAGCGCAGAGGTGGCTCGGTCACCTGGGCGGCACAGAGGCAAAGAAGTGGGTCGATCAAACGACTCGGGGCTGACTCGCAGAGGCGGAGAAAGTGTGAATGTAAAGCAGCACCCCTTTCCTCCTTATAGAACTCCGTGGGGGTAGCCGAAGAGTCCACCGTCTTTTCGCTATTTTAAGCGAATTTGGCTCAGCCATTTCTCCCCTCGCACTAAAAAATTTTTATATTAATTATTAGTACGATATAAAATGTACTATTAAAATAAAATTTACTAAATGAAACCATAATTAAAAATTTAATACTAAGTACTATAGTATATAAACAAATTACTACAGCTATGGGCAAAATCAATTTCCGGGAAACCGAAAAATAATCAAATTATCAAATCAACTAAATTAAGACAAAAAGCAAAATTGTTGAATCGCAATCCGGTTTTTGAAAACACGACCAGCTCTCACTAAAATTTTACTCGTGAGGTGGTCAAGGGAGAATGATCTCCTCAACCCCCTCGCAGCAGCCTCGTCGACCATGGTGTCGGGTGTCCACCGTTGAAGTGGTCCCTCAGACGGCTTTTACTGATCACTGGTTTTGCAGTGTGTTGATGGCAGGACCAAAATTTCTTCATCTCCTTGGCTGATTACTCCTTGCAATTCCTGGACACTTTGTATTCCTCGCATGCCGACCATTTGAAACAATCTCATCGAAATTTGATTTTCATTTTCTACAGGTTATGTTTCGTTGTTAAATGAAATATGTTCCAACTCAAGGTCATGTTGGCCAAAGGGGTGTTGCACACCCATTCTAAGAATCTATGATTGCATTTGTTGTGTCCGTAAATGGTCTTCCTGGGCTGGTACATGATCGTTCACTCTGCAATCGTCGCTGTCAAGCACCACAAAATCTATCGGGTAAGAGAATTTTGTCTATTTTCACTACATCCTCAACTATCCCCTTAGGATTTTCTACGGATCTATCGTACAATGATAGTGTGATGTTGGTAGGTTTTAAGTTCACCTAAACCTAACCGCGTATACCGAATACGCATTACTCACACCTGCTCTAAATCAAGCAATGATTTGTCTATGCAATCTCACCAATATTGACTGAAATTGCTGAGATCCTGATCCTTGTATTTGACAGTATTTTGCTTTGATTACGGGTTAATCACTTGCTCGAGAAATGCCTCTCTTCCTCAATGCCTAATCCCTCTTAATCGCGGTAAGTAAAGATCTTTCAAAAATTTTTGCATTTGTGGACTTTTGCTCTCGACATGTCCAAAAAGAGGTATATGTTAACCCTCTCACTTTGCCTTAAGACCCTTAAAAATGCCTGCTTGTTGAGATGCCTCTTCTCTAATTCTAAGTGCTTATGGAAATGGAGGTGGTATGCGGTATTTCATCAATCTTCCTTTAGAGAATATGCTCGATCGGCAATTCATCTCCTTTCTTGGATTCTTCAACAGGTTTTAGCATGGGCTATCCAACCCTTTTCCACTTCTCAGGGTGATTATAGCCTTAACTTCATCCATTCCTGAATTGTTGGATGACCCCCATCATGAATTCTCGATTTGAAGCTAGATGGAAACCTCCCTTTCTCTTTGTACTCTAGCAACTTGTTGCTCTGTGATTGAATACTGTAGGTTGTCACTTGGTCAGATTGCTCAGTTCATCTATTCTCTCTTATTCTCATGTACTTCTACGCATCAATCCTTGTGCCGCTTGCAATACTTGTTCCTCAACAAAGTTGCCCACCACCTTACTCAAATTCAATATGGCTTGTTCTTACTGAGAAGAGGATGGTCAAGCCATGGATCGGTGGGAGTGGGAACCAAACTCAGGTTTGGCACCCTGGGGTACATAGGCGTGGGGGTTGGTCTCCATGAGGTTAGTGATTCCTCCAATTGGAATTGTAGGTAGCTACCATATGGAGCATCGATTGTCGTGGCTTGTATTGTCCTACGTTGTTTGCAATATCGACATCAAATCCTTCACCGTAGGGCCATGTGACATGGTTCTACTGTGCACAGGATTGAAATCTGTGCAAGGATTGACTGGTGTAGGATTTTCAGTCATTGCATGCACCTCTTGGAGCTGTTTGCCTTCAAGCTCCTCCACTTTCCTAGCTAGGGTTGAAATCCTAGCTCCTCGCCATCTCTATTTCTTTTTCTCCTGGCAAAGGCATACATCCCACCCCTCTCTTTGGTTAACCGTGGGTCTCATCCTTTCCAATTTTCTATGGCCAAAGCTCATCCCAACCCTAGAAGTTTCAGCCACGTACCAAAATCCATGGTCGTCCTGACAAGCTATACTTAGAAAGTCTCCTCCACACATGGGAGCTTCCAAAGTCGCCTCACGGCAGAGACATACCACCATAGAAGTGGTTTACCAACATCCAAGTGTATCAAACCCATATAGTGGGACAGCACCGATGGTTTCCATAAATCTCTCCCCAACACCGGGTAAAATCTCTCACCATCCTCAAGGTAGCGTGTAAATTTGTCTTTTCAAATTATTAGTCTTATGAGTTAACTCCAAGAACTCTTTAGAATTCTACCCGGCACTCAAATTTCACTTCTAATGGTTCTAGCCTCGCTGAGTTTATCCAAATTTGCCTGCTCTTAGTGGTCGTTGAAATGATTTTAGCTTCAGCAAATCCATGTCCATCATGCCCTCCTTAAAGGTAGTGCAAACCTCCTCAAAAATCCCTAAATATGAGTGTGTATGGATTTTCATTTTCCATACCATGATATGTGTAGGGAGTGGTATTTCAAATATGGCCTCACTGCTACATCTTCGCCAGGGAGGAATGATACAGATTTGGCACTAACTCTAGAGTGGTGGATGTGATCCCTCATGGTTCTATAGGCTGCTTGATTCATTGGGGTTCCAGCTGACTGCTGTTCTTCGTAGTGGATCCATGGTATCGGTTGTGTACACCGACTTCACCGACCGTCAGGTTGTGTACCGATTCTACGCTAGCCTCTCCTCCAAGTTCCTCCTGGTCCCAAGATCGCATACACAACTGTTACACAAACTGAGACACAACAAAACCACAGTGCATCTAGCATTGGGTATGCATCACATCCTTAAAGCATGGAGAGTATTGGCCAAATCAATAACATAAATGCTATTCAACCCTAATTTGAGAAGACGAGGGCCAGAATACAGCACTTAGCTTTTAACACAAGAGGACAACATGCATATGCCCACTCACCAAGTTAGTTTCCTTCCTCTTCAAAGAAAAGGAGCTTAGCCAAACATCTTGAGTTGTCATCCTCAAGAGGGGTGTTTAAGACTCAAGAAAATAAGGGAAAGAGGAGAGAGAAGAGAGAAAAGAAAAACCCTAACTAAAATATGAGACTTTATTTACAAAAATGAAAACTTACAAAATTTCTTCTCTCCCCCAAATTGTTGCTTTGGGTTACAAAAATTAGAGGGCTTATATAGGCCACCTCAATACATGAAAATACCATAAAAGCCTAACAATTTACTGTTAAAGGACAAGAGAGTAACACAACAAATTTGAAGCTCTGCTGTTACACTACAAAACATGACGAGGCGTGTTGAATTTCGCTGGGGGGGATCGAAGAATCTCCCTCGCTAGGTAGCGAAATCACCATGCATAGCGAAAATAGAAAATTTCGCTAAGGCTTGGCAATTTCGCTAGCTTAGAGAAATTTATGTGAGTAGCGAAAACATGAAATTTCACTAGGAACAATTTCTAGCGAAAACCCTGGTGTCTAGTGAAAATTTCGCAACCTTAGCGAAAGTACCAATTTTTGCTAGACACCAGGGTTTTCGCTAGGCACTGTTCTTAGCGAATGCCATTTTCGCTTATACATGGTGATTTCGGCTACTCTCCAATAAATTTTTCGCCTCCCAATAAATTCACTCCGCCTCAAGCCATGTTTTTTGTGTAATTAATGCCAACCGACTCTCAAATTTGGTGTCTTACTCACTTTAACTTAGCCAAATTGTTGAAGCTTTTATGGTATTTTCATGTATTGAGGTGGCCTTATATAAGCCCCTCCCTTTTTTAAAAACCCAAAGCAACAATTTGGAGAGAAGAAATTTTGTAAGTTTTCATATTTTTGTAAATAAAGTCTCGTATTTTTAGTTAGGGTTTTGCTTCTTCTCTTCTCTCTCCCTTTCCTTATTTTCTTGGCTGCCAAACACCCTCTGAGGGATGACAACTCAAGAGATGCTTGGCTAAGCCTCCTTCTTTGAAGAGGCAAGGAAGCTAGCTTTCTATAAAGGGGCATATGCATGTTGTCCTCTTTGTGTTAAAAGCTGGCTGTGTACTTGTATTTATGGCCCTCATCTTCAAATTAGGTTGAATAGCATTTAATGTTATTGATTCGCTATCACTCTTATGCTTAGGATACGCTGCATACTTAATGCCAGATGCACTCCGTGGTTTTAGATGGTCTTACGAGCCACCTAGACATATCGAATGTTAGGTTTCAAACCGAAAAAGCGACCATAGCTGCATGTTACCTCGTGTTAACTCAAATAGAAGCTGCTTTGAGCTAGTTTGCTAGTTAAACATAGATCCCAAGTATGCCTCGGGACTATAGGTCGCATGTCATAACGTACAGGATAAAAACCCGAGACACCCTTGCTTGCCTAACTTACCAAGTTAGTGACCTAAATCTTCAAAGTTAACTTTTTCTACACTTCACTTTCGCTTTACAATTTCGCCAGCTAAACTACTTCCACTGCTTTGAAACAAAAATCCAAAAAGTCCAAATAGAAAGCCTTACCTTCGCACTTATGCAATCATTCCTGTGGATGAAAACCCATCCCCCGTGTTCGACCCTGGGGACCAATTATATCAAGAGTTTGACTACTCATAAGAGTAGGAACTTAGGTGTATATAAATTTTTTGATTTTAGCTCACCACTGCGGGCATCTAATCAAATGGCGCCCTTGCCGGGATGGTGCCAAACTACGAATGATAGTTGAAGTGTACTTGATCAACATCACAAGTTAAGGTAACCTTTTACCTCTTTTGTAACTCGCTGGTGTGGATCTCGGCTGCCAGCACTTTCATAGCAACCGCACCGCTTTCGCTTTTCATCTCGCTTAGTTTTACTTTTGTTGTTGACTTAACCCTTTTGCAAGTCGGGTTTATCCTCTTTGTCAGGTAACACAGGTATGCAAGGCTGACAGGAATCCAGAAGACCGTACAGAATCAAGACATAACCCTCACCTGGGCCATGAAGTCAAGTGTACACACCGATACCATGGATCCACTACTCTCGAAGAACAACAGAGTCAGCCCAGAACCCCAATGAATCCAATGAGCCTATATGGAACCATGAGGGATCACATCCAATCCTCCTAGAGTTAAGGTCCCATCCCGTATCATTCCCCTCCCCGCCGAAGACGTAGTGCTGAGGCCATATTTGGTACCCTACTCCCACATATCATGCAGGAAAATGGAAAACCATACACTCATATTAGGGATTTTGAGGAGGTTTGCACTACCTTTAAGGAAGGTATGATGGACATGATTTGCAGCCAAAGGCTTCCACCGACCCTAAAGACAAGGGGCCAAGATTCGTTAAACTCACCGAGGGGCCTAGAACCAATAGGAATCACGAGCCGGCAGTGCACTCCTAAAGAAGTTCTTCAGTGCTCATAAGACTAATAATTTGAAAAGACAAATTTACACCTTTGCAGCCCGTGATTACGAGAGATTTTGGCCAAGCAGTCGGGAGAGATTTATGGAAACCATCGGGCCGCCGTCATTCACACCACATGGGCTCGATACTGATGTTGGTAAACCACTTCTATGGTGGTATGTCTCCCGCCATGAGGCACTTTTGGAAACCATGTGGAGGGAGACTTTCTAAAGCATCCCGACGAAGCCATGGATTTTTAAATTACGCTGTTGAAACTTCTATGGGTCACGAGCCTAACCCTAGAGAATTGAAAGGATGAGACCCACGCTAACCAAAGGGTGGGATGTACACCGCTTAAGAAATAGAGATAAGAGCTAGGATTTCAACCCTAGCTAGGAAAGTGGAGGAGCTTGAAGGAAACAGCTCCAAGAGGTGCATGCAGTGATTGAAAATCCTACACAGTCCAATCCTTGCACCAATTTCCAATCCCCTGTGCACCAAGTAGAACCATGTCCTATGGCCCCTGCAGTGAAGGATTTGATGTCAGAATGTGCAAACACTGTAGGACAATACAAGCCACAACAACTAATGCTCCATATGGTAATACCTTACACTCCACCGAGGAATCACCCCAATCCCTCATGGAGACCCAACCCCGCTCTATACCCCTGTGTGCCAAACCCGCTTTGCTTCCTCGACACAACAACCATCATCCTCTTTCCGCGAACAAGCCATATTGAATTTGAGTAAGGTGGTGGGCAACTTGTCGAGAACAAAAGGAATCAATGCAACTGGCACAAAGGATTGATACATCAGAGAGTACACCTAATAAGAGAATAGATGGGCTTCTGAGAGCAATCTCAACAAGAAAATTGACAACCTACAAAGATTCAATCACCAAGATCAACAAGTTGCTAGGAGGTACAAGAGAGGGAGGTTTCCATCACAAACACTTCCAAATCCTGTAATTCATGAGGTAGGTCATCCAACACCAGAATGGATGAAGTTAAGGCTATAATCACCCTGAGGAGTGGAAAAGAGGTTGATCAACCCATGATAAAGCCTGTTGAAGAATCCAAGAAGGGAGAGGAATTGCAGTCTGAGCATATTCTCCTAAAGGAAGATTCAATGAAATACCGCATACCACCTCCATTTCCACAAGCACTTAGAGGTAAGAAGAAGGCATCTCAACAAGCAGGCATTTTAGAGGTCTTAAGGCAAGGAAGGTTAATATACCTCTGGGACATAATCAAACAAGTCCCTCACTTATGCAAAATTTTGAAAGATCTGCGACACACCGCAAGTGATTTCAGCATCGAGAAGGCATTTCTCACTCCAGCAAGTCTGCCATAATCCAGCAAATACCCCTCGCCAAATATAAGGGATCCGTGGATCTCCACAATTTCTCGCCTCAATATTGGTGGGAATCGCATAGACAAATCATTGCTTGATTTGGGGGAGCCGTGTGAACCTAATGTCGTATTCAAGATACAAGCTGCTAGGTTTAAAGAACTTAAACCTACCAACATCACACTATCATCGGGTCGATAGATCGCTGAAAATCCCTAAGGATAGTTGAGGATGTCTTAGTGGAAAATAGACAAATTCTACTACCCAAGAGATTGCGTGGTGTCGAGCCACCGAGCCAATCGCAAGTGAACCCAATCACGTATCAATCATCTTAGACACTATTTCGGCCACAACAAATGAACAAATGCAATCATAAATTGCTAAGATAGACAATACCAACACCTTTGGTAACATGACAGAGTTGAACATATTTCATTTGAACAACAAACATAGCCTGCCAGAAAATGAAAATCAAATTTCTGATGAAGTTGTTTCAAATGGTGACATGTAGGGAGAAACAAAGTGTCCGGGGAATTGCAAAGAGTAATCAGCAAGGAGATGAAGAAATTTTGGTCCTGCCATCAACACCTACTGCAAGCCAATTGATCAATTCAAAAGCCATCAGTGAGGACCACTTCAACAATTGGACACCCAACACCATGGAGTCAACCCAGGCTACTGCAGGGGTTGAGGAGATCATTCTCCTTGACCCTCCTTGAGTAAAATTTTGAAATTGAACTGGTCCGGTGTTTTCAAAAACCGGATTGCAGTTCAACAATTTTGCTTTTTGTCTTAATTTAGTTAATTTTGATAATTTCAGTTATTTTTCGAAAGTTTCCCAAATTAGCAGTTTTTCCATATTTAGCAATTTTGTTTATATACTATAGTGTAGTATTAAATTTTTAATTATGGTTTCATATAGTAAATTTTATTTTAATAATTTTTATTTTTTATCGTACTAATAATTAATATAAAAATTTTGAATTGCAGGGAGGCAAACTCGGCCAAATTGGCTTAAAATAGCGAAAAGGCAAGCATGTGGACTCTTCGGCTACCCCCCTGGAAGTTCTATAAGAGGAGGGAAAGGGGTGCTTAACATTCACACTTTTCATTCCCTCTCCTGCCTCTTAGATCCAGTAGGCCACGGAGTCTCACGATCGACCCTTCTTTACTGCCTCTGCTTGGCCGCGTGTGGAGCCACCTCGCCTGCCCAGCGGGTTCAGGTGTTAGAGCCACAGTCATTGCCCTTGTAGCTCTGTTGACTCTCTTTAATTTTGTATGCGACGGATTCACTTCCTTCTTTCGTAGCCGTCCACAGCAGGAGCACCCTCCAGATACGGTAGTGACCTGGCATTTGATCTGTGCGGCCGTAGCGAGGCTTGACCGCATTCCCGGCCTGCATCGTGCCTTGGGTCAGTCACTTTAGCGCTGTAGTTTGCTCATGGCCGCGCCGCGCGCTGCTGGTTCGGGACCCTCGAGTCCTTGGTCATCTATTTTGCCACCGCCTCGGCGATTGATCTTATCACAGAGCTTTATTTGGCTATTACAGGCCCGGTGTGACTGCGGTGATGAGCTCTAGTTCATCTACATTCTGAGTGATTGGTCGCCTACAGAGCCTCGGTTCGAATTATTCGATCCATTAGTTACATTTCGGGTGGCGAGCCCTCTTCCGAGTAGTATTGATTTACGTATGGATTTCGTACTCGGGGTGGGTCACGCGTTCGTGGGTTAGGTTGATGCAGGAGAGGCCCGACTCGGTCCACGGCTCGGTACCATCAGGTCCACGGCGATGCACGGCGAAACCCCTCGGGGGGATTTCGTCGATGCAGACACGGATGGGACCGGGCCCGGTCGCCAGCCCTCGAGAGGAGAGTTAGGGGCAGGCCTTCCAAGCGGGCGCGTCGAACCCGTGAGTCATCTTCCCCTCGGCCCGCGACCATCACCGATCACATTAAGCGGAGGCGACATCATCGCCTCGGTTGTCACCTCGAGGATCGGGGCCCGGATTGTTAAATGGGAGCATCCCGTTCAGGGAATGCGCACTCCGACCGAGGGACTTTCATCGGGAGTCGATTTCCTCACGATGTCCGTGAGGACTGATCCCCAGATGCCGCGAGTCCATGCCGGTTGTCGAGGATTATTCACTATTACCTTTCATGACTGCGGCGGCATTCTTACCCCGCGAGTGGTGTTGCGGTTTACCGCTCGATGACCTACAAGGGGCACCGGTCCACCAGGCCACGATTCGGCTTGCATCGATGATCGCCTGGTGTACTCAGGCGGCGGATATTACAGCGGCTTTGGGCTTCTTGCTATCTGCATGGCGCGAGTGGAGGTTCTGCGGCGTGGCTCACAGCCTCATAGGGAGATGGTGAGCGCGGCGGAGACACCCTTCTTTGAGGTCGGTATTTTCTGGAGCGGCTCAGCCTCGAATCTTTGTGATCGACCATCTATTTAAATAAGGCTATTCCTGCGACGTATGCGAGAGGAGAAGACAAGCTTGGAGGCTCTTTAGCAGGATCTCGGAGGATATTGGTTCGATCCCTACGGTGGTGATAGCCTCTCTGTTGCTGTTCGAGGAGAAGGTCCATCGGAAGGACCTAACGATCGGAAAGTCTTCCATTACTTATGCGAGACTCCTACGCCATGTTCTCAGAGGCATGCGGGATTTCGGTAGACCGGGATTGAGAGGAGGATTAGATGCCCCCTGGTCCGTAATGGGGTGGAGCGGGTGATGAGCCATGCCAGGTAATCTTTTGCACCTCAGGTACGGGACCGGAGGAGATACCGAGGTCGGGTGGTTGAGGACTCCCACGAGAGATGATATGCACGCCCACGGGCGGGGTACGGAGGAGTCGGCTACGCGGATGTCACCTCCATCTCCTCCTGACCACTATCGGCGGCTGCGGTGATACACCGCCCGTCTGACCGGCGCACCATTCGAGTACATTCATACCGGCTAGAGATAGGCGCTACTCGTTCGCGATACGAGCTGACGCGGGGTCAGGCGCGGTGTCACTCTATGCTTGACGAGATCATGGCCCGCGCGGGCGCCGCCGTGTTCGTCGAGAGAAGGCCCGCCCGCAGGCGGCCTATTTGGATGTTACGCGGCCCAGCCAGTAATGACAGACCAGCGCGCCTGGCGAGTGGGGTGGTTAGGTTTCTTTTATGATTTTGTATAGTTACCGGTTTATCGAAAGCGCTACTAATTTTGATTAGGATTTATGTATTAGCCATAGTAGGCGTGATATTTTGTATGTTTTAGCTTGTATTCATGTATTAGCCATTTTGGCTATATCAAAGCTATTCGAATCTATATATATCTGACTTTTTGCATACCATGTTTTGTGCCTTTACCATGTATATTTGTTTTTCTTTTCAATTGAACAATTGAATTGCTTTTGTTGGAAAATTGAATCACTGTTTGTCACCTTTAGGTTATAACAACTTCCATGCTTGAAACAGTTTTTGGTCAATTCTGGTTCCAGGCATGCTCGACTTGAAAATTTCTCCTTTGCTAATTAAGCGCCTTGCCTCCAGTTATTTCAATAGAATTTGTGAATTTGTTGCTTCC
This sequence comes from Tetrastigma voinierianum, assembly GCA_016808115.1. Taxonomy (NCBI): domain Eukaryota; kingdom Viridiplantae; phylum Streptophyta; class Magnoliopsida; order Vitales; family Vitaceae; genus Tetrastigma; species Tetrastigma voinierianum. The sequence goes on from JAEQBH010000938.1 coordinate 215,738, forward strand.
TTTAAACTGCATAGCCAGCCTTAGGCATGTTGGCAACTGGATAGTTGTGTTACCCATACTTTAAGACCAATGTTGTCTTCGAAAGAAAAAAGAAAAAGAAAAAGCAAAAAGAAAAAAGAAAAAGAAAAGAAGAAAAGAAAAATAAAGTCGTGAAGTTTTGCCTTGAAACAGAAACACGGTCAGGGTGTATATTTGCCTTTGAAGCAGATACTAGCCTTAATTGGTTGGGAGTCATCGATTTAGTGTTACGTTACATAGGTGGATTAGCCTTGGTAGAGTCCTAACTTGAATTGTAGGTGCTTGATTTTGAAGTCATTCGGATCAGGAGTAAACGCGCACTGAGTTTGGTCGAGTGATCCTTTTGGCTTGATGCCACTAAGCCTTAGTGGTTGGGAGTCATCGGTGAATCCCCAGTTACGGACTTTAGTGTGTCGAATTTTAAGCATTGCATCCTACGGTGTAGTTGAATAAAAGAAAGAAGTGTGTAATATCATATCTGGGTAGGTTGTTCCTTGACTTAAGGCCATGTCGGTGCTAGGTTGGGGGAGGGACAAATTTTGCAATTTATTAGGCGTATCACGGTTATATAGAGAACCATTAGACTTAGGTGGAAATTCAAGTTGAGAATGTGGAACCAATATTGACCTAAAATTGTTCTTGTATGGTTTTTGGCTCTTTCATGTCGGTCTTCAAACTTTGGTGTCATTTTGAGTTTAAGGTCTTGTTTATATGTGCATAAACCCATAAACTTTTGAAAATCACTACATGCATCTCCTTTTTGTTTTGCATTCTTGAGGGACTAGCGTTTCGGTTGGGGGTGTGATTAGTACCGAAAGTGCTATTTTGAACCTTTATATTAGATAGGTTTGGTGCTTTATGTAATCATGTCATTTATACTTGATTGAAGTGTTGAGTCTTCTTAGTATCACTTATGGGTTAGAGGTTATTTTTGGTTGTTTGCGAGGTTTTTGCGCACTTTGGGGAGTTCAATGTCGAGTCAAATGATGAATCACGAAGATTGATCCCAATTGTCGACCATCAGTCGGACCAAAATCAAAAGAAGAATGAAGGCAAAGTGATGAAATAGATCTGGAGTAGAGGGCGGGGAAACTTGATACGGTGAAGATCGGCCAAATCCCGAAATTTAAGCTAAGATTGCGAAATTTATTTGGGATTGCGAAAATTCGCAACCTTGAAAATTTAGCAACCTTAACAATGCAATTACAAGACACCGGGGTTTCGCTAGGCCTTGTTCTAGCGGGTTCATGTTTTAGTATACTCACATAAATTTCGCTAAGCTGAGAAATTTTATACAGCCTAGAGAATTGCGAGCCTTAGCGAAATTTTCTATTTTAAGCTATGCATGGTGATTTAGCTACTCGCGAGAGATTCTTGATCTAACGAGGAATTCAGCACACCTCGTCATGTTTTTGTAATTAATGCCAACCGACTTCAAATTTGGTGTATTACTCTCTTGTCCTTTAACTTAGCCAAATTGTTAGGCTTTATGGTATTTTCATGTATTGAGGTGGCCTATATAAGCCCCTCCCTTTTTATGTGAAAACAACAATTTGGGGAGAGAAGAAATTTTGTAATTTTTCATTTTTGTAAATAAAGTCTCGTATTTTAGTTAGGGTTTTGCTTTTCTCTCTTCTCTTTCCTCTTTCCCTTATTTTCTTGGGCGCAGGCTGCCCTCTTGGGGATGACAACTCAAGAGATGCTTGGCTTCAAGCCTCCTTTCTTTGAAGAGGAAGGGAAAAGTAGCTTGGTAGTGGGACATATGCATGTTGTCCTCTTGTGTTAAAAGCTACGAATGCTTTGTATTTATGGCCCTCATCTTCTCAAATTAGGGTTGAATAGCATTTAATGTTATTGATTTGTGATACTCTCCATGCTTTAGGATACGGTGCCGCTTGTGCTAGATGCTTTGTGGTTTTTTAGATGGTCTTCTGAGCCCAGCGAGATGATATTGAATGTTAGGGTTTCAAGCGAAAAGGACCATAGCTGCATGTTACTGTGTTACTTCGAATAGGAGTTGTTTTTAGGGTTAGGTTTGCTAGTTAAGCATAGATCGGTTATGCCTTGAATTTATAGGATTGCATGTCATACTTGAGGATAAAACCCAGGGACTCTTGTTGCCCTAACTTGCAAGTTAGTGACCTAAATCTTCAAAGTTAACTTTCACACTTCACTTTCCGGTTTTACAATTCTCGACGGTTAAACTACTTCCCACTGTTTGGAAACAAAAATCCGAAAAGTCGAATAGAAAGCCTTACCTTCTTGCACTTATGCAATCATTCTAGGATGAAAACTATCCACGTGTTCAACCCTAGACCACTATCTTTGCGGTAAGCTTGACTACGGCGATAGTATGAAAACAGAGTGTATATAAATTTTGTTGATTTTAGCTCAACTCTTTGTGCCACGAATCCTCTCATTACCCCTCTGCTCCATTACCCTCATAGGTTGAGGCCCCAGAAAGTGAACAATCATTATAAAAATTTATGAGTTGTTCAAATAGAGTGAGATTGAACATTCATTTACTAGATGCCATTAGCGAGATTCCGTCATATGCAGTTTCTAAAAGATTTGTGCAGTAAAAAGAAAACTGGGTGTCAGCGAGGAGGCATTTATGGTAGCTTGATCCACCTCATTGATTCGAAACAATTTGCTCCAATGCAAGACCGGGAAACCTTCTTTGGCTTTCCATAGTGGTAGGGAATTCAAGGTTAGGACATGCTCTAGTGGATTTAGGGCAAGTGTTAACTGTTGCCTTACCGGTATATGTCGATCTAGGGTTAGGAGAATTCGACTGACTAATATCACCCTCAGATTAGGCGGCCCAGTAGTGTGAAGATTCCTAGAGGGATAGTGAAGAGTGTATTGGTGCAATTGGACAAGTTCTACTTTCCTGTGGATTTTGTTGTGCTTGACACTCAACCTATGGTGAACCAAGGAACTCAATTCCAGTGGACCCTTGGTAGGCCATTCTTAAACTCTTTAATTCCATCGCATGGGAGGATACAACATTGCTATCGTTAACAACATGACATTCAGTTGAATATCGCCGTGGTATCGTAGATGGGATGGGGATCGTTTGTAGGGTAAACATAGTTCGCTTCTGTGGTGCGAAATACTTAGATGTCTCATATGATGATCCTCTCATATCTTGTCTAAGTAAGCCCAGTTGGGATGAGAGGGTGATATGTGCGGTGGAGTTCTTTCCGCCTCATATGTTAAGTTTCAATGGTCATTGGGTGATGGTGGCACTAATTGTTCATTATTAATCGAGACAGATATTACCTTGGAAGAGAGACACTCATTAGTTCAAACTTTATATCTTCAAATAATGTTATTGGTGACAAACTTAAAGATAAATAATATCTTTTCTTGAATTAGAATAATAAAATAGAATGAGCCTCAAGACCTTGGATGGTTGAGATTGGATCATTAAAGAATTAACCATGATGATTTTAGATCTATGGAAGGAAGGATATGGCCTTCTGAGGTCAAATATCCCAATCCGGTGGTTATGGATCAACAAATTCATCCTAAAACACTCTCTTCCGTGGCATAGCTTCTTCGCCGATCGCGTCTGGATCAGAACTCTTGGATGGTTTAATCTTTTTCGTGATTTTAATGATCAAATGGTAGACACCGATGGATGCTGGTTCTGAAAATAGTGGTTTATTAATATTAATATTAATTGAGTGATCAAATAAATCGAAAGAATCGCGAGGTTGACCACTCAGTTGTTATGATGGAGTTTGTAAAGACATCTCGGGATTCATGTTGAGTAATGACCTATAATTAACTCAAAAACGGATCTTTGTTATTTAAGACCGATATAGTATAATATATTTTGAAGCTGTAACATTTTCTTGACATTAAATGTTAGTTAAAATCAATGTTATCTTTGTGATGGTTAAATGTACAAGTGTGATTGTGGATATTGTCTAATCGAAGTAATAATGTATGAAACTTGATTGTGTTATGTTATATCTTGTGGTGAGCGAGTTCCTTGATGCAAATCATTTTTCTTTATGGTTTTTATCAGATTGATTTTAGTACCACCAGGTGACAGTAGTAAAATTGGATTTAGATAGATATTATTTTATAGAGATCTGAGATTTATAAATCATTGCTGCATTTACTCAGAATATATATATTTTGGACTTTTGATAGTGATTAAATATTAGTAACAGACACTTAAAATAATAAACTGAAAGTGACAAGCAACAAAACCGATTAAGTGAAAGATCTAAATAACAGTTGAATTTGATGATTATCTTTTTAAAGGGAACGCATTGAAAATCTGGCACATTGTGAAACATCGATTCACAGAACTACTTTGTAACTTTGCTTCATGAACCACGGATTTAAAACACGTCCTAAGGAATAAGGTAGTGCAGTTGGATCTCTCCTTACGACACTGTTCATCATCTAATCTTCCATGATTCTTCGAAGGCGAGAGGATTAGATAGCCTTACAATGGGTTTGCATGTTATGGATATTTTTCTTTTTCAATACTTCATGCCGGACCATGGTGTAAACCTTAACTCCTAAGACATAGGCATAGCATGGGTTTACACTTTACTGGTTTCTCTTCCTCAAAATTGGAACAGTTTATCCTTTCCTTGATTAGATCCTTGCTAACACGGGATTGAACTTCTTTACGTTCGGTCGAGGTGAACTCTCTTTTTTAAATTGATAATTCATTGACTCGATCTCGATTTCAAATGAGAAGATGATTTATCAGCTGCATTCCATGAGCTCATTAGATCTCCATTCTCCAGGTTCGCATACCTTTGAAATTGTTCACCACTCTCGGGGAATGCCTTCTGCATGTCACTCCAGAGGCCTGGAAATTAGAAGCGAAACAATCTATTGCGGGGTGTAGGACAACGATATTGGGATCGAGATCTGAAGAGAACATTCGAGGAACCAACAGTGATTTATAAAGCGAGAGTTCATTGGCTTAAGTAAATTTATGCGGGAAAGATGGTCCCTAACATGAGACTCTATTCAATGGAAGCTAGGTTTCTAAATTACTTTATTACACCTTTTCTGGTAAACTACGATCAAAGGGAACCCACGATCAAATCCCGGACCTTGGAAATCAGATTCAGAATTTATGCAATCGGGCGAATCAGATAATGTTGAAGAAAAAAGTGCGCGTCGGCTTCTACTTTAACAACTAACGTCAAATCAAAATTTGAAAGAAATAACAATCTAGTAACGCAAATAATATGAAACAAAGAAAAAGAAAATTAAAACCATGAGCCTTAGGCTACCTAGATCTCTACGGCGCGAAATTTGCTTTCGCCGATGCTTATTTGCTTATTTATAGGTTACGAAGTTGGGCCTCATGGATTCAGATCATGGCCCTTTTTGTTATTGCGTCTCAGGATTCTTTGTCGCGACATCAGTTTTCTAAGCATTTTCCGCAGAAGCTTTTATTTGGTTGCGACTTGCCTTTAGCATCCCTTGGCTCTTCTTATCTTCGTGACTCGATTCTTTCTGTGACCTCGGTTAAGTGCGACCTCGAGAAATGGTGTATCGCGACATGTTATCTAATCCCACTCATCGATCTTCCCAAAGAAGGTTTATCTTTTAGTATGACCTCTAAATGGCATTCGTGACCTTAATTCCTGCAAGTTGTCTGCAGTACCGGCTCGAGAGCAATTCACGATTCGGTGTTGATGCTTCGACCTCTTACAAATGTCGCGACGATGATACATCTTTTGAAAATCTTGTGTCGCGACTTATTATGTGTGCGACCTCCGTGTCCTCTTGCTGACCTTGGTCTGTCGCGACCTCGAAATGGTGTCTACGGCGTCATGTGTATTCTTCATTAATTTATGGTTTCCTGAACTGGAGTTTCTTTTGCGACCTGCACGTTCCGCCTTCAGTTGCCCTTATGTCGCGACTTGTTGGAGTTTTGTGGTTGCGACCTTGATGTGATTCTTCATTCTTTGTTAAGGCGTAGAACACTGGGTTCTTTCTTCCTCGTGCACCTCTCCTATTCTGACATAATTCGACCCGATTACGTGTCGTCTTTGCTCGACCACTTTGCGCAAGTCACTGCTACTGATATCCTTTTCTCTTGAATTTCCTGTTTGTATAGCGGTGGTTTGGTGAGAGATTATTCCACATTTTGCGCATATAAATCAATCATTTTTTAGATGAAATCAATCGGAAAAATGAGACTGAAATGGATGACTTTTAAACTCATCAAACTCCTGAACTTAAATTTTGCTTGTCCACAGAAGCGAAAAAGAAAAGATTTGTTTGTCCTCAAACAAAAGGACATTTTTCTATTTTGTTTGCAGTTGCAACAAATTTAATTGAAAGATTTATAATTGCATTCTTTTACGTATATCTAGCTTCAAGTCGGATGAGAAGGTTAGTCTCTACTGTCCGATTAACCTGCAAAAACTAAATTGTTGAATTTGTTTTATAAACGGTATAGTCGATTGATCCTGCTTTGCAAAGTAGGTTGGTGTCTTATCTTTTCCTTAGTGAGTCGAGTTAACCTCACGAGGTCCTTAGCGATTTGATCCTTTCAAGATTTTAAATTCCATATGCTTGTTGTTCATATTGATCTCCGCTAATGTAGAGTAATTCAAGCCTTCGAATCGATCGGGTCTTTTAGGTTTGTAATGTAGGCAGGTCTTTGGTGGGATGGATGGAACTTTTTAGGTTAAGATACCGGACCTTTTCTCCTTTCTTACTTAGCGCTGCCACTTCTTTTCCTTGCAATTTCTTTAATTTAGTTCCCCCAGGCTTCATCTTTGGGGTATCTTCTTGATTTCTTATGTTTAAATTGTTCATTCCCATTTCTCATTTGTACTTCCTACTTGTTAGAACTTTTTCTCTGTCACCATTTAGGAATAGTGCGTGTTACTGTCTTTTAGGCTTTCTAACACTCTTAATGAACTTTGGGTTAGTATCTCCCGTACCATGGCATTAAGTCTTAGGTGTTGAAACACCCTAAAGAACTTAATTGTTCGAGAGAGTTAGGCCTGAGGCAAAACTTCTTCCTTTAAGCTTTCTTTTCGGTTGTATCTTCCTGCTTTAGATCTTTCTCTCTTCACCCTTCTGTATTTTCTCCTTTAGTTCCCAAAAAATATACTCCCCCCAGGCTTTATCTCTTCCTCTTTCTTTGAATTTTGAGTAATCGGAGGTTCTTTCTTTGGAGGATTAATTATAGGATGGCTTAGGGTTGATGACTTGTTTTTGAAGATAAGGATTGTTTTGGCTCAGGTCGGGAGCCAGGTGTATCGAGAGCGTATAAATAAGGGTTAGCTAGAATGGCTCAGTGCCCGAGGATGGCGCATCATTCTTGTTAGTTGTATCACCTAGGATTTCGCCTTAATCAATAATCTAACAAGTTCTAGAATTCGGTTTGATTAACTGTGACTAACCCTAAGGATGTCCTTGACTCACTTCAGTTGATGAGGAGTTACATGATTTAAGGGTCACCAAGTTCTTTGGCTTACTGTTTATACTACAAACTTAAAAATATATTTTGTTCCTTCAATTGTATGACTTTCCTTTATCTTGGACTCATCAGCTAAATTCAAGTGTTAACACATTTGTGTTTGTTCAAATTATATGTCATTCGCATATTACGCGAATTTTTGTGTTCCGACATCTTCTGAGTCATTCTTCGCTAGTTCGGATTATGATATGTCGGCATTTTCATTCTTAGACTAAATCTAATCATTATTCTCTAACAGATTCCAAGCGAAAATATGATACAATCCCAACTTCTGACAACATCGAGCATTTCCTTTTTAACAAATTTTCTTATTTTATTCATGGTATGATGCAAAAGTTGAGAATAACAGTCTGGAAGAGAGGAAGAGAAGAATAAATCAATGGGAAGATTTATTTTTTTCTTTTTGGGGGAGGAGGAAAGATGTTTGGAGGATCCAGATCAAGGGTAGCCAAATCAGGAGAGAATTTGGGAAACTTCATTTCAGTTCTCTTCTTAACTGTATCATTCTCTCTCTATACGTTGGCACAGGGATCAATTCGTTGGTCGAATCAACCTTTTTGTTAGAGATCATCTTGTCTTTTCCCCGATGTGTTCATCGTATTCTCCATTTCGGTCATGACTTCTAAAAATTTGGAAAGATTATTGATCGAATCCGAGATTTTCAAGCGACTTTTCTTACGAAGGCATCTTTGTCATCAAGATCTTTATCTCTTTCCTTCATCCTCTTCTCTAAGTGCTTGAACATTGACATGTAGAGGAATTTGAAACCCTTGATCTGCTCCATAGTTTTGGCTTCACCGTCCCGAGTCCTTTTCTTTATGATTGTTAGGGTTGAGGAATCCATGATCATGCGATTGTTGTAAAATGACTCATGGCTCGGCTACCTTCTTGATGGATCGTGATCTCTTCCTCCATTTCCTTCTTGAATTTTCCTCTTGATGCTCGAGGATCTCCGCTTAAATACGCTCTTCCCTTATGTTCATTTCTTCTTCCCATTGTTGATCTCTTCTTTTCGATTCTGCTTCATATACTTCTTCTCTGAATTTTTGTTGGATGCTCCATTCCCTTTCCCTTTCTTCCATTCTCTTGAATGGGCCAGGCATCTCAAATTATTTGATTATTCCCTGAGCTCCCTAGAGCTTTCGAGGTTCTCGGAAATCTACGTTTCTGATAGGGAGAGGCGACGATGGGGTTGAGAAATTTATAGGGCTTGTCATCTTGTTCTCACGTCCTCTTGAACATAAAGGTGTTCTCTTGGATGTGTACAGGATCTTCTTCTTCTTGATACGCAGCTTGAAGGGTGTCCTCTCATCTTTGCATTCTCATTTCTCTTGAACTTTGCTTCCATTATAATCCCCTTTTTCTTTTGAAGTTCTAGGCCGCTGCTTACTCACAGTCGAGTTAGTGGTGAAACATTGGGCGTTCTTCTTCTTCTTCCCAGTTCCTTTCCTGACCCTCGACATAGCCTCGTGATAGTTCTTCGGGTGAGGGATCAAACCCACTTTTATTCCCTTCATGGTATCTCATTATCGAGTTTTCAGTATTTGCTCCTTAATCCTTGTACCTTGACATAGCATAAAGAATGGTGCTTCTTGTTCACGCGTCTCGGAGTGCGGACATGCTTGGTCGGAACCATAACAGAGGGCAGCAGGTAAAACCATACTTTTGCCTCTTTTGTTAAATCTCCCCTGTTTATGATTTTGCTCTCCTTTTCCTTGACCCTGCCACTCGAATTAATCGACTTTCTTGCAATCTTCTCCGCGGTTAGGGTTGTCTATCATCTTCTTGAATTTGGATCCATTCTTCTACCCTTCCATTAGTACATTTCATTGATGGTTTAAACAAATACGATTTTGAGCTCCTCGACATAAACGAGTTATCTTTCACTCCCGCGGGTTGAGTGGGAATTCTCGAATGCTAGCGTGTATTCGGACTTTTGATGCTTGCAGAAGTTTCCCCAACCTTTTTGTTCTATTAGTTCCTTGAAAGGGGAGATGAGTTTGCTGAAGCCTCATTCTCTGACAAACCCCTTACGGCACTGATACTTCTTCGGATGGAGAAAGCTTTTGATCTGGAGTCGTTTTCTCTTCTTTTCTTTGTTTTCTTTTCCCCTTTTCTCATTGCTTGGAAATTAGTTGAACTTCGATGGTTCTGACGAACTTCCTTAATTTGAAATTATATTCTTCCGATCGCTTAGATTTGGGACTAGGGTTGATGGTTCGACCATTTGAAATAGGAATGTTTTTGGAAGAATTTTGGATCTAGGGTTTGCGGGAATTGAAAAACCGGGCGAGGCGAAGATGAAGAGTTGTATTTATTGCTTCAGGAATGAAATAAATAGGAGTTTCTTAGCTTTACCAGTCAATCATTATTGTGGACTCTTTATTACTTCATTTAATTGCGCTTGTCGTGACTTAAATTCAGGAGCCCGCAGGTGTGTCTTTGTCGTTAAATAAAGAGCTGATTTAAAGTTGCCTATTTGTCTACCACTTTCTCTTATGTCGCGACTTATTATTGTTTGTCGTGACATCAGTAAGCAGTGGGAGGACAATATATCATCAGGTTGTGACATCGGCATTTCACCACATTTTACGAGTCGACAAGTAATTTCATGACATGGATTGAGTTGTCGCGACCTTCAGTATTCTTTTGAAGGAATTGTTCTTGCCGCGACCTAAATGTTCTGTCGCGACCTCAAATGTTCTATGGCGACATAACTCTTCTGTCGCGACCTGTGCTCTTGTTCTCCCCTTAGTACTTACTAAGTTGCAACCAATAAGGTGTTCTTGTCTGAGGTCGCTACTTAGTTTGATATCTACCACTAGAATTGTGATCAGACAACCTTGTAATCCTTATTAATTTTACAAATTCTTAACATCGATAAAGTATTCCCCGAACAACAGTTCAAACATGCATTCTATTTATTTTCCACATAATTTTTTTAGGAGAAAATACTCCCCTTTTTCAAATCATACATCTTGTGAAGTGTTGGAGCGAATCACAGAGTTAGTTCTTTCTCGCTTTGAGCCACGTGATCCTGCGTATTGAGCACACTCTAACAATTTCCAAAAAAGGGTTTAATTGATCAAATACTAACTTAGCAAGTCTTGGCAAATCATTACAGAATAAAAAAATCAAAGCGAGTAATTAAAAAAAATCAAAATCTATATAAAGCCAAAATCTATTTGGGTTGCCTCACATGTTTGCTTTCTGTTTTGAGTCCTTAAATTTGGACTAATTTGTTTTAAACCTTTTATCTCTCGATTCACCGGGTGGAATTCTTCCTTTTAACTCTCCCTCTTTGAGATAGTGCAGTCTTTGAACATTAATTCTTCCCCGACTATCAGTCACGAGGTGTTCTTATTCGAAGGTAGTACTTAACATCACTTTGTATATGGTCCATCATTTTGATTTCAACTTCCACGGAAATAATCTTAATGCGGAGTTAAATAGCCGAACTGATCTATACGAACTCTTTCCTTAGAATCCTTTGATCATGCCATTTCTTTCTTGTCCTTGTATATTCTAGCATTATCATGAAGCCGTTTTCTCGATTCTTAGTTCGTTCAATTGGAAGCGATCTCTTCCTTTGCGATTTTGAAATCGAGTTCGGCTTCTTGATATTACATGGCTTTGTATTCGGTTCGAGGGAGGTGACATGGTTTGCCAAAGACCACTACAATAGGGGACATCTAATGGGAGTTTTGAATGTAGATCACCCGTAAGCCCCAGAAGTCGTCATCAAGTTTGGAAGACCAATCTTTCACCTGCGAACTACCGGTCTTTTCAGGGATCACTTTTGAAATCTCCCTATTGGAAATTTACGCGTCACACATTAGTGCAGGGGTGATAAGCTAAGCTCGTGTGCGATCTCATACACTGCTCATGAGCTTTGCAAATATTTTGTTTTTGCAAAGTGGCTTCCCCGTCAGCGATGATAGTCTGGGTGACGAGATACGCTCGAAATGTTCCTTTACGAAACTCACTCTTTGTGTTAGCGTCGTTCCTTGAATGACGATTGCTTCCACCCACTTGGACATAATCACGCGGCGGTATGTACAAGTGTCCAGCCAAATATATTCCCCATACGTAAAAAATTTGCACCACGATATGCCTTGTAGGGCGTTTCATTTCTTCTGGCGATATTTCCGATCTTTTGGCATCTATCCACGTAATTTGACCCGATTCGGCCACAGTCTACAGATAGTGGGCCAATAAAATCAAGATTTGAGTATCTTATGAGTCGTTTTTTCTCCGGAAAAATGTCCCCCATATGGTGATGCATGGCATTCATTCAAAATTTTGCATTTTTCACTCTCTGGCACACATCTTCTTATAATCATGTCAGCACCTCTTTTAAATAGCAATGGGTTATCCCAGATGTAGTACTTGCTGTCGGTTCTGAGCTTTCTTTTCTATTGGTAGATTTGAATTAGGAGGCACTACTCCACAAATAAGTAATTCACGATATGACATACCATGGGGGAGTTGGAATGGCAATTTAAGCAGGTTGCTCATCTGGAAAGTTCTACTGTTAATTACGCCTCCTCACTCTTACTTTGTTTTTCTACTGCGGACAAGTGATCGGCTATCACATTGTCACACAACCCTTCTTATCTTTAATTTCGAGATCAAACTCTTGTCGTAACAACACCCACCTTATCAGTCTTAGTTTGGCTTGGCTTTTCGACGTCGAGATATTTGATTCTTTTGCATGGTGATGTGTGAAACGATAATATAGAGATCCCAAAATGTATGGCTGAATTTCTCACAAGCAAAAACTATGGCTAGCATCTCTTTTAGTAGTTGAATAGTTTCTTGAATTCATTGAAGGTGCTAGCATAGTATATGGCTGCGAATATCTTCTCTTTTCTTTGCCCAATCCCGACCATTGCGAAGTGCTAGCATCACACATTATTTTAGTCCACAGTCCGTCCCCAGTGCGACCATGATAGGTGCTTGAACTAATCGATCTTGATTTCTTCAAGGTACGCCTTGCGGGAGTCATCAAAAAATTAAACCTTGTGTCTTTCTCGAGTCTGCATAATGGTCTTGCTATTTTTGAGAAGTCTTTGATGAATCTCTTATAGAATCCGGCGCCATCTAGAAACTCCTTATCCGCTTTTCTTGTTGTAGGCGGTGCAGTCGTGTCGAAACCTTTGATTGGTCTACTTCTAGTCAGTAAAAATTTTATGACCAAGTGTACCTTGTACTATGAAATGGCACCGAGTTTAATGCTAGTTGTTTGTCCTTGCATCTTTGAAGCCTTTGTTTCCGGGTTGTTTGAAACGATGCTCAAAAGCTGGATCCATATCTTGTGAGTCATCCATAAAAATCTCACCTGACTTTTTCCTCCAACCAAATCACGAGAACATGGACATCATGCACCTCCCCGAAAGTAGCGGGGCATTGCCTGGCAAATGGCGTCGCCACGAGAGGCAAGGTGCCATGGGGCATGTGAATGTGGTTTTCTCTTGGTCTCGGTCTGATGGAAATCACGGTTATAAATAGGACTATCCATCAGGAAACAAAAATGAGGTCTACTAACCTATCCAGCTTATCGATCAATGAAGACAGCGGGAAATGATCCTTCACGGATTCTTGTCCGACCGTGTCGATACATACTCTCCATCCTGTCACCGTTCTTGTTGGAATTAACTCATTTTTTTCATTTCGGATCACAGTGAACCCACCTTTCTTGGGAACCACATGGACTGGGCTAACGGTATGCGAGATTGCATATGAAACTAGCATTCAACCATTTAGGCACTTCCTTTGGCTACTTCTTTCATGGTAGGTTCAGTCTTCTTTGATGTTGACAAATGGTTTGCATTTTCCTCAGTGATATTTTGTGCATGCATATTAACAGGACTAATACCCTTTAATTTCATCTATGGACCAAATGTCGACTCTGATGAACACTAAAATTTTCGGCGACCTTACGATTAGCCCGGCTATCGCTGAGTCTAGCGGAGATAATCGCGCTTGCCTCTTTGGTAGCTCAGTAGCTTTATGCCCGGATGACAGCAACTCTTTTAAAACTAGCCCATACGCCTTTAGTCTCTTGATGAAATTCTTTCTCTTCATTATTATGCTCCCATTGTCCATCTTTGTTTGTTTTAGACTCTGACACCTTTTTAGGTAGAGTGCAAGCGATAATGCGGAAAATCGAGAATTAACACCTTGAATCTTTGGAAATTCATCTCGTTTTCATTGATAGGAAGTTGAGCATTACAATCATAATAACAATCGAGTTGTTGAGATAGACATCTATTAACTTATAAATGCCCTATTTGTGTCTAAATTCTTCCAAACTTTGGAGGCAGTTGAAGTCAAGCTGCTAATACCACCAGTGAGAACTCCTTCTGCGTATCTATTAAAGCGGCTCGATTGCTAGGCCTTCTAGCGGCGAGAAGGACTTGTGAATCTTCTTCAATGTCCAGGATGATAAAGTCGACAGGAAAACAAATTTCCCGACCTTAACAAGCACATCTTCAATGACTCCTTCAGGTTTCGCCATTGTTCTATCTGCCATTTGGAGAGTAACAGTAGTGGGAGTAAGCTCCCCCAAACTTAATTTCCTTGCAACAGATAATGGCATTAAGTTAATACTTGCACAGTCATAAAGAGCCTTTTGAATTTCAAATCCTCGATAGTGCGAGGAATGGTGAAACTCACCAGGTCTTTCATCTTCTCTAGTATATTCTTCTTTATCTTTGCCTTTGCAAGTAGCGATCCCGAGTTCAACTACTCCTTCCTCTGCAATTCTTCTCTTCTTGCTTAAAATTTCCTTGAAATTTGGCATAAAGTGGCATTGAGTTACCATACGTGAATGGCATGCTTATCTCCAACTTCTGGAAAGTTTTCAAAAACTTTGCGAACTGCTCCTCTATCCTTGACTTTTGTAGTCTCTGCGGGAATGGAACTGTAGGCATAGAGTTCTGGGCTTTTTTCTTGCTTCTTTCTTCTTCTTGTTGCTGCTCTTTCTTCTTCTTTCCACAGTGACCGGCATTTTCGGGATCCCTTCTCCCTTGTTGCTTTCATCTTTCTCGACCTTTCCTTTGTTCTTTTCAGCTTCCTAGCACACGTCCATGCGATCTTCCGGATTTTTCTTCATCCTTGGGAAAAGCATCTTTAATTTTGGTCTGCGGGAGGTTAGGGCCCAGTTGCCCTATTTGCATTTCCAGGTTCTTGAGAGAGGCATCGTTGTTTTTCAGAAAAATTTGAGAATTGGTTTTTGAAGCTTCCAATTCTGTAAACCTATGTTCATTGAAGTTTTACTTGACTTTTATTTTCCCCATGAATTGCGTATACGGTCTTCAAGGTGAGTCCTTTTTTGACTCGATATTCATTTACGCCCTCTCCTATTCTTTGCTTTCTTTGGAACCCTTGGTGGAGCATGCCTTGTTGGTTTGCCCATGTCTTGGGGCGCGTGTTGTGCTCCTCCACCATAAGAGAAATTCTCATGGTTCCTTAATGTTGGGGTATAATGGGTTGGCGAGGTTGGGATTTAGGCTTGAAGTAAGTATACTTTGTGCTCGTTCAATGATTCAGCTCTTCCTTTATAGGAACCCTCTTAGCGCGCCCCTGACATTATTTACTCTTCCTTCTCTTTCACACACTCCTATCTCATTTGTAGAGTGCATTCATTTTATCAAGCAGATGCATCGTGCCTCGAGCTTGGCCTCCATAGCGAACATCTTGTTTAGCCTCAAATCATTTCCATTTCCTTTGGCTGTTTCTTGCTCTTTGAGGATTCAGAAGGAGGTCTCATGTTGCACCTAGCAAATCGCAGTGACTATCTTTTGCTTCTTACGCTCTCTTCTTAACCACAGATAGCAGTGAGTGCCAAAACTCATCTATGTTTTGAGTTCATTTCACATGCTATTTTGTGCATTTAATATCCATATTCATGTAAAACTCATAAAATTTCCTCTAAACTTGGTTTTGTAGGATTGTGATGAAAGCAAGTGATTTGGCAAGAAATGAACAATATATTTCAAAGAAGAGTCAAGGAGTCTCGCAGCAGCTACTGGGAAGATGAATTTTTCTGCATGCCATCTGGAACGTAAATGGTTCAAATTCCCTCATGCATTCTACATTCAAAGATCTTTCCAAGCAGTACTCACAGCCCAAATCAGGAGTTAAAATGAAGAAGTTATGACCACAGACAAGTTGGAGAAAGAAAAAGCAGGTTCTTTGTGGGAAAGTATGCCAGCGACCGGGAGTATGTCGCGACGAAAGTATGTCGCGACGGTGAATATTCAGCGACCGAAAACTTGAGTCGCGACAATCTCTGAAACCTAAAAGGCCGAAAATTGAATTTTGACCTAATTTCAAACCCATTTCACCCTAGGACCATATGTATACTACTACAGGTAAATAGGGCGCGGGAAGGTGGAGAGCCTCTCTCATGGGGTTTCTCTCTAGTTGCCCATTTTCCCGATTTTTACCAGCGATTTTGATTTGTTTTAGATTTTAGTGTAGTTTTAAGTATAATTTTATTTCTATTGAAGAGATTTCGGTCTTTGTATACTTTCAGTTGATTTCACTAAGGTTGAGACAAATATTGAAGATAAATCTGGATTTTCTCTCTCATGGGTTTTTCTCTCCTAAGCGCCCATTTTCTTAGTTTTTGATGCAGATTTTTATTTTTAATAGATCTTATAGTAGTTTTAGAGCAGATTTTTATTTCTATTGAAGAGATTTTGGTGCTGTACTCAGATATTCAATTTGTTTACTGTTGAGGCGAAGATTTAAGCTCAGTTTGGATTTTCTCTTAACGTCTCTTGATTTCTTTCTTCATTTTTCTTACTTCTTGTTTGATTGGTGATGATTGGAATCTAGTAATGGAACATTAAATACCCTCTAGGGTGGGGATTAATTGTTGAACATTCAGATTCTGATTTCGATTATTTTATGGGTTTGAGCGAATTTATATAATTGGTATTGTTCATATAATTAAGCGTCGGAATATTAGTAACATACCCGGAAAGAGTTGTATCTTTGCTCTGATTTCAGGAGGCCCTACGAGGTGACACAAGATGGAGATTCCTGAGAGTAAAGAGTGGTAACTTAAGAGGTATGTTAGACTAATATCTTGGAACTAATGAACTTTGAAAAATTACTTTGATAGATCACTAATTTACTCATGGTGTGAGGATTAATTAGATGATGTATCAATTTAGTTAATCGGAGGTTTCTCCATAGTCGATAAAGGGATCTTGATCAGTGTTAGCAAAGATCTAATCAAGGAGATAGAAAATTTTTATTAGATTTGAAGGATGAGATACCCGATTACATTGGAGAGGCTTGCATTTTCTCACATCTATGGGGTCGAATTCTTGATCTGAAAGAAAATGGTTGTGAAATATTGAAAAAGAAAAACAATCAAATCTTAAAGAGTGCCAACTTTTACAAGTAGCTATTTAGACCCATTTGTCTTGAAAAGGAATATGGTGTGTTAGATAGTTAAATGTATGGTGTATGGAGAAATCCAAGCTATACTACATTGCTCTTGGACAAATCCATTATTCAACTCACAAATGTTGCACTTCGAATGCAAAGCTGTTTTGTAAATAATTATCCCCCATCCTAGTGACTCTCTTCATACTTTAGAATTAAGTAGTTGTTAATTTGGTAGATTTTAGGATTAGTTTTAAATGGAGTTTTTATTTCAAATTAAATTGATTTTATTCCACATCCTGTTGATCCTTTAAATAGTGAAGAGCCCTTGTAATGGTGATCAAATTCCCGATTAAGAAGACATCGATCTGCCGTGGAGTACGATATCGGACTCCTAGAGTCCACTTTATTACTTGTATGACGGGTGCACTTCTTTGAAAGGGGTTGAGTGTTAGTAATACTTTTTCATTTTGGGTTTTGAGTACACTTACTTTTGTTTTGAATCAGTTTTGAGTATTTACCACATTCACTCCCTTGGCCGTATTTTCTGTATACATCGAAATGGTCTCTTTACAATGCCATACGCAAGAGTGCATCTATTATACCTTTGAGGTATAATTCATGGAGTAGTAGAAGATGTCCATTTGTCTTAGTCTATCCGGTCATGGGACATCTCTTCTTGACCTCTTGTATCTCTCCTAAACGTGTATAGACTCTCATTTTCCCTTGTTTGAAAGTAGTAATTTCCTCTTCGTTCAGTGAGGGATGGAGAGAAAAAAATGCACTTTCGGGTAAGCTTCCATATTTTCCATGTATTAAACAGATCCATATAGTAGTGGAGTCAAACCATGATGCAACTATATCTCTTAAAGGGAGAATGGAAACAAGCTGCGACTTAATAACTTACGGTCTCACGCCATTGATTTAAGCTGTATTGGCCATTCTGAAGCCGTCGAGTGTTCGTTGGGATCTTCGAGGAAGGGGTGACATGAGGTGGTTATTGAACCATGGTGATCAAAGGCGGCTTGAGCTGAAATTGTTGCATTTATCGTTTGTCTCCTTCTTGAGTATTCGTCTTGGATAACTGGTCTCCAGAAGTCCTCTATAGTGTCTCGCTCTTGAGGTATTTCTGCTGCGAATTCCTGGTTGATTGCCCCGGTCAATCTTTCGTCTGCCATCTCTGCTATTTTTGCACTCTTAACCTTTCTTAACCCTCTAAGTGTTCTTTCTATCTCGATTGTCTGGGTGGCAGCTGGTCGGCTCCACACTTCACATTGCATGAATTAACTCACGAAATTATAATATGCGAGATCGAATAGAGTCGATGATACGAATTGTATTTAACGTGAAAGCTACAAAAATTTTGAGCGCTTGCTACAACTATTCTTTGTTGAGATCATATTTTTGCAAATTTTCTATATTTTTTTTTATAAATTATGTCAGTAGTATTTAGCACTGATTACGAATATTGATTCTGGAAATTCTGCTCGATCCTGACGACGGCGCGAAAAACTTGTTCACCTCTTTACGCTGATGGACCAAAATACCTATCTGAATTTATAGCGTTATTACCCAAGGACTATTATCTAATCCCAGCCAATAATGCCATGGAAACTTGTTTGTTATTCCTAATCTATTGTCTTGATTAAAGCGGTTTTCTTAGAGTAAATCATTTTCTTTAGAGTTTTGATCCGAGGATCTTTGCGCAGGAGTGCACCGGTGAACAAGTATTAAATTGGATTTTAGTCGGTCTCGTACCCACGGAGATCTCAGAATTCTCGATCAACAACCACGGTACTTTCGAGACTCTATACTATTTGGACTTTGATAGGCAATTGAAATATTCTCAGCAAACCTTAAAATAATAAAAACTAAGAAAAGTGACTTAATAACAAATGAATTAAAAGCTTGAAAATCTAAAATAAAAATTAAGATTGATCGGTTATCTTTTAAAGGAGCATTAGAAAATCACTGGCACATTTGTGAAACATCAATTCTGTGAGACTACTTAACTTTGCTTCATGAACCACAGGTTTAAAACCTGTCCAAGGAATAAGGTAGTGTAGTTGGATCTCTCCTTACGACACTGTTCATCATCTAATCTTCCTTGATTCTTTCGAAGACAGAGGATTAGATAACTTCACTTTATCTGGGTTCTGTACATTACGGATATTTTTGCTTTTTAAATCTTATCCCAAAACATGGACTGTAAACCTTAGCTCCTAAGACATAGGCATAGCATGGGTTTACACTTTACTGGTTTCTCTTCCTCAAAATTGGAACAGTTTATCCTTTCCTTGATTAGATCCTTGCTAACACGAAATTGAACAACTGTTCGAATCGAAGTGAACTCTATGTTTTTTTAAATTGATAATTCATTCAACTCAATCTCGATTTCAAGTGAGAAGACGATTTATCGACTTACATTCACAGAGCTCATTAGATCTCCATTATCAGGTTCGCATACCTTTGAGAAATTGTTCACCACTCTCAGGAATGCCTTCTTTGTGTCACTCAGAGAGCCTCTTGGAAATCAAAGCATGAAACAATCCTATTGCAGGTATAGGACACTGATATTGGGATCAGATACAAAATATTGGAACCGACAAGTAGATTTATAAGCGAAGTTCATTAACCCGATAAATTTCTACAGGGAAAGATAAATTCTAACAACGAGTCTATTCAATGGAAGGCTGGGTTTCTAAATTACTTTATTACACCCTATGATGGCTTTATGATCAGAGAACCAGCATCAAATCGGACACTTCAAATCGAATTCCAAAATTTTAATGCGGAATTCGAGCTGATCAACGATAATTTGAAAGAAAAAAATTATGCATTCGAAGCTTCTACTTTACTTGACTAACGTCAAATCCAAAATTTAGAAGAAATAACAATCTAATCTAATCTAAAATAACAACGAAACAAAGAAAATGAAAATTAAAATACATGAATTAGGCTACGGATCTCGTTACGAGCCGCGAAAATTGCTCGCCGATGCTTATTTGCTTGTTATAGGGTTACGAGTTGGGCCTCCTTGTGGATTCCGGTCGTAGCCCGTTGTTTGTTAATGTCGCGACCTCGATTCTTTGTCGCGACATCGGTTGTCTAAGCATTTGTCGCAGAAGCTTTTATTTGGTCGCGACTTGCCTTTAGCATCCCTTGGCTCTTCTTATGTCGCGACCTCGATTCTTTATCGCGACCTCAGTTCTGTCACGAACTCGAAATGGTGTCGCGACATCATTTATCTAATCACTCATCCATTCTTCCCAAAGAAGGTTCATTTTCTGGTCGCGACCTCACAAGTAGCGTCGCGACCTTAATTCGCGCAAGTTCTTATACGATACCGCTTTCGAGGAACAATTCACGATTAAGTGTTGATGCCACGTGACCTCTTCTGTGTCGCGACTTTGATGTTTGTCTCCTGAAAATTTTGTATCCGCGACCGATACGTGTCATGACCTCCATGTCTACTGCTCGACCTTCAATTCTGTCGCGACCTCGAAATGGTGTCGCAACATCATGTCTTGTTCTTCATTAATTTATGGTTGCTTGACTTGGAGTTTCTGTTGCGACCTGCTCGTTACGCAGCTAATTGCCCTTATGTCGCTCGCCAGGTTTTGTGGTTGCGACCTTGATGTAATTCTTCATTGGCTGTTAAGGCGTCGCGACGCCAGGTCCTTTCTTCCTCGTACCTCTCTGTTGCGACTATTCGACCGGTCGTGTCATTCTTTGCTTTCGGCCACTTTCTGCTCCTTCTACTACAATATCCTCTTTCTCTTGAATTTTCTGCTGTATAGCAGTTTGGTGAGTTATTCCACATTTTTGCATATAAATCAGTCCTTTTTAAGATAGAAATCAATAAGAAAAATGGACTGAAAATGGATGACTTTTAAGCTCATCACATTTAACCTACCTCCGATGGCTCGTAAATGAAAACTAATGGATGTCAGTGTATCTAACATTAGAATACCTTTGAATCTAAAACTTGCCAAGTATTGACCAAGAAGGTACACCAATAACACAAACTTACTTTTGAAAGTTTGAAACATAAATACCCAGTACATGCGTCGTGAAAAACAGAGGAACACCTGCAAACCTTATCAACCTACCTAGCAGCCCTCCCCTTCAAGGTTTAGAGGCTTTAGCCAAACATCCTTTGAGTTGTCATCCTCAAAGGGTGTGTTTGGTTGCCTAGAAAGTGAGAGAAAGAGGAGAGAAGAGAGAGCAAATGAGAGGGCCTGAACGAGGCGTAATGCGATACCTTTTATGAAAGTTAGGTTACAAATTGTTCAAAAAATGGATTATATAGCCTTACAAACAGGTGAAAATACCAATCTAACATAAATAGTATAATTATAGTGAGGGTAGAAGTGAAATTAACCAAAACGGGTCGTTTGTACACAAAAACAAGGAGCAGAGAATTTCGCTACAGGTGAAATTTTCGCTATGTAGCGAAAAATTATTCTGATAAGCGAAAGTCGCTATGTGGCAGATTTTCCGGCATATGAAATTTTGCTATTAGACCTTTATTCATCATGCACTATTCATCTGATTCATGCTATTTTTTCTTTCTTTTCCTTTTTCTGATATCCTTTTCTTCTTATTTTTTATTTGGAATGCTAAGTTTGACCATAATTCTTCATGCTTTGAATGACTCGACAAACTTGGCATTAAGAAGCAAACTAAAATTAGCGCGAAAATATGATCGTTAGTAAGTAGGAGGACCGAACATGTCAATTGGGTTAATTATAACAATTAGTACACAAAAAAGCGCTCAAAACCTATTAAAATAGGGTTCAAAATAGCACTTTTTGGGCAGCAATCACACCCTTAGACACATTTCTAGTCCCTTAGCAATGTAAGAAGAAAAAAAAAAACATATAAAACTATAACAAAATTATGTTACAAGGTTGTAGTTCAAAAAGGTTGTGAAGAAGTAATGCCTAACCCTCAATGAAAATTACCGAAACTTAGCCTAATGACTACCTCGAGAGAATGAAGGCCATACAAAATGGAGTATCAAAAGAGCTTCTTTCATTATTTCGACGAAACTTCCGCTGAAAATCTAAGTATTTGTTTGATTAGCTCTCATGATAAAGCGCAGATTAAAAACTCCCGACCAAAAGCTATTGGCACAACCTAGTATGCTAACTAACCTAAATAGATCAGGACCCACCTCTTATTACACAATTCTTTTTTTGTGTTGTAGGGTGCAATCTTGAGTCGACTTCCTGAGAATCCAGTAGCGGGGATTAGCCGATGTCTCCTGACCGATTAAGGTTTAGGCGCCAAGCCTTAAGAATTTTTCAACCACAAACTCTTCGGGTTTCATAGCCAGGGCTTCCAAATGAGTTCGAGCCTCCGGCACCTACAGCTTCGCTAAACTCAGCCCATCCACGGAGTGTAGCGAACACTAAGTCGGTGGCTCCCGACCAGGTTGGCTTAGGGCACGGACTTTAAGGCTTTTCGCCGTAAACCCTTCGGACCAGGTGCTCGGGTTTCAAAGTAACAATGCGATTCTATTGTTTTCTTTTTCTTTTTGCTTTTCACTCTTTATTTTATTTTTGGAAGACACATTGACGCTTCTTTGCATGGGGGTCCATGATTTATTGAGGGAGTAAACGACAGGAAAGGGTTTGCATCGTAAGAGGTTCGCGCGGTTTTCAGCCTATGTTGAAACCTAATATTGCTGGTGCCTTCAGTCAGCTAAAGGTGGAGAAAGGTTGGCCTAAAAAAGAATCAATAATCATTCCTTTCTGACTAGGCGTAGGGCAATCCCCAGCAAAGAGACGAATTAAACAGAAATTTCAACTTTTAAGCCTTAGGCTAGGCAAAACACACAATAAAAAACAAAAAAAATGGTGCAAATAAAAACTAACAAACATGACATTGACTAAACAAAAAGACTTTCTCAAAATATAAACAAAACTTCCTTCCTTTACTCTCCCTCCCGACCCAGATTGACATTGTCTGATGTATGCGTAGATGGAAGTTTAAGGGAGGAAGTGATACCTCCTTGATGAAATGTACTCGGTTTTGGATAGGAGACGTTCTGATCTTTCTAGAGACCTTATTCACTCTATTTGGACTTCAGATGAACAAGTTAAGAGAAGAAAGAGAGGAAAAAGGGACCGATTGGAACATTTTGAATATTACTCATTTTAAAATTTTCAAATGTGTTCTTTTCACGGCCTATTTAGATTCTACACTCTCTAAGCTTTCTAACTAGATGAAAATCACCCAAAGCGGAGTATCGAGATGAAAAGTTATGCTCGAGGCAAATCGGGAGGCCAAAACGGGTGAGATTTTCGTGGCGAAAAATTCTCTCGTTTTTCTGCTTACGTCTTCATTCACTGCTTCAAAATTTTAAACTCCAAGCGCAAAGTGTCTGAAAAATTAAAGAAAATTGCGGGAAAATGAAAAACAAGCTAGAACAAAGATTAACTTAAAAATTGAAAATCTAAAAGAAAAATTAAAGAAATCAAAATAAACTAAAATAAAACAATTAAAAAAGTGACTTTTTGCTTTGCAAACCAATTACTTTCGAGTCTTGTGGAATTGGTGCTAGAGAGGCGGTGGAGCTAGTAGAATTCTTGAGGTCAGTGCTCCAAACTGAACCGAGTTGTTTGGGCCATCCGCTGCTGCGAGCAATTTGAGTAGCGCAATGTCTTGATGTAGTGGTAAATGTTTTGGCTTGATATTTTCTTCCTAAAAATTATGTAGTGAGGCGGTCTGTGAATGGGGTGGCTTTTGGAGATGGTGTTTCAGGTGTTGGGTATGCTTTAGGTGTAGGCAAAATGTACACTTGGTTAGTGGAGGGGGCTACTGGTAGTGGGTTGTTGGTGGGAAATGGATTAAAACAAGCTCTTGGGGCTCTTCCAATGTTTCTTTTCCGCGCCCTCGATTCGATTGCCGCGATGGGGTGTCTGGAATCATGGTTGTATCCCCAAGCCCCGACCTCTTCTTGTGGTCATTTCTTTACGGGTATAGTGGTCTAACGGTCGAACACGGGGATGGGTTTTCTTCGTACAAATGATTTGAGTGAAGTCAAAAATGGTGAATTAGATTTAGTTTTAAAGGTTTGGGTAAAATAGAGTTCGATGGATTAACGAACTGAAAATAGGCGAAATAAATATAAAAAGAACTCCTTGAAGCATTGGGCCCCTTTGGGTTTTTTAAGATCTAGACTGCGAGAGGTCCAGGGTTTCATTTCTCGTTGGGAGGATGACATATAGTCATCTCTGAGCAGGATCTTCATTTAACTTTAAAACTAAGCCACAATAATTTTCCTTTTGATAGAAAGCATTTATTTAGCATTTATGGTTCCTTAAGTATGAAAATCTATCTGACTCATCCCTCGATGATTCGTAAAGGGCAACTAATGAATCTCAATGGATCTATAAGCATCCACTTGAACCACACAAAGATTACAGAATGATCAAAGAGGATGCACTTGGTGAAAATACTCTTATAGCTTACCACATCGATGGCTCGTGAAGAAACTAATGGATATCGGTGTATCTAAGCTAAGAATACACTAGATACCTTTGAGCTAAAGCTTGACAAGTATTGGCCAAAGAAAGTACATCAAAAGCTTTAAAACCTAGAGTTGAAAATTTAGGAACCAAAATGTCAAAAACCTGTTTGCGTGACGAAAGCAGGAGACAATGTGCGGGATCTGCCAGTGACCAGCCACAACTTGAGGAGGAAGGGTTTTAAGCTAGCTCATCCTCAGTTGTCATCCTTGGGGGTGTTTGGCAACAAAAGTGAGAAAGAGGGAGAGAGAAGAGAGAAAATGAGAGGCAAAAACAGGGGCCCATAAATTTCCTACCAAAAACTAAAACTTAGGTCAACAGTGTGTTACAATGGCTTATATAGCCTTACAAACATGTGAAATGTCAAAATAACCAAACTAGAATAATTACAGTGAGGGTAGAAATGAGAAAAACAAAAAACGGAGTCATTTGGATCACAAAAAAAACAAAAGCAGAATTTTCGCACACAGTGATTTTCGCTATCATAGCGAAAAATACAGGCATAGCGAAAATTGAAATTTTCGCTATGCACAGTACTCTTCGCTATGATAGTGAAATTTCGCTATCATAAGCCGAGAGTATCATGCGTCAGTGAATTTGCAGCCTTTGTTCTGCTCTTTGTTCCATTTAGCCTTTATGACTACTATTCCCATTGCACTATTCCATTTCTTCAAGCTTTGATATTCTTCATTCTCAGCTTGTTGAAATTGATAGAAAACCATATGAAATTGATGGAAATCAACCCAAATCTGGTTATGATTGGATTGACACAATAATTTGGCTTCCAATTCCTGCAAAAACTATAAAAACAGTCTCGGAATGCAATAAGAAGTGCAATAAGGACCCGAACATGTCAATTAGGTTAATTATAACAATTAGTACACAAAAAGCGCTCAAAACCTATTAAAAATAGGGTTCAAAATAGCACTTTTTGGGCACTATCACACCCCCTGACCTACACATTTGCTAGTCCCTTAGCAATGCAAGAAAATGCCAAAAAACATATAAAACTATAGCAAAATAACGTTCACAAAAATGGTATTTCAAAGAAGTGTGAATGGTAATGCCTAACCTAGAAGTAAAAATCATCAAAGCCTTGTCAATAATTATTATGAGAGAATAGATACCATACAAAGTGAGTATTAAAAGAGCCTCCTTCTTGGTGAATCAGCGAGAAACTTCCACCAAAATCTAAGTGTTTGTTTGATCGACTCGACAATAAACTACTAAAGCGAACTCTCCCCCGACCCTAGCTACTACGATGCATGCTAACCAACCTAAATAGATGCGGGACCCACCTCTTATTCTAATTCTTTTTGCGTTGTAGGGCAATCTTTGAGGAATCGACCTACTTTGAAAGTCCATGTAACGAGGATCTACCGATGACTTCAAACCAATTAAGGCTTGAGGCGTCAAGTCATTAGGATCTTTCGACCCACAGGCTCTTCGAGTTTCACCCCGGGACTTGAATGATTTGAGACTCCAGCACCTACAACTTGCTAAACTCCACCCATCCACCCATGCTTGAACACTAAGTCGGGTGACTCCCGACCGAGTGAAGGTTTGAGACAAGACTTTAGAGCTTCGCCATATACCCCTCGGACCGTGCTCGGGTTTCAAGGCAAAGCGTTGCAATTTTCCTTCTTTTTCTTTTTCTTTTCTTTTTATTTCTTTTTCTTTTGGAAGACATTCTATCCACAAGGGTCCTTGGCTGCCTATTAAGGTGGTGCGAAACTAGGGTAGGTTGTCTGAAGTAAAAAAGGAGGTTGCCTATCATTGAAACCCATATGCTCAGATTGTGTGGTTAGATAAAGTTGGAAGAAAAGGTTGAAGCAATAAGAATTCAACTAATCATCCACTAAATTAGGCATGGAACAATCTTAACATCAATAAAGTGGAGCAAAGTTTCAGACACCAAGCTATGAGCTAAACTAAAACACCTGAAATTTTGGATTTGCAAAATGGGTGAGAACATTTGAAGTAAATTGTATCATTATATGACTTTATAAGTGAACTAGCAAACCTTGAGCATCAAAAAATGGGCTTGCTCAAAATAACAAAAATATAAGTACAAAAGTCCTTCCTTCGCTAACTCTCTGACGAACATCACCAGGTGTAATAAATGGGGCTGGGTTGGAAAATTAGAGGAGGAAGTGTTTCCTCACTGATGATATGTGATCATTGTTGAATAGAGTGAAGCTTTCCATTGACACCTCATTCCTCGTTGGGCTAAACCATAAGTTAGGAAGAAAATGGGGAAAAGGTGACCGATTGGAGAATTTTTGAAATTAAACCTTCATAATTATGTCAAGAAAGCCTGCTTTCTTTCCATATTTGGATTCTAAACTCTCTAAACTTTCCAACGATTCAAAAGCAAATCTAAAACAGGAGTTCGGATAGAAAAGTTATAGGTGAAACAAATTGGAAATAAATGATGGGGCCTGTGAAATTTTAAGCTATCATAGCGAAAAATAAAATTTTTTACAAAATAAATAATTAATAAAAAAAATTAATAATAATAAATAATAAAAATGGTATTTTTTTAGAGACAAATTTATATATATATATATATATATATATATATATATATCTCACTATATATATATATATATATATATATATATATATATATATATATATATATATCTCTACCTCTATATATATTTAATAAAGTAATAATAAAATAAACTAAATAATTTTTTTTTTTTTCCAAAAATAAAATAATTAATAATAATAAAAAATATAAAAAATAAAAATAAAATGGCTCCTTATTATGTTTTTGTGCATTGGAAATACCATCAGATGCAATTTTAAGCTATCATAGCGAAATTTAAGCTATCATACTTAATTGCCACAATTTTTCTATATAATGAAATTTTCACTGGCGTGAAAATTCATTTTAAATAAGATGAGAATTTTCGCTATAGTTGCGAAAATTTCCCGTCTTCATTTTTGCTTGCTTCTCTTGCTTAAATTTAACACGATCAGAAACTTAAGAATTTACCTTGGCTGCAAAAGTGTCACAGAAAAATTAAGAAAAATTGAAGAAAAAGTAAAATTAATCTAAAAACAAAAATTAACTAAAATTAGAAAATCTAAGAAGAAAATTATAGAAATCTAAATAAAATACATTAAAATAAAATACAAATGGAAAATTTAAACAAAAAATTTTGGGTGTACTCCCCAGGCCATTTTTAGGCCTTTTGAGGCTGTTAAAGCTGGTGGAGCTTGAAATGCCCGAGGAGTTGGGGTGCTCAAATCCAGATTGGCACCGAGACCATCCCATATCTCATCACGGTGTAACACAGGTATTCATCTTCTTTGATGTAGTATGGCAAGTCAATATGATAGCCACTAATCTCTTGAAATGTTGTACCAGCGGTGATGAGGCTTGGCATGGGTTTTGGGACAGTCCTTGCAGTTTTGGGTTCTTTGCGGTGTGGGCGGTGCCTTTGCCCAGCGTGGGCTATTTTAGGGTTGGTAAAACTTGAATCACAGTTATGGTTGGATTTGGATGATGGCTCTTGGATCCTTCATTGTTCTGTCACGCTCTCCTCAGTCATAAGGAAAGATTACTTCTTTTCTTGCTCCCTTGGAAAACAACAACACACGTGTCGAGTTAGGACAACCCTTGATTGTTTAATAAAATCCTCTAAGCCCTAGTGTGGGTTGTTGACAACTAGCTCCTCTATAGTGGTGTCACTTTGGCACTCTCCTCACGGTGGACATTCTTGGCGATTGATGGGGTTTTCAATGGAGTCTTGCGGGTTGTCCTATTTTGCTCAAGAATGTTTTGGTCATCATTTCTTGTTTCAGGTGTCTTCCCACAGTGACAATTCTTGATTCGAATGGGCATTAATCCCTTATTCTACGCCTGAAGTCATCTATCCGGGTAAGGTCCAAGTAAACTGTTCAATGGAGGATTAATTGTGGTGGTGAGGTGACCTCTAAAGTTGAAGCATAATATGGGGTTCGGAGGTGCATACTTTGGAGTGCAGGTTCCCATGAAGGGTCAGTGTTAGATTTGACTATGGTTGAAAGTACTACCATATGGTGAACTTCAGCCATTACCTATAGTCCCTAAATGGACTATATTCATTTGGATTCCTCCACAGGTTGTTGACTTTGCCATGGGTGGTTTTATGTAATCCTCATGGACATGTAGCTCTCGGTTTCTCTCCACGGGGTACTCACATTATTCTCCTCTTCATTTGGTCACAATTCAAACCACTGGACATGCAATCTTGCTGACAAAAACCCTTGTGAGACATCTGATATGCTTTTTTTATAGGCCCAAAAAAATGTGGTGAAATCTCAAAAATTCTGTGCTTGTGATGAGATCCCTGAATTGTTTCCTAGCCGATCAAAATCACCATTGACTATCCCAGCTGTGGCGCCATTTGATTGTTTTGGTAGTTGATCTTGGAATAACTTAAAATTTGCATGCAGAAAACACCCTGCCATTCAAGCTCTGCGACATAGATACGATTGTTCCGCAGATGAAGTTTCTTTGTATAAATGATTAATTGATCAAAAATGATGGTCGTTGGATTTGGGTTTGGGTAAGAGTGATGATTCACAGTTGAAAGTAGTGATATGTAAGACTCTTGACAATTGACAGCCGGTTGAATCTGACTAGCGAGAGATCCGGTTGTTCTCCGTTGGGAGGATTGACGCCTCGATATCTCGGCGGGATCTGTTGTTTAAAGCGACGCCAATAGTGCCTTTTGATGACATTGTTTTAACATTTATGTGGTTGCTCCGTTAAATCATCATGATATCCTGATGATTGTAAGACGCTAATGATTATCTCATTGGATACAAAAGTGGCGTCCTTGAACTCAAAGATTACAGTATTGATCATGAAGGATCATACGATTGGCTCTTAACACTAACTACCTCGGTGAACAGTAGACAATAATGGATATCAGTGTATCTAAAGCTAGAGCCATTGAACCTTAAAGCTTGCCAAGTATTATTAAGAAAGTACATCAAAAATCTTCAAACCACAGAGTTGAAAATCTGGGACCAGAAGTATAAAGCCTGTTGTGAAAAACAGGAGACACAGCGGCCTTTGAGATCTACCTAGCAGCCTTACATTTCAAGAGGAAGGGTTTTGTAGTCATCCACTCCAGTTGTCATCCTTGGGAGGTGTTTAATAAGAAAGTGAAAGGAGAGAAAGAAATGAGAGGCAAAAACGGGCTTATGTTTGTGAGCTAAAACTTAGGTCCAACGGTGTGTTCTGGTAAACCTCTGCTTCCACAACATAGAAATACAAAAATAACCAAACTAGAATAACGGTGAGGGTAGTGAAAAACTATCTGATCGTTTGGATATAAAAAACAAAAGCGAGAATTTTAAATATACACGTTACTTTTAGCTATGATAAGTGAAATTTATATCATATGCGAAATTTAACTATCTTGTAGTATATCTGTAAGCGAATTTTGTATGATTCACCTTCTTTGTTCATTCTGTTCTGGCTATTATTCCCCTTGCACTATTCCATTTCTTCAATCTTTGATATTCTTCATTCCGACATTGAAATTGATGAAAACCATATGAAATTGATGGAAATCAGCCCGACTTTGGATTTATGATTGGATTGACACGATGGTGGCTTTTGATTCTGCAAGCTTCACAAAAACGACCTCGAATTCAATCAAGTGCAGCGGATGAACATGTCAATTGGTTAATTATAACAATTATAGTACACAGCAAACCTATTAAATAGGGTTCAAAATGGCACTTTTAGGCACCTAATCCTCATCGATTATAGGAAGGATTTCTTCTTTTCTTTGCTCATGGAAACTTGTGACACATATAGGATTCGGACAACCCTTGAGAGAAAATTCAATAAAATCCTCCTATAAACCTAGTGTGTTGTTGATGACTTCTCCTACCATGAACTGTCACTTTGGCACTCTTCCTCACAGTGGACATTATTCATTGATCGATGAGGTTTCAATGGAGTCTTGTGGTTTGTCATTTAAGCTCAAAGTCATTTTAAACCCATCTAATTTCTGTTCAATTGCCTTCCAGGTGACAATTCTCTGATTGAATGGGCATTAATCACTTCTACGCCCGCAAAAAGTCATCCTTATCACGGGTAAGGTAAAAATGACTTGTTCAATGGAGGGTTTGTGGCGGCCAGGGTGATGAGGTTGAGCATAATATGGAGGTTTAGGAGGTGCATCTTTGTGGAGGTCTTGGTTCCATGAGGAATTTGTGTGATTCCCGACTATGGTTAATGATACTACCATATGGTGAACTCGTCCATTGGTTTCTATAGTCTCCTCATGGACTTATATTCATTTGGAGTTCCTCCGTGGGTTCTTTGACTTTGCCATGGCTGGTTTATGTAATCCTCGTGGACATATATGCACTAGGGTTCCCTTACATCTTGGCCGTCTTGTCCCTCTTCCATTGGGTTCAAATTCAACCTTGATTTAAGAAACTCTATCAGCTAGACACGAACCCCTACAAGCAAGAACAAAGCAAACACAAACAAGGAAAAAAAAAAACAACTCTACCAAAAAGGGGTAAAGTTAGCGAAAAACAAAATAAAATGAAACAAAATTAAACACTGCAGAAAACACTAAAAGATATATATATACTGAAAATTCACGAGAACATGTAGTGGATTCTACGAAGTGTTCAACGGGTCATCATTCGCACTTAGGCACCATCCCAAACGACGACGCCGTTCATTAAAACACTGTTGATGGAGGTGTTATGAATCAACAAAATTTATTTATACCTAAACTACTCTACCGCCGTGCGCCAACTATCGCAATATAGCGGCTATAGGATCGAACACTGGGATGGGTTTTCGTCTTACGAATGATTTTTTAATGAGTCAAAATGGTGAGGCTTTTGTTTGGATTTTGGATTTGTACAAAAATAGTGGTTGTTGTCACTATGCTAATTGAAGGTAATTCGAAATAAAATGTAAAAAGAAGTCCTTGAAGTTTTGGGCCACTAGTTTGGTATGATAGGGTTGTAAAGGTGTGATTCGTGCCACGGTAGGGTGAGCGGAATCAACAAAATTTGTTTCCTATATTCCTCCTATTTGCCGTGGTCAAGCTCTTGCCGGCATAATTAGTCTAGGGTCGAACACGGGGATGGGTTTCATCCTATGAATGACTTGCATCGGTGTTGAAAATGGTGGCGCTTTTAGTTTGGATTTTGGATTTTGTTTGTTCCAAAGCAGGTGGGAGTTGTTCGTTCTTGTAGAAAGCTTAAAATTAAGTGTGAAATGATAACTTTGAAGATCAAAGGTCACTAACTTGATAACATGGGGGAACAAGAGTGTCCTCGGGTTATATCTCGCATTATGACAAACAGCTTTATAGTCAGGCCATAATGGGATCTGTTTAACTATGAAACTAACCTATAATCACTCATTTGAGTCCTTACAGTGCTGGCCCATGCATCTACAGCCCCTTCCCGGTTTGAAACCCTAACATTTCAACATCATTTTGTTGGCTCGTGAGCCATCTAAAGAACAACGATTACATACAGGAATAAGTATGCCTTTGTATCCTAAAGCATAGTGAAGTATTGGCGAGGTAATGACATTAAATGATATTCAGCCCTAGTTTGAGAAGATGGGGCCATAAATACAATACTGTAGCATTTAACACATGAGGACAACACACCCAAGCGCACAGTAAACTAGCTACCTTCCTCTTCTAGAAAAGGGAGGCAGCCAAGCATCTCTTGAGTTGTCATCCTCAAGAGGGTTGTTTGGCAGCCTAGAAAATAGGGGAAAGAGGAGAGAGAAGAGAGAAAACCAAAACCTCAAATGAAAGATGCGGGAGATATTTACATAAAAATGAAAATTGCCCAAAAGATTGCTTAGGGTTACAAAAACCATGGGGGAGTTTATAGACAATGTGTAGAAAATACAAGAAAGCTAACATTTAGCTAAAGCAAGGGATAAAGTAATACACCAAAATGAGGAATGGTTTGTATTAATTACACACAAAGATGACAAGCGGGAGATTTCGCTAAATGGAACAATTTCCTAGGTAGCGAAAATTTCGCTAGCTAGCGAAAATTCGCTAGATGTGAAATTGCACGAATAATGAAATCAAAGGAATTTAGCTATCTGCTATAATTCGCTAGGTAGCGAGATTTATTCTTCTACCCCCGAATTTTAGAGAAGCGAAAATGTATAATTTAGCTAGGCACGATGATTAAGCGAGTACAGAGCTACAGTGAAATTTCTCAATTTCGTGGGATTGCGAAATTTGCCGTCAATGAATTTTAGCAATCATAGCGAAATTTCACGGAATTTATTTTCCTTTGTAATACTCTTTGCTCATATCTCTTTTGCATCCATTTTCATGCTTTTACCTTCATTCCTTCATTGAATTTTGTATGTTTGAAGGCTGATAAATGGGTTCAATCTTCATGGTTCATCACATATCTCGATATTGAACTCTCAAGGTACGCAAAAACCTGCAAAACAACCAAAAATAACCTCTAAACGGCATAAGTGATACTAAGAAGACCTGAACACTTTAATTGGCATTATTGACATGATTAGTGAGCAAAAAGCACTCAAAACTTATCTGATATAGGGCTCAAAATAGCACTTTTTGGGTACTAATCACACCCCCCAACCGAAACGTTGCTAGTCCCTTAGCAATGTAAAAATAATAAGGGCATGCATGCAGTGATTTTCAAAAAGTTTATGATTCAAAAAGGTGTATATACAAATAAACATTACCTTTAAACTGAAAAATTGACACCAAGTTTGAAAACCGACATGAAAGAGCCAAAACCATACAAGAACAATTTTTAGGTCAATATTGGTTCCATGATTCTCAACTTGAATTTCCACCAAAGTCTAATGGTTCTTTATGTAACAGATCGAGTCAATAAATTGCAAAATTATCCCTCCCCCAAACCTTCTTAGCATGGTCTTAAGTTGTTGAACAACCTAGATAAGGGATAAGTTACACTCTCCTTTCTTTATTCAACTACATTGTGGGGTGCAATGCTTAAATCGACTTCACCAAAATCCGTGTAGAGAGTCCACCGATGACTCCCAACCAATTAAGGTTTGAGGCATCAAGGCGAAAGGATCGACCACAAACTACCGCAGGCTTCACCCGGACTCGAATGACTTGAAAATCAAGCACCTACAATTCGTTAAACTCTACCTATCCACCCATGTAACGAACACTAAATCGATAACTCCCAACCAATTAAGGCTTAGGGCATCGGGCTTCAAAGGCTTTTGCCATACACCCCTCGGACCGTGCTCGGGTTTCAAGGCAAGCTATCACGACTTTATTTTTTCTTTTCTTTATCTTTCTTTTTCTTTTCTTTTCCTTTTTTGAGAGACTACATTGGTCTTCAAATGTGGAGTAACACAAACCTATCTAGGTTGCCAACATGCCTAAGGCCGACTATACGAGTGAAAGGAGGTATATAAAATTCACATTCCTATTGAAACAATCGGT
This sequence comes from Tetrastigma voinierianum, assembly GCA_016808115.1. Lineage (NCBI taxonomy): Eukaryota > Viridiplantae > Streptophyta > Magnoliopsida > Vitales > Vitaceae > Tetrastigma > Tetrastigma voinierianum. Next base: position 249,661 of record JAEQBH010000938.1, read on the forward strand.
GTGCGGTGTAATGAATTAGCAAGGGAGAAAATGTTCAAAGTTGAGCATCACTGGAACCTGTTGACCAAAATTATTTCAAACATGGAATTGGTCTAGCATTAAGGTAACATGCAAGGTTTCAATTTTTCAATTAAAGGCAATTCAATTGTCCAATTAAAGCAATTCAATTGTCCAATTAAAGCAATTCAATTGTTCAATTGAAGACAAAAACAATTACACATGGTAAAGGCACAAAACATGATATGCAAAAGTTTGTATATATATATTGAATAGCTTTTGATATAGCCAAAATGGCTAGTACATGAATACAAAGCTAAACATACAAAAGTATCACCGCCTACTATGGCTAACACATAAATCCTAATCAAAATTAGTAAGCGATTGTGAAATAAAGTGATAGCCTTAAAAAACATAAAAGAAACCTAACCACCTCCCTTCTTTGTGGTGGTGGTGGAGTCTATGCTTCTTCAACTGCTAAGCGCAACACATCCAAAGATCTTCTTCTTGTAGTGGGCTCCTCTCTCTGATCTGAACATGAGGAAGACCGGGTGAGTCATAATCTGTACTGACATGGAGCTGACAGGCCAACCTCGATCTGTGCTGCTGGGTATTTGCCAGTGAGCGTATAGCATCATCACCTGCTGTCTCTCGAGGCTAGCGTGAGCGTGCCAATTGAATCTTTGTGCGAGTGAATGGACGGATGTATCAGCTGCAGCCGCGGATGTAGAATGTGGAGGAGGAGACGGAGGGGACATATGCGGAGCTGGACTCCTCTCTACCTCAGGCTCAGGGGCATGCATATCATCTCTGTGGGAATCCTCGGCCACCTGATCCGGTACCTCCTCCTGGTCCTGCTGCTGGAGGAGGAAAGATACGGGCATGACCATCACTCGCTCCAATGACAGGACTAGAGGGCATCGGATCCTCCTCTCTGCTCCAAGGGCTCCTCGGGCTCCTAAACCGAGACTGGCATAGTTGTCGGCGTCGCGGCGGAAGACTCTGCTCGAACCGGGCCCTTCGGTGGACCTTTTCGCCCGAAATGCATCAAGGAGGTCATCACACCCGGCTCGGAGGACTAAACCGGTATCCTACGAGATCGATAAGAAACCTCTAGGATGGCCCCCTCTGCTTATGTCTTTGCGAGAATACGTAGTCTGAATAGATGGTGTCAATGACATCCCCGAGGTGGGGCTATCGAGCACTTGCCCAACTATGATGTCTCGGGCCAATATACGAACCATCTCCCCTTGAGGTGGGTGGGCCCAAGCTCGATAACCCTCTGAATTGGCCGGCGGTATATGCAGGCCTAACACTGCTGAGATGTCTGCCGCTCTAAGTACTCCTGGGCGATCGTCTATGGTGAACTGGAGCTCAAGCGGACCAGATGCTCCCCGGGAGGTCATCGAGTGATAGAACTGCAGAACAACCCGGGGATAATAAAACTGCCTCGGGGTCATGAAGGGCAGCAGGGAATAGTGCTCGATCAGCCTCATCGAATCCCTGAACCTGGGATCAGCCGCCAATGCCGGGACATCGTAGTAAGACTCCTGATGAAAGTCCCTCGAGTGTAGTGCGACATTCCCCGGAATGGGGTGCTTGACAAACAACGGTCTCTTGATCCTGGAGGCAGGCGACAACTGAGGTGATGGTGTCGTCTCCGCTGCAGATGTGGCTGGCGATGGCTGAGGCCTGGATGAGGATGACTCACCGGGCTGATGTGCTGAGTTAAGCTTGGAAGTCAAGGCCTCTGGATCTCCCGGTGAGGTCGGGTGACGGGGCCCGGGGTCCCATCCAGTGCGATATCGTGCGAATCCACGGGGCTCCTCGGGGCCCGCCTCGAGGGTTGGAGATGGTACTGGGGCCGGGACCGGAGCTGGGACTGGAGCCTGCTCCTCTCGCTCTGGGGTGCTAAATCTGACACGTGGCCGAGAGGCGGACCCGCCCAGTGCGCACCATAACATAATCCAAATAAGATCTGGGCGGGCGGGGCTCAGCCAGCGATCTTGACTCGGGGCACAGGCGTGCGAGGAACCTGGCGTCAGTGGTATCGAACGAGGCAGGTGCCTTGCGAGTGTGAAGCGGCTCCTCTTGGTGCGTAGCTCACGGTAGTGCGGTCTTTCCCGGAAAATGGCGGTGGCTATGGGCGCGGGGCGGGCCGTGGAGCGGCCGGTGGTGGAGATGATCTCGGAAGACACGGGATCAGCCCGGCTGGGGCTCGGCTGTGGTGCCGCCGCGGCTAGAAGCATTTCAGTCCAGGGCTCGATCGTCTGAGAACCTGGTACGGTGCGAGCTGTGACTGGCGTGGCTCGAGTGCCGGCAAGGGTGACTCGGGAAATAGGAGGAGATGGTGTGAGCGAAAAGCCAGCCCTTCCCTCTTTTATAAACAAGAGAGCGTAGAGCCATTTCCCACTTAATTTAAGCTATTATAGCGAATTTGGCTAAACACCTTCACCACACACTTCAAAATTTTTAGCTTAAACATTAATAATAAAAAAATTATTATAATAAAATTATTATATGATCTTGTACTTAAAATTTAATATAAATACTATAGAAATATAAACAAAAGTTACTAAATATGGCTTGCTAAGTTAAGAAACTTTAAAAAATGAAAGTATTAAAATTGTCTAAATTAAAACAAAAGTAAAAATTGTTGAGTGCAATTTGGTTTGTAGAACACCATCATCAATTTCGTGCTCAAGGAGGGTCAAGGAGAATGATCTCCTCAACCCCGGCAGTGGCCTGAGCTGACTCCATGGTGTTGGACTTCCCATTGGTGACTTGGTCCTCACTGATGGATCCCCGAGATTGAACAATTGCCTACGGTGGCTATTGATCGCGATACCACGACACTGCTTCACGGGTTGGCTATATCCGCAATTCACGGACGTTGACTTCCACGCATCTGACACGAGCACACATCATTAGTCACTTGATTTTCAGTTTCCATTAATTTGTGCTTGTTGTTCAAGTGAAATATGTTCAATTCCAATGTCATATTGCCAAATATAAGTTGCATGACTCCATTCCGGCAATTGATGATTGCATTGGCAGTGGCCAGAAATGGTATTCCTAGGATAATTGGCACATGATTGGGCTCATTCGCAATTGGCTCGGTGTCGAGCACTACAAAATCTACTGGGTAGTAGAATTTGTCTATTTTCATTAAGACATCTTCAACTATCCTTAGGGATCTTCACTTAGATCTATGCTCGGCTTGATGATAGTGTGATATTGGTAGGTTTAAGTTCACCCAAACCCTAAGCCTTGTACACGAATCTGTGATGGGATTCCTGGCAGCTCCTAGGTCAAGTAGGGATTTGTCTATACAATTCCACCAATATTCCCGAAATTGTGGGAGATCACGGATCCTTGTATTTGTGAGGTTCTTACTTTGGATTATGTGACTTGTTCGATTAGAAATGCCTTCTTCTCAATGCCTAATCCCTTCTTGATTGTGCAAAGATCTTTCAAATTTTTGCATAGGCAGGGACTTGTTTGATTATGTCCAAAAGAGGTATGTTGACTTTTACCTGCCTTAAGACTTCTAGGATGCCTGCCTGCTGAGATGCCTTTTTCTCGCCTCTAAGTGCTTGTGGAAATGGAGGTGGCATGCTATGTTTCATTGAGTCCTCTTTCAGAAAAATGTGTTCTGGCTCCATTTCTACTTCTTTCCTGGTTTCCTCTACAGGTTTTTGCATTGGTTGATCAACCTCTCTTTTCCACTCTAAGGGTGATTATAGCCTTTCTCATTTCATTCTGAATTCTTGGATAACCACACCTCATGCACTCCTTTGGATTTGCGATGTTTGGGAAGGGAACCTTCCTCTCACATTACCTCAATTTTGTTGATCTTTGTGATTGAATCTGCAGGATTGTCTATTTACGTTAAGATTGTTCTCAAGCCCATCTATTATCTTATTCAGTGTGCTCTCTACAGTATCAATCCTTTGTGCCAATTGTGCATTGATTCCTTTTTGCTCCTCAACAAAGTTGCCTACCACCTTACTCAAATTCAATATGGCTTGTTCCACTGGAGAAGAGGATGGTGGTGGTTGTGAATGAGTGGAGACAAGCTGTGGTTTGCTTTGAAGTACATAGGCGGGGATTGGGTTTTCAGGGAGAGGTTAGGGTGATTCCTCCAATTTGAATTGTAGGTATTACCATATGGGGCATTGGGTTGTGGTGGCTTGTATTGTCCTACGGCATTTGCACATTCTGACATCAAATCCTTCACTGAAGGGGCCATAGGATACTGTCCTTCAGGGTGGGCAGTGGCTTGGAAATTAGTACATGGATTGGCTGTGCGAGGAGTTTGATCCTTTACTTTGCACTTCATGGGTAGTTTGCCTTGGCTCCTCCACCTTCTAGCTAAGGTTGAAATTCTAGCTTTCATTTCTATATCCTCTGACAGTGCATACATCCCACTCCTAGGGTTGGCTAAAGGCCTCATTTTTTCCATTTCTCTAGGGTTTGGTTCATCCCAACCCTTGGAAGTTTCAGCCACATAATTCAAGAAATCCATGGCTTCATCAGGGTGCTTGCTCAGAAAATCTCCCCGCCTGTAGTTTCCAAAAGGCTGGCACCATGGCGGGAGACGTACCACCATAGAAGTGGTTTACAAGCATCCATGTATCGAAACCAGGATGTGGACAAGCACTAATGGTCTCCATAAATCTATCCCAGCACTAGTAGAACCTCTCACCATCTTGAGCTGCAAAGGTGTAAATTTGTCTCTTCAAATTGTTGGTCTTATGAGCACTGAAGAATTTTTTTAAAAACTCTGCTTGCAGCTCAGCCCAATTTCTTATGGTTTTAGGCCTCAGTGAGTTAAGACAAATCTTGGCCTTGTCCTTTAGGGTCAATGGAAATGCTTTTAGCTTTAGCAAATCCATGTCAATCATACCTTCCTTAAAGGTTGTGCAAACCTCCTTAAAATCCCTTATGTGTGTGTATGGATTTTCATTTTCCATACCGTGAAAAGTGGGAAGTAGGGGTACTAAATAGGGCCTCACTGCTACATCTTCAGCAGGAGGTATGATGCAGGATGGGGCACTAACTCTAGGAGGGTGTATATGGTCCCTCATCGACCTATAGGCTGTTGGATTCATTGGGGTACTGGTGACCTCTGGCTTGTTCCTCGGGTAGGGGATCATTTGAAGTGATGGCACCTTGATTTCACTATTTTGTTCAATGGGATTGTCTTGGAGTTCTCACGTAGTCTACACGATGTCTCTCTTTCCCGAGTGGTTATAAACACATTTACACAAGCTGAGACACAACAAGAGCACAAACAAACTTGCAAAAGGATTATTGTTAGCTAAAAATAAAAGCGGCGTAAAAAAAACAAAAAGCAGTCTGATTCGCAAAGTGATGAACACTTGCGATTCGGCAAGCGAAATTCAAAAAGAATTTAAAAGGTGCCTTCACTTGTGATGTTGATCACAGAGTACACTTCAACATCAAGCGTGGTTGGCACCATCCCGGCAACGGCGCCATTTGGTCGTGCCCGCGGTAGGGTGGCGGAATCAACAAAATTTGTTCCTATATTCCTCCCCTCTGCCGTGATCAAACTCACTGCGGCATAGTGAGTCTAGGGTCGGAACACGGGGATGGGTTTTCATCCTATGAATTACTTGCATCGGTGTTGAAATGGTGAGGCTTTAGTTTGGATTTTTGGATTTTGTTTGTTTCAAAGCGGTGGGAGTTGTTTCGTTCTTGAATAGCTGTAAAGCTTAAAGTCGTGTGAGTAATTAACTTTGAAAGATTTAGGTCACTAACTTGATAACATGGGGGGAACAAGTGTCCTCGGGTTATATCCTCGCATTATGACAAGCAACCTATAGTCCAAGCCATAACCGGATATTTGTTTAACTAGCAAAACTAACCCTAGAATCACTCCTATTTGAGTCAACACAGGTAACATGCATCTACAACCCCTTTCAGTTTGAAACCAACATTGACATCATTTCGTTGGCTCGTAAAAAGGCCATCTAAAGAGCAACCCAGTACATCTAGGAATAAGTATGCCCACTTTGTATCCTAAAGCATGGTAGTATTAGCCAGAGTAATGACATTAAATGATATTCAACCTAGTTTGAAGATGGGGGCCATAAATCCCGATTACTGTAGCATTTAACACATGAGGACCTTTGCAAGCGCCCCCTGACCAAGCTAGCTACCTTCCTCTTCCCCCTGAAGGGGCTTAGCCAGCATCTCTTGAGTTGTCATCCTCAGAGGGTTGTTTAAACCTAGAAATTAAGGGAAAGAGGAGAAGAAAACCAAAACCTCAAATGAAAGTTGCGGGAGATATTTACATAAAATGAAAATTGCCCAAGATTGCTTAGGGTTCAAAAAACCATGGGGGTTTATATAGACCACCCAATGTATGAAAATACAAGAAAGCCTAACATTTTAGTACAAAACAAAGGACAAAGTAATACACCAAAGTAAATTCGAGTTTGCATTAATTACACAAAGATGACAAGACGGGAGATTTCGCTAGGCGAAACGATTCGCTAGGTAGCGAAAATTTCTCACAGCTAGCGAGAATTTAAACTAGGTAATTACACGAGAGATAGCGAAATCAAAGAGAATTTAAGCTATCTGCTTGCCAATTTAAGCTAGCTAAGCGAAATTTGTAACCTAAGCGAAATTTTTAAAGCGAATGTATGGTTCGCTAGGCACGATGATTAGCGAAATTTTGAAGCCTGGCCAATTTCTCGATTTCGCTAGTATTCTTGAGAATTTTCGCTATGATTACTTGAAATTTTCGCAATCGGCGAAATTCGCAATCATAAGCGAAATTTCCTGGAATTACTATTCTTCTTTGCATTGTCTCTTTGCTCCTCTCGCATCCATTTTCATCACTTTGCCTTCATTCCTTCATTGAATTTTGTATGTTTGAAGAGGTGATAAATGGGTTCCGATCTTCATGGTTCAGCACATATCTCGATATTGAACTCTCGAGAGTACGCAAAAAACCTACAAAACAACCAAAAATAGCCTCTAAGCGACATAAGTGATACTAAAGAGACTGAACACTTTAATTGGCATTATTGAAGGCATGATTAGTGCATAGCACTCAAAACCTATACGATATAGAGTGAAATAGCACTTTTTGGGTACTAATCAAGGTGTCCTCGGGTTATTTCCTCGCATTAGGGTAAATGACCTATAGTCATTTCCAAAACCGGATCTTTGTTTAACTTTAAAAAACCAACCCTTAGTACCATTCCTCTTTGTAACATAGCATTTACTGAGCATTAAATGTTCCTGAAGTTAAAATCTGCATTTAACCTACTCCAGGTAACAAATGAATGACAACTAATGGATGTCAATGTATCTAACATTAAGAATACACTGAATCCTAAAAGCTTGCCAAGTATTGACCAAAGAAGGTACACCAAATAGATTTTAAATCTACTTTTGAAAGTTTGAAACATAAATACCCGATTGCAACGTGTTAGAAAAAACGAGGAAGACACACGCAAACCTTATCAACCTACCTAGCAGCCCTCCCCTTCAAGGTTTAGAGGCTTTAGCCAAACATCCTTTGAGTTGTCATCCTTAAAGGGTGTGTTTGGTTGCCTAGAAAGTGAGAGAAAGAGGAGAGAGAAGAGAGCAAATGAGGGCTAAAAACAGGGGCCCGTAATGGAAATGCATTTTATGAAAAGTTAGGTTACAAATTGTTCAAAAAATGGCTTATATAGCCTTACAAACAGGTGAAAATACCAATCTAACCTAAATAGTATAATTATAGTGAGGGTACAAATGAAATTAACCAAAACGGGGTCGTTTGTACACAAAAACAGGGAGTAGAGAATTTCGCTACAGGTGAAATTTTTGCTATGTAGCGAAATTTGGCTACAATAGAGAAATTTCGCTACAATAGCGAAAATTCGCTATGTAGCGAATTTTCCAGCTTGTAGCGAAATTTTTCTATTCAACACCGTTCATCCTCCTGTTCATCACTATTCATGGCTACTGTTCATCATGAACTATTCATCTGATTCATGCTATTTTTGCTTTCTTTTCCTTTTTTATACGATTTTTTGTCTACATGTCACGAGTTCGACCAAATTCTTCATGCTTTAATGATTCGACAAACTTGGCATTAAAGCTTGCAAAAACTACAAAATTAGCCACAAAATATGATCAGTAGTACAATAAGGACCCGAACATGCCAATTGGGTTGATTATAACAATTAGTACACAAAAAAGGCTCAAAACTTATTAAAAATAGGGTTCAAAATAGAACTTTTGGGGCACTAATCAACAACCACAGAGACGACTGAACCCAATAATGAAAGAAGTAGTCAAGAAAGAGGTTCTAAAACTCTTGGATGTAGTTGTTATTTACCACATCGCAGATAGCAAATTAAATTCATTTCGACTCGAGTAGTTCCTAAAGAAATCTAGAGTCACTATGGTAGCAAATGAAAATAATGAGCTAATTCCCTTTCGTGTCACTACTCCGAATTTGGAGGGTTTGCATAGACTATAGGAAACTTAATGCGGATACTAGGAAAGATCACTTCCCTTTACCTTTTGTCGATCAAATGTTAGAGAGAGTCGTAGGGCATGAATTTTATTGTTTTCTTGATGGGTACTCAGGATACAATCAAATTGAGATAGATTTAGAATATCAAGAGAAAACCACGTTCACCTGTCCTTTTGGCACATTTGCCTTTAGGAAAATGCCCTTTGGATTATGTAATGCACGGGAACCTTCGGATGCATGATGGGGATTTTAGGTGATATGATAGAAATCATTTGGAAATTTTCATGGATGATTTCTCGGTATTTGGAGACTCATATATGAGGGGGATGTTTGGAGAATATCACGTGGAGTGTTGGAGAGATGTCAAGAGAAGAACCTCGTGTTAAATTGGGAAAAGTGTTACTTCATGGTGACACAAGGGATTGTCTTAGGTCACATAGTATCAAAAAATGGAATGAAGGTGGATAAGGCTAAAGTCGAGTTGATCTCCAACTTACCTACTCCTAAGTGTGTTAGAGCTATAAGGTCATTCTTAGGACATGTTGGATTCTATAGGAGATTCATAAAAGATTTCAGTGCTATAGCTCGTCCTGTCACATCCCACTTTTATAGGCTGTGACCGGCGCTAGGGAATGGGTAGGCTTAAGGCCACCAAAACCCGTAGCAAGCTAAAATCCATAATTTCTCACAGAAAGTGCATAAGACCTATTCGTTTCTATAACTATTGACAAATCACATTGTCGGCAATATCCAATCTAAAATCTTCTAATTATTAACAAAATCTCATCATGGTATTATCTCAAATAACATAACAAATAGACCTCGTGGTCATCCACTGCTAACAAAAACCTCAACGGTCTCATCGAAAATAACAAATGAGTTTCATCAAAAGCAAAATTTATCCAGCTCAACTATTCAAAAATTATCGATTCAACCAAATAATTAACCCAATAACCAAGTTAATTCACCATGGAGCATACGAAACTTAGACTCTCATTCACCAAATAAACAAAATAATAATCCATTACATGTTTGAATAGAATCAAGTGGTGAGAAATTCACGGATTCTCCTTTCTCTGCATCTGCACGAAAGGAGGAAATCAACGAGGTGAGATAACTCTTGTGAGTAAAAATATATCACCATACTTGTAGGCTAGGTAATCAAGACCGACTCACAAGGATAAGTTATGCTCAATCAATCAATCTTAGTACATAGATTTATCACAATGATAAGCGCTGATATGAGTGACAATATCAAATGAGTTTTAGAGGTTGAAACACGAAATATAGTTTACCATTCGATCCAGTACCTCCTTTTACCTTTATCTTTGGAATCGTACATTTCAACCAAGATCCAGTAGAGCGGTAGGGTTCTCATGCGAGAGTTTTACCACCTCTGAGGAAGGCAGCGGCTTTTGCCCGCACAGTACCATGTGCACATAACTGATGACCTCCCCATCGAGTTAGGTTTAAATTGATTCATACCATCAATGACGTGCGCGATTCTGAGTTATAGGCGGCGTATTGACATGCAGCAAGAATAACACAAATACAATACAAGAGTTAGGCGGCCGTGCTCAGCATGAATGCCAGGACACAAGACTTGTGCATATGAAACCAATTCAATTCAATGAAATGCTTTCGAGAATAAGGAGTCTTAATCATAGTCGATTACTACGATCCAAGTCAAACAATGAAAACACCGCTATACATTTCGAAGAGTGCAAGTCGATCTGATATAAATTTACTCACCTCCTATTAGTCCAGGCTCAGCTGGGCTATTCACCACGAGCGTGTGAGCCTTCCTGAGCCTTCATTTGCTATACCCGATATTCATGCAGTAAAAGAAATATAAAGAACAACGTCAAAATCATAACGAGCCATACCATGTTATCCACTACTCAATTAGGTCGTTTGCAGTTTCTGTTGTCGCCTAGCAGGCTTTTTAAATAAATTTTTTAAATCCCTTTTTACTTTCCTTACCTTCAACATTCTGCCTTTTAACATCTAAATACCCAAAATTATAATTTTAATATTCAATTTCACAACTAATTTCTTATATCTAATGTTTAATCACTAAACTCGTTTTTTAGCGAATTGCGCATCGGTGTATTTTGCCTATATCTTTCTCTACCAACGTCGAAAGACATGAAACCAGTAGCATTCACTAACATCCATATCTTTCCAATGATGTCAAATTGGCCTAACATTAGTCTATTGGTCCTCCTATATGATTCTGTCAAGTCGACCTTCAAGTAAAAATTGACATTCGGTGGATCCAACCCTTGAATTCCACTAATTACCACCTCAATTCATTCTAAATACACCCAAATTTTAAACATACCAGACCTAATTCATACCTCTTAGGTCACATTCTATAGATTCAAAATGCAATTGCAACCTAGCATACACATTAGAACAATTAATTCATTCCAAACAGCCTAATTGACCATCCAAACAACAACCATTTATCAATTCAGCCCGTTTCCTCCAATACAGACCATGAAAAACAAAAATTAAAAACCATGGCGCTTTAATATACAGCTGAAGTCTCCACCATGAAAAATCACAGGTTGATTCAAAGGGATTGGCTGCAACAAAATTTTCCTTACGGCGGAGTTGGCGCCGAATGGAGAACCTAGGGTTCTTCAATTTTTTTCTTTTGTTTTATGCTCGATTTCACAAAGGTCCTAATATTTTAAAAATTAATTCAATATTGCACTTAAGTCTCTGGTTTTCTTGAATTTTTTAAGGCCCTGGGAATTTTAAAAATGTCTCTTTGGCTCCTTGGTCAACAAATCTATTGACTTTTTCCCTACCCGATTAACTTCATTCACGTATTTTATTATTATTTTTTTCATGTATTTTCATTAATTTTATTTTTGCAACATATATTTTGACCTTAATTTGCTTCATAAAAATTCCCATAATTTATTTCATTCATTGGGTATTTTTTAAAAAATTCTATTTAGTCAAGCGCCTTTCCCGAGGTGACCTTCTTTAGGTATATTTTCCTAAAATTCCATTTAATTGAGAAATAATTCCTAAAAATTATTATAAATTCATGATGAACCTTAAAACACCTAAAAATTAAAATTCATAGAAATCATTTAAAATGTTTAGGATTACATTCTCCCCCTTATAAAATTAGATCTCAATTTATTAAGGAGTGTGTACCTTATCACTCGAAGAGTTGAGGATATTTGTCCTTCATCGACTGCTCACTCTCCCAGGTACACTCCTCTACTTCGTGATTCTGCCACTGAACCTTTACCATAGCTATTTCTTTGTTTTTCACCGGCTTCACAGTGCATCTATCCGCTGTAGCTCTTTGGTACCTCTTCATATGACGATCCTTATCAACCTGCGTCTCCCGAATTAAAAGAATGTGAGACGGATGAGGAACGTACTTCCATAACATTGAGATGTGAAACACTGAATGCACATGGCCAAAGTTAGGGGGTAAAGCTAATTTGTAAGATACATTGCCAACCCTATCCAATATCTCAAATGGCCCTATATATCTCGGTGTCAGCTTCCCTTTCTTCCCGAATCATCGCTCCCTTCATAGGAGATATTTTAAGAAGCGTGATCACCCACACCATTGTACATCCGAGTCTCCTCGGATCGAGCATAACTCTTTTGTCGTGGCTTAAGTCCTCATTCTCTCTGAATAATAGGTACTTTCTCGAAGTTTCTCTGATCAACTGCGGACCTTCAATTCTCACATCACTACCTCCGTCCGACAAGAAGGTGACCTCGTTCGAATCCATAGAGTGCCTCATATGGTGCCATTCGATCGTAGAATGGTATTTGTTATTATAAACAAACTCTACCAAAAGGCAAATATTTTTTCCAACTACCTCCAAAATCCATAACACACATAGGAGCATATCCACTCTAGAGTGCGAATTGTCGTTAATTGCCCGTCGCTCTTACGAGGATGGAAGGCTGTACTGAAATCCAGTTTAGTACCCAAGGCTTCCTGAAGTTTCTGCCAAAACCTCGAGGTGAACTGTGGACCTCTGTCAGATACTATGGACACTGGCACTCCGTGCAGTGCTACTATACTGTCCAGATACATCTGTGCATACTATGCCACCGTATAAGTGGTCTCTTGACTAAGAAGTGGCGATTTAGTGATCATCAACTATAACTTGGTCAGATCATGCGCCCGGAGTCTTTGGTAACTGACCACGAAGTCCATAGTAATTCTCTCCCATTTCCATTCAAATGGCAACTCTGAGAAGACACAGTGGGTCTCTGGTGCTCGGGACACATTGGCTGTCGAGCATGATGCCACATCTTGTGCCACATCCTTTTAATCCATTCCACTAATACATACCTTTAGCATCTGGTACATCTTGGTGACTCTGGATGAACACTATAAGGTGCATTATGGGCTTCTGTGGGAATCCTTTGTCTCAGCCCATCTACATCGGGCACACCTGGTCTATTTCCTCGTCTCGGCCGCGTATCCCTAATTTAGTCGGGATGCATCTGGTACATCTTAAGATCTCCCTCGATTTAATAAGGAAGGATCCTTATCTTGGTTGGCCTTGATCTCATCAATCAATAAGGGCCTCACACAGGTAATGCAACTAATCCCTAGGACTGCGTAACTTTAAAGCATTGCTCCCATGCTAAACGGATCCCTCAAACTCCTTAAGCTCTCTCTCTTATGCCCGATATGTCTTCATTTGCCCATGGACTTCCTGCCCAAAGCATCAGCCACCATTGGCTTTCCCGGGATGATATAAAATCGGCAATCATAGTCTTCGGTAACTCTACCCATCTCCTACTTTTGAGATTCAAATCTCTGTGAATGTATTGAAGGCTTTTGTGATCCGTGTAAATCTCACACTTCTCACCATATAAGTAGTGCCTCCATATCTTCAGTGTAAAAATCACTGCCGCCATCTCCAGGTCATGTGTAGGATAATTCAACTCATGTCTCTGATTAGTGCCCAAAAAGTGCTATTTTGAGCCCTATCCAAGATAGGTTTTGAGTGCTTTTTGCGCACTAATCATATCAATTAAACCCGATTGGTGTGCGGGTCCACTTAGTTCCACTGATGCCATTTCGAGCTTGTTTTTGGTGATTTTGCAGGTCTTTGCGTACCTCAGCCACTGTGTTTAAGTTTAATAACAAGATATGTGCCGAATGCTAGGGAATCACGGTGTTTTCAACCATCAGAAATAAAGGAATTTAAAGTGGATTTTGAAGGCAGTTGATGCAGTGAGATGCAGTGAGCGAAACAGGCGATCCCAGGATTTTCACTATGATTGCGAAAATTTCACTGGGATTGCTAAAATTTCGCAACCATGGCCGAAGGGTTGCAAATCCCCAGCCCGAAGTGGGAAATTTCTCTGGGCTAGCAAAGATTTGGCTACCTAAAGCGAAAATCAGCGTGCCTAGCCGAAATTAACCAATTTTGCTATCTCCACATAATTTTAAGCTAGCCTAGCGAAATTTCACTAGCTAAGCCCGAATTTCTTGTTGATGACGAAATTTCTCGAATTTCGTATCTGCGCTCAGAACTACGCTAGGAATTTCGGCTAGCCTAGCGAAATTTTTCGCTATGTAATTGTCCTCCATAAGCGAAAATGGCGCCTGTGATTTTGTGTAATTAATGTAAGCAATGCGTTTGGTGTATTACCACCTTGTCCCTTATGTAAGCTAATATTTTAGGCGTGCTTGTATTTTAACACTTTTAGGTGGGTAACGCCAAACCCCCATAATTTGTAACCCTAAGCAATTTTGCTTGACTTTTCATTTTATAAAATTCCCGGCTTTCATTTTAGGGTTTCATTTGCTCTTCTCTCTTGCTTTCTTTCATTTTCTCGACTGCGAAACACCCCCTTGAGGATGACAACTCAAGGGATGTAGCTTAAACCTTATAGCCTTGAAGATGAGGGTTGCTAGCTTGGTTTTGGGGCTCACTGAGGTTGTCCTCTTGCTTTAAATGATACATATCTTTGCATTTATGGTTCTTTACCTTCGAACTAGGGTTTAATGCCGTTTAATGTTGTTGGCTGGTTAATGCCTTATGCTTTGGGTTGATGCATACTTAATGCTAGATGTACTGATATCCTTTAGATGCCATTTACGAGCCATTGAAATGAGGTTGAATGCTAGGTTTTAAAATTGAATGCGGCTTTGAATGCTTAGTACTTGGTTTGACTCAAATAGGAGTGGTTCTAGGGTTAGGTTTTATAGTTAAACAAAGATCCGGTTTTGACTTTGACTATAGGTCATTTGCCTGTCTGAGAAATAACCGAGACACTTTAATGGCCCGTGTTATCAAAATTTGTGACCCGAGCCTTGAGTTACCATTTACACTTCCTTTAGCCGTTCTGATTTAGTCGATGAAACAAATGACCCCCTTTGTTTGAACGAGCCTTAAAAATCCAGACTAAAGCCTCACTTAGATTTTGAACCTTGTCTGAATCATTGGTAGGATGGCGCTCCGTGTTTGACGCAGGCGGCTATCTTGCGGTAGCGACTACGGCAATGGGAGGAACATAGGAAACAAATTTTGTTTATTCCGCTCACTACTATAGTAGCCTGCGAATCAAATGGCGTCGTTCAGGGGATGGTCTGCGGCTTCGATATGATGAGTTGAAGTGTACTTGTAATCCTCATTACAAGTGGCCGGTGACCTTTTAGATACTTTTTGAATTTCGATTCTTTGTAGCGTACCCAGTTTTCACTACTTAGTGATTCTTGCCTTTGTTTGTTTTTCTTTCTTACGGTCGGAGTTTATTTGGACTAACATTAACCACTTTTTGCAAACTTGTTTGTGCTCTTTGGTAGTAATCTTTCATTTATTGTAAAGCCAGTGTTTATCTGACATTGAGACGGAGGATGCTCAGGGTAGATTGCATAGAGTGAGTGCACGATTGAACGAGGTTGTGAAATAAGTGTGCCGCGGTGACGAATGGATCATCTGCACGAGGAGCAATGAAGTCAGCGAAGCACTACATGAATCCCGGCGACATCACAATTGATGAGGGATCATATCAGCCTCTGAGTTGGTGCTCATCATACCTCCTGATGAGGATGTAGCGGTGACACCACCACCGGTGCCCTACTTCCCTTTTCCTGTGCTGGAATGAAAATCCATATTCGCATATAAGGAGTTTTGAGGAGGTGTCTTATTACTTTTAAGGAAAATATAACCCAGAGCATGAGTTGCTCGTTTGGGCGTTTAGTTGACCCTCGAATGGCTTGAAATATGGCTCGACTCCGCCTTGAAGCCAGAAACGATTAGAAATTGGGGTGCGATCTTCCAGTGAATTTTGAAGAAATTCTTGATTGCCACAAAGACAGCAGTTTGAAGAGAGGCGGATCTACACTTCGGCGCATGTGATGAAAAGTTTTATCGGTGTTGGGGAGATTCATTAGGACCATCAATGCTTGTCCACATCATGAGTTCGATACGGATGTTAGTGAATAATTTCTATAATGGGTATGTCCCTGCCGTGACAGGTACTAGAAAACCATGTGTGGAGGTGATTTTACGAGCAAAAGAAAACTTGGATGAGGCCATGGATTTCTTGAGTTATGTGGTGAAACTTCAAGGGTTGGGATGAGCAAGCCCAGAGAGAGGTGGAGAAAATGGGGCCCTCGACACACGAAGGAGAGGGATTTTACACTTTAGAACGCTGAAATGGCGAAAAATCTGACCACATGGTAGGAAGGTGGAGGAGTTAGAAATGACGACTCCATGGTGCGACGATGGCTGAAAATCCTGCCTGGCTTGATCCGTGCACCAATTTCAATCCTTTGCCCGCTAAACGGTATCCTATTGCCTTAGGTGAAGGATTTGATGTCGAATATGCAAATCTTGGTAGGTGATATAAGCCTCCAGGCCCGATGCCCCATTATGGTATTCTGATTCAATTAGAGTCACTTACTAACCTCTCACGAAACCTAATCCCGCACTTTATGTGCTTGTGCTGAGATTTTGACCACGATTTGGTTCCTCGTCTAAACCCGACCACCATCATCCACTTCTCCGGTTAGACAAGCGTCTGAGTGTGAGCAAAGTGGTGGCGACTTTATTGGAAGAGCAAAAGGGATGATGCCTGATTGTACGGATTTAATCTTTATGAAACACGCGAACGAGAGAATAGATGGAAACGCGGGAAACGATGTAATCAAAATGAACCTTTGATATTAATCACAAAGATGACAATATTATGGAGTGCGGAGAAGGTTCCCTTCCCGAGCATTGCAATCGAAAAGGAGTGTGGTGGGGTTCATCGCGGTGGGAATGGATGGTCGAGGCTATAATCACCACGAGGAGTGGAGAAAGAGGTTGATGCACTTGATGCCCGAAACCGGGTTAGAGGAAACGAAAGGAGAAGAATTGGAGCCGCTAACACATTTTCTACGAAGGAGGACTCGATGAAGCCTTGCATGCCACCTCTCGGGTTTCTAGGCCTTTAGAAGCGAAGCGTCAGTGACGGGCATCTGAAGTCTAAAATTGAAATTCGACATACCTTTTGGACATCGTAAACGAGTCCTTTACTTTATCTGAGTTTTTGAAGGATCTGTCTGATCGAGGTTGGCATTTGAAGAAAACCTCTGGCAGAGCGAGTTAGTGTCATATTCAAGCGAGTCCCCGGTCGAATACGAGGATCTAGGATCTGATTTGGTCGACATTGGAGGGACTTGCGTAGATAAGGCATTCTTTGTTGAAATTTAGTGTGAACCTCTTGCCATACTTAGTGTATAAGCGATTAGGTTTGGGAGAAACTTAAACACCGCGACATCACTCACATCATTGGCGGTCGATCGGGGTAAGTCCTAAGGGGATAGTTGAGGAGATGTGTTGGTTAAGGTAGATAAATTCTTGTAGAGTAGACTTTGTAGTGCTTGACGGGCGATAGAATGGGCCCGATCATGTGCCCGATCATCACGGGAAGACCATTTTAAAACGCATAATGCGATCATCCCGATTATAGAAATGGATTAAATGCGACTCACGTTTAGCGACATGACATTGGAGAGCTGAATATCTTTCTTTTGATTACCAAGCGAAAATCATTGGAAGGTGAAATGGGAAGGAAATGATGAAGTTTGTTCGGTTGGGTAGAATGCGGGAAGGCCGGATATCGAAAAATTGAAACACTGACGAGGTGAAGTAGATGTTTTGGTATTGCCATCGATAGTAACTGCGGGCAATTGCTCGTTAAGATAACCGGTGGAAAGAAAAGCTGACCATAGGAATTGAGCGACAAGGTTCTTTGCGAATACGTCTTAGGGGTTGAGGAGCTTCTCACTGTAGGCCCTCAAGTACAAGTCATCAGTAAATTTGGGCTGGTTTGGTGTTCTCTAAAACCAAATTGCGGCTCAGTAATTTTGTTTTATTTTAATTTGGTCGATTCAATAATTTTGGCTATTTTAGTAAGTTTGATTTAGTAGCTTTCCACTTTTAAGTAATTTTGTTTAATATTATATTTTATATATTAAAATTTTAAATATATTTTAAAATGATAATTTTATTTTAATTTTATTATTTAAATTTTAATCAGAAAAATTCATTAAACGAGAAATGATTTCTATAATAGCGGTACGCAGTGTGTCATTTATGACGACTTATAAAATGAAGGAGGAGGGCCTTTTTCATTCCACTTCATCTCCTCCTCTGACCGTCTGAGCCTGCGTAGCCTTACAGTCGGCGCCTCCGCATGCAGGTCACACAGGTGTCTACGCCTCCCGCCGTGATGCGCCTGCTGGACCGACGTGCGACCCTGTGAGCCACTGGTTTTCCACATTTCTTATTCTGCGCGCCACGAGCCACCGCCATTACAGACGCCTACTCTGTAGCCTCTTTCTTAGTTCAGCTTCCGGTCACCGAGTGAGGCCACACGGTGGTTTCCACGCTTGCCTCAGCTTGGTTAGTTGGTTCCGTCTGGAGCCACCCAGCATTAGTGCCACGACTCCCCACATATCTGGCATTCGTAGGAGCCACATTGAGCCGCTGCAGATCACGGGTGGCCGCATCGGATCGCGCGCTGCGTCAGGTGCAGTCTAGTGCATTCACTGTTTGCGGTGTTCTAGCCAGTGCTGATCTGACTTCCAGCTGCCCGTGCTGACCTGTGTCGACTTTTGTTGTCGCTCTTGCCTGATCGACGTCGGTCGGTTGAACTCGCACTGTATCGCACTCTGGCTTATAGCCATGGTCGCACAGTGAGTCCGCCTCGAGCCTCGGAGTCGGGTTCGATGCCGGCCCGGGAGGAGGAGACCCAATACGGCTCAGTTCGGCTCGGTCCCCAGAAGCCGATCCTCGGGCGGTCCACGAGCCTCGGGGGTTGAGATACGGACCGGATTGGGACACCAGGGCCCACTTCACAGTCTCTGAGTGATCCCAGGGAGGGGCTCGAGCCCTCGAGCGGGCCGTGCCGGGCCCGGGGAGTCGTCATCGTCCGAGGCCTTATGTGCGGGTCCGTCGATGCGGAGCGACCTCGTCGCGCAGTTATCGCCCTGCCTCGGATCGGAGGCCCTTATTCGTGGGCATCCTGTCCGGGAATGTGAATTTGCGCGAGGATTTTCATGAAGTCGTATTCTGACGTCCGGCGATAGCTGACCCCCGAATTGGGGACTCGATGCACCTTCACGATCGGCATTTACTCCTGCTGCCATTCATGACCTTGGCGTTCTATTACCCGGGTGGTTCTCACCGAGTTCTATCATTCTATGACCTCGGGAGAAGTAGAATCCGTGGAGCTTCGGTCGTGCTCGATGATCGTCATGGAGTTCTCGGGGCTTGACGAGATATTTTGGCTACATTAGGCTCTGGCGGGCGAGCTAATTACGGAGGTTGCCGGATTGGCCTCACAGGAGCACACATAAGATGGTGCAACGGTCTTGCTCGAGACACCCTTCTTTGGACCAGTTATTCGGAGGCAGCTCACGCCTCGGTGCTCCACCTCATCGATCCACTGCTTGCGGGACGGCCTCTTCCGCTTGACATACGTGCGGCGTAGGGGTGCCCGTCTAGAGGCTGCATGCCGAGATCTCGGAGGTTTTGGTTGGTCCTGGGGATTGGTGATAGCCCAGCTTTCTTGCGCCGGATAAGGTCCTGCGGCTGGCTCGGCGGAAGAGTTTACCACGTTGATGCCACATTTGCGTACGCCGGAGTCTGGAGCACTTGAAGCCCGAGCCCGGATTGAGAGGAGGATCAGATGCCCTCGAAGTCCACGTCTATGGAAGCGAGCTATGGTTATGACTATTTCTTTTCTATCGGCGTGAGACCGGGAGAAGGTACGAGATGCAGAGGCGGGGACTCAGGGCGGAAGGTGACATGCTCTGAGTAGAGATGGAGAGGGTCAGGTTCAGGATATATCTCACTTATCTATATCCTCTCCTGGCTGTATGACCCTATTTGACACTCGACCCGTGTATCGACCTGACACTCTCGGGTACATTCATGCTCCGTGCGAGGCTGGCGGTGTCATGGATGTTAATATGTTCATTCAGTAGCTACCCCGGGCAGCATAAGACCCGGAAGGTTAGCTCGGGTTTGAGGACACTTAGGTCCAGCGTCGCTCCGTACTCCGATGAATCATGAGTGCTGGGTCTCCGCGTGATCTGCCCGGAGAGATGATGATTCGTGCCACGGTGGTTGTTAAAATCAACAAAATTTATATACACTAAGTTCCTACTCTGCCAGTAGTCATTTCTGCTGCGAGTATAATAGTGAGTCTAGGTCGGTAGGATGGGTTTCATCCACAAAATGGTTTGCGTCGGTGCTGAAGGTAAGGCTTTCTATTTGGACTCTTTGGAATTATGTTTCAAAAGCAGGTGGGAATGGTTTGAGCGAAATTGTAAAAGCGTAAGTTAAAGGTGAAAAAGTTAACTTTGAAGGGGTAGGTCACTAACTTGCTTGAGTTAGAGTGGCTCAAATGTCTGGGTTTTATCCTCGCGTTATAATGGCGACTATAATCCACAGCATATAGGATCTATGTTAACTATGACCTCACCCAGTGAAGCAGCTCTATTTGAGTCGATACATGTAGCATGGGTTGTATTTTCTTGTTAAAACCTAGCATTTAATATCATCTCGAAGGCTCGTAAAGACCGTAAAAAAGAGATCACGATCTAAGGGGAGAGTATTGGCGAATCGATAACATTAAATCTTTATGCAACCTAATTTGAGAAACCTAACATATAAATATCATTTTAGAGGCTCGTAAGACCATCTAAGAATCTGATTACCTCTCTCACTTTGAATATGGATTCTAAAGCATGGAGAGTATTAGCCCAATTAATGACATTATTATGCGACCATGTTTGAAAATATAAGGAGCCATAAATACACTACATGTAGGCTTTTAATTACAAGAGGGCCAATGTGTTGCCCTTCACCAAGTTAGCTTCCTTCGTGCCCCGAAAGGGAGGCAGTGGCGTCTCTTTCTCAAGAGGTGTGTTTGGCAACCGGGAAAGGGAGAGAAAGAAGAGAGAGAAGAGAGAAAAGAAATAAAAGCAAAACCTAAAATAAAAGACTTTATTTACAAAAATAAAACTTACAAAAATATCTTCTCCACAGATTGTTGCTCTCCCCTCCCCTCTCTTTAGGTTACAAAACGAGAGGGGCTTATATAGGCCTCCTCAAGGTATGAAAATACCAAAAAACCTATGAAATTGGCTATTATAGACAATTAAGTAATACACCAAGCTCGAGGCGGCTCACACATCATAAAACATGACGAGAGCATCAAATTCCTCGCTTAGGCTGAGGAATCTCCGCTAACTAGCGAACACGTGCCCAGCGAAAACAAGAAATTTCGTTTATAGGTACTGCTTAGTTAGCCGAAATTTCGCTAAGCTATTAAATTTTTGTGAGAGTTTAAATTCAATTATTTTCGCTAAGGAACAAGTAGCTAAATTTGGAAGTGGTTCATGGTTCTGGCATTTTGCTTAGGTTGCGAATTTTCGCTAAGGTTGCGAAATTTTCAGGTCTTAGCGAAAAATTTTCTCGCAGTTTCTAGCGAAAATTCCTGCATTGTTGATCTTCACTCCTGTCTTCAACTGCATCACATTTTCTTCATTTTGCCTTGATTTTCTCATTGATTCTTGGGTTGGTTGATGGCTGAGACTTGAGTTCAAACTTCATGATTCATCATTCATCTCGACATTGAACTCCAAAAGTGCGCAAAAGCCCCGCAAACAAATTAAAAATACTTACATGGCATAAGGTTATTAATATGACTAGAACACTTCAATTGGTACAAATGACATGATTAATGCGCAAAGCACTCCCAAAAACCTATCTAATATAGGGTTCAAATTGCACTTTTTGGGCATTAATCACACCCCCAACCCAAACGCTAGAATCCTTAGCAATGCAAAATAAAGAAAAAGGAGACGATGTGGTGATTTGGTAAAAAAGGTTATGATTCAAAAAAGGGTATATACATATAAACAATACCTTAAACCGAGAAATTGGAAATCAAAGTTGTAAACCGATATTAAATAATCAAAACCATACAAGAACAATTCCGTGTCAATATTGGATCCAAAATTCAACTCGAATTTCCACCAAAGTCTAATGACTTTATGTAACCAGATTAAGCTAATAAACCGCAAAATTGCCACCTCCCCAACCTAGCACTCGACATGGCCTTAAGTTGTTGAACAACCTAGATAGCTAGTTACACTTTCTTTCTTTATTCATCTACATTGTAGGGTAATGCTTAAAATCCGACTTCACCAAAGTCCGTAACTAGTCCACCCGATGACTTAACCAATTAAGGTTTAGGGCATCGTCAAAAGGATCACTTGACCACTAACTCTAAAGGTCTCACCTGACCGAATGACTTAAAAATTAAGCACCCACAAGTCATTAAACTTTACCTTATCCACCCATAACGAACACTAAATCGATGACTTCACCACCAAGGCTTAGGGCATCGTGCTCTCAAAGGCTTTCGCCTATACACCCTCATGAACGTGCCCGGGTTTCAAGGCAAAACTTCACGACTTTATTTTTCTTTTTCATTTCTTTCTTTTTTTCGCTTTCTTTTGCTTTTCTTTTCTCGAAGACAACATCAATCTTCTAATCGTGAGGTAACACAAACCTATCCTAGGTTGCCAACATGGGCCTAAGGCCGGGCGGTGCTAAAAGAAGGCACACACTACAGCCTATTGGAACAAACTGGAGTGCAGGGAATAGGCATACAGGGGAAATTTCAAGTTGAGTATGCAGGAACTTCAACTCGAATTCTCAAAATTTTAATTCAAGCATGAAGTCATTCTAGCATATGCGGGACAAAAGTGATTCAATTTTTCAACATGAGCTAAATTCAATTGTCCAATCTGTAGCAATTCAATTGTTCAATTGAAAAGAAAAACACATTTAAACATAGTGGAGGCACAAAACATGATATGTACAAAAAGCTGTATATATATAAACTGAATAGCTTTTGATATAGCCAAAGTGGCTAATACATGAGTAAGCTAAACAAAAATATCACTGCCTACTATGGCTAATACATAAATCCTAATCAAGATCAGAGGCGCTCGATAAAGCCGATAACTAAACAAAAATCGTAAGAACCCAACCACCTCACCGCCGTGGTGGTGGTGGTGGGTCTGAACCGCCGGTTGTCGCAATAACATCCAATGAAGTCGCATCAGCAGGCCTTCCGGGCGTGATCACGAGGAAGACCCAGATACGCAATCCGAAATGCATAGAATGGCACTGGCCAACTCCTCCGATCCTAGGCGTACTCGTGTAGCCGCAAGAGCAAGAGATGGCATCCATCACACCAGCCATCTCTCTCGAGCTAGCAATGATGTACTCCAACGATAAATAATATGAAGGCCCTGAGTAATCACGCTACCGCTGATGTAGTATGTGGAGGAGATGGAGGTGAACGATCTGGAATGGGAGTCCTTCGCATTCCCGGGCTCAAAGGTGCATATCATCCGTGTGGTGGTCCGCAGCCTCCGACCCAGACTTCCGGTCCTGTGGTCGTATATGGAATGAGACGGGCATAGTCATAACCCGGTCTACTGACACTACATGTAGGCATCTAGCTCTCATCTCTAGCCTGGGCTCCTCTGGGAATCCCATCTGCTCGAGAACATAGCATAGGAGTCGCGGCATAAGTAATGGAATGCTCTCCGCTCGAGTCAGGTCCTTCCGATGGACCTTCTCCCTCAACCGCACTGTGGAAGCCATCACAAACCGTAGGGGCTGAACCAAAATCCCGAGATCCTGTGAAAGCGCCCAGGATGGTTCCCTCCGCACATACGTCGCAGAGGGAACAAGCCGGCACGGAAGATGGTCAATGAGCAAGAACTCCAGGCTGAGCCGCCTCTCAGAGGAATAATCGGACCAAACAGTTGATGTCTTCTCGGGCCGTTGCTCCCACCATCTCCCCGTGAGGAGGGTGGGCCCAAGCTCAGAACCCTCAATTGGCGCGGTATGCAATCCCACGCCGCCGGAAGATCACTGGTCCGGAAGTACACCGTAGCCGCCATCTATACCGAATCAATCTCTGGACCGCCCGTCTCCCGGATGTCGCGGAGCGTAGAACCGCAGCACACCTCGGATAATAAACCGCCGAGGAGTCACGGCGTATGGAGTACTCGATCAATCTCAAAGACTTTGTGATCCGGGTCGGCCAATGCGGGATGTCATAAAATGACTCCCGATGAAACTCTCCACGGTGGAGTCGCAAATTCCCTGAACGGGGTCCCTACGAATAGTGGCCTCCGACCCCGAGGCAGCGACAACCGCGGTGATGAAGTCAGCTCCGTAGCTGGTAACTGGAGATGGGGAGGCTCGAGAAGATGATGACTCGCCTGACCATGTGCGGGCCCGCTTGAGGGCCGGCCTCCTAACTCTCCTCCGTGGTACAGCGACAAGCCTGGGGTCCCATCCGCGGTCCGATAACGCCTAATCTCCCGAGGCTCCTCGCCGATACCGCCTGACCGGGCAGATGGTACAGAGCTGACCGGAAGCCAGCCACTCTCAGCGCCACAATCTCACCCGAGGTCAAGATTGACTCCACTCGAGTACGAAACCATACTCTCCTAAGAGTTCGACTCACGTAAAATATAATCAAGGTAATCGTATACCGAACTGCAGCCTCTCGAGGCTACCGGGAACCACCCTCGGCGCAAACCTAAACTGTGGCTCACCGACCGTAGCCGAATGGCCCCGAACTAACTAAACAAGGCTCCTGAAATGACTGGATGTCGAGGAAGGGCACTAAATGTGACCGAACCGGGGCACGATAGCAATGGCTCAGTCAGCGTTGAATGGATTGTGGTGGCTCGTGCACGCGTGGTGAAGTAGCTCACCTACTCTAGCCGTGGCTCGGGACAGAGGTACAAATGTACCGGGGCTCAAAACTCGAACCGTGCGTAATCGGTAGCAGACAGCAAGGCTGGGCAAAGTGGACACTGGACTCAGTGGCACGGCACGCGTAAGCAAATGGGCCGGGAGATGCAGCTTCGCTGAGGGAAAGAATGTGAAGGGCCTGACACTTCACGCTTATATGTTTCGCTTTGGGAGCCGAATAAATACCCAAATGCAATTCTATTTTGAGCGAATTTAGCTCAAACCGATTACACTAGCTGCATTAAAAAATTAAATTATTAGATAATATTTAAAATAAGAATTATTATTATAAAATTTAATATATGTAATTCAGAATTAAAATTTAAAGCACAACACAATGCTATACTAATTAAATTACTAGAAATGAAAATACTAAGTTAAAAATTTTGAAAAATAACTCGAAACTAAACAATTACTAACTTAAGATAAAATAAAAACTCGTGAACTGCACTGTTTTTGAAAACACCGAACCAATTCACTTCGGGATTTATCACGGGGTTATGAGAATGATCTCCCAACCCCGCAGCTTGCCAAGCACCCTTGGTTTCAGTTTCAATTGTTGATCCGTCTCGACGATCGTTGAATTGGAGTAAATTGGTTTGCAAAGGGGTGTTGATGGCTAGATCAATATCTTCATCTCCATGGGTAATTACCTTGCATTTCGACACTCGTGGTTGTCCCGCAAGCACACCGATCAATTGAAACAACTTACCGAAATTTGATTTTCAATTTCTAGCAACTCATGTTTGTTGCTCAAATGAAAGATGTTCAACTCCATGGTCATGTTACCAAAGGTTAATTGCATGACTCCATTCCTATACTTATTATTGCATTAACAGTAAGCCGAACATCTTCCTAAGATGATTGCAATACGATCGTCTACTAGCAATTGTCTGTCAGTACCACAAAATCTACCGGGTAGTAGAATTTGTCTATCTTCACTAAGACATCCTCAACTATCCCCTTAGGGATTTTCACTGATCTATCGGCCAATGAGAGTGTGATGTTGGTAGGTTTAAGTTCACCTAGACCTAACTGCTTGTATACTGAATACGGCATTAGGTTCACACTGGCTCCTAAATCAAGCAAGGATTTTTCTATGCAATTCCCACCAATATTGACTGAAATTGTGGGAGATCCTGGATCTTTGTATTTGACAGGGTATTTGCTTTGAATTATGGCACCGGGAGTATGTTCGGGAGAAATGCTTTCTTCTCAATGCCAATCCCTTTTTGATTGTGTAAAGATCCTTCAAAATTTTGCATAAGGTGGACTTGTTTGATTAGGTCCAAGAAAGGTATATTAACCTTCACTTGCCTTAAAACCTCAAGAATGCCCTCGCTTGTCGAGCTGCCTTCTTCTTCCTCTAAGTGCTTGTGGAAATGTGGAGGTGGTATACGATATTTCATTGAATCCTCCTCTAGGAGAATATGCTCAGTTGCAATTTTCTCCCGCCTCGGATTCCTCAACAGGCTTTTGGGCACAGTCGATCAACCTCTTTCCACTTCTAAGGGTTATTATGGCCTTAACCTCATCCATTCCCGAATTGTTGGATAATCCTACCTCATGAATTCCTTTAGGGTTTGAACTGTTTGTGATGGAAACCTCCCTTTCTCTTGTACCTCTAGCAACTTGTTGATCTTAGTGATTGAATACTGTAGGTTATCAATTTTCTGGTTGAGATTGCTCTCGCTTTATCTATTCTCGCTCAATGTATTCTCTACAGACAATTCTTTGTGCCATTGCGCATTGGATTCCTTTTGTTCCTCGAACAAAGTTGCCCACCACCTACTTAAATCCAAAATGGCTTGTTCTACCGGAGAAGAGGATGGTGGTTGCAGACCGGTGAGGGGAAACCAACCGAGGTTTGGCACCGGGGTACATAAGGAGGGGATTAGGGTCTCCATGCAAGATTGGGTGGTGATTCCTCCAATCGGGAATTGTAGGTATTACCATATGGAGTATTGGATTGCTGTGGCTTGTATTGTCCTACAAAGGTTTTGCACATTCCGACATCAAATCCTTCACCGCAGGGCCATAGGACACCGTTCTGGGTGCAGGGATTGAAATTGCGTACACTGGACTGCGGCAGGATTTTCAGTCACCGCATGCACCTCGAGTCATTTGCCTTCAAGTTCCTTCTACCTTCCTAGCTAGGGCTGAAATCCTAGCTCTCATTTCTATTTCTCGTGCAAAGGCATACATCCCACCCTTTGGTTGACTGTGTCCATCCTATCCACCCTCAGATTAGGCTCGTCCCAACCCCTTAGAAGTTTCAGCCATCACTTAAAAAATCCATGGCTTCATCGTGATGTTTGCTTAAAAATCTCTCCACACATAATAAGAGCTGCCTCATGGCAGGAGACATACCACCATAGAAGTGGTTCAACCAACATCCAAGTATCAAACTCCATGATGGGCATGCACCATTGTTTCCATAAATCTTTCCTAAATATCGTAAAATCTTCACCATCCCGAGCCGCAAAGTATAAATTTGTCTCTTCAAATTGTTGGTCTTATGAGCACTGAAAAACTTCTTCAGGAATTCAGCTTGCATCTCAGCCCAATTTCTAATGGTTCTAGGCCTCAATGAGTCGAGCTTACATTCGCCTTGTCTTTGTGGAGTCAATGAAATGCCTTTACCAAGAAATCCAAGTCCATCATACCTTCCTTAAAGGTAGTGCAAACTCCTCAAAATCCCTAATAAGGAGTGTATGGATTTTCATGTTCCATACCATGATATGCGGGGAGTAGGGCATTAATAGTCCTCACCGCTACTTCTTCAGCCAGGAGGAATGATAATGTGACGGGGCACTCAACTCTGTGAGGGGCGGATGTGATCCTCATGGTTCTAGGCATTCGATTCATGGGGTTCCCGGGTCGGGCTCGTTGTTCTCGTGTATGGATCCATGGTATCAGTTGGTACACTAACCTTCACTAGCTAGGCCGTCGTACTTATCCTATGCACTCCACCATGTGTTCCTATCCCACCGCCAGATAAACACTCCGCAAAATTTAGAGACAACAAAGAGCAACAAACAACTTGCAAAAAGATTAAAATTAACTAACAACAATAAAACCGACCGAATGAAACTCGAAATCGAATCAAAACTGGAACAAAGGTGCTATCGCTTAATTGCTAAAAACTCGGCGCTCTCGTAATCGAGCTGCAAAAGAGGTAAAGAAGCTACCTTCACTTTGTGACAGCGGATCACAAGTACCTCTCAACCAGCCATTTGGGGGCTTACATTATCCCCAAGAACGGCTTATTTGATGCGCCACGCAGGTCGAAGCAAAATCAACAAAATTTAGCAGCACCTGTTCCTACTATCGCCGTAGTCAGTTACCGCAGCATACAATGTCGACGGATGGGCTCTCATCCTGTGGGCCGGCTCTGCATCGCGCTCGGTTGCAAGGCTTCTCTATTTGGACTCTTTGAATATAATGTTTCAAAAACAGTTGGGAATGGCTTGAAAACCGAGATTCATAAAATCGAAAGTTAAAGGTGGTGCTAACTTTGAAGAATTAGTCACTAATCTCTGCGTTAGGGCAAACAAGTGTCCTCTCGTTTTATCCTCGCTGCTATGACAAGCAACCCAGAGTCCATGGGCATAACCGGATCTATGTTTAACTAGTGCACCTCACCCATGAAACAACCTCATTTGAGTCAATACATGTAGTACGCATATTACTTCCTTTACTATTTAAAACCCTAACATTTAATATCATCTCGTGAGGCTCAGAAGACCATCTAAAGAATCACAAATTTCAAGCATGGAGAGTATTGGCCAAATCAATAACATTAAATGCTATGCAACCCTAATTTGAGAAACCTAACATATAAACATCATTTAGAGGCTCGTAAAGAGACCATCTAAAGAATCACGCCCTAAAGCATGGAGAGTATTGGCCAAATCAATAACATTAAATGCTATGCAACCCTAATTTGAGAAACCTAACATATAAATATCATTTTAGAGGTCGCAAAGACCATCTAAAAGAATCACGCATTCTCTCATCGAACATGCACCGATTCTAAAGCACGAGTATCAGCCAATTAATGACATTCAATGTTATGCAACCATGTTTTGAAAATATAAGGGCCATAAATACTACATGTAGCTTTTAGTACAAGAGATACCATGTATTTTTGCCCTACCACCAAAGTTAGCTCTTCCTCTTCAAAGAAAGGAGGCTTAGCCAAGCATCTCTTGAGTTGTCATCCTCAAGAGGTGTGTTTACAAATGTGAAAGGGAGAGAAAGAAGAGAGAGAAGAGAGAAAAGAAATAAAGCAAACCTAAATAAAAGACTTTATTTACAAAAATAAACTTACAAAAATATCTTCTCCACGTATTGTCGCTTCCTCCTCCTTAGGTTACAAAACGAGAGGCTTATATGCCTCTCAAGGTATGAAAATACCAAAAACCTATGGAAATTGGCTACAGGACAATTCAAGTAATACACCAAGTTTGGAGGGCTATTTGGCATTAATTGCACATATGATCGAGGCATCAAATTCGCTTAGTCGAGGAATTTCGCTAACTAGCGAAATCACGTGCCCAGCGAAACAAGAAATTCGCATATGGGCAATTTCGTTATTAGCTAAATTCCTCGTCAAGCTAGCGAAATTTTTGGTGAGTAGTTTAAATCAATTATTTTCGCTAAGGAATGCTAGCGAAATTTGGAGTGGTCTAATGAATTTGGCAGCTAGCTTTTAGGTTGCGAATTTTTCGCTATAGTTGCGAAATTTTCGCAACCTAGCTTAAAATTTTCGCAAGCTTAGCTTAAAATTCCATTGTTGATCTTCACTCCTATCTTCAATCGTACCACATTTTCTTCATTTTGTCTTGATTTTCATTGATTCTGTTATTGATGGTCGAGACTCTGAGTTCAAACTCATGATTCATCATTCATTCGACATTGAACCCAAAGCAAGAAAGCCTCGCAGGGTGCTTAAAAATACTTAATGGCATAAGTGTTACTAAGATGACTAGAACACTTCAATTGGTATAATGACATGATTAATGCGCAAAAAGCACTCCAAACCCATTCAATATGGTTCAAATCGCACTTTCGGGCATTAATCGATGAGTCACACAGCTAAGAACCTCTTTAGACATGTTGGCAGCAGCAGCAGCATCTACAGATCCACCACCACCACGAGATTGAGGTGGTCACACTCCTGTTTCTAAACTTTCCTACCCCTATGACATGTCTACATATTGACTGGGAGGAAAAGTTAGAGTTAGGAGTGTTTTCTTTTATGTTTTTGTATAGTTTTCAGCATTATCAACTGCCTACTAATTTTGTGTAGGAATCATGTATTAGCCATAGTAGTGATTAGTCCCCAAAAAGTGCTATTTTGAGCCCTATTTTAGATAGGTTTTGAGTGCTTTTTGTGCACTAATCATGTCAATAATGCCAATTGAAGTGTTCAGGTCTTCTTAATATCACTTATGCCGTTTAGAGGTTATTTTTGGTTGTTTTGCAGGTTTTTGCATATTTTGAGAGTTCAATATCAAGATATGTGCTGAACCATGAAGATCGAACTCATTTATCAGCCTTCAAACATCTCAAAATTCAATGAAGGAATGAAGGCAAAGTGAGAAGAAATGATGCAAAGAGAGGATGCAGCCAGGCAAAGAAGAAGAATATGCAAACCCGTGGAATTCGCTAAGATTGCTTAAAAATTTCACTGATTGCGAAATTTCGCAATCATACGAAATTTCGCAATCCTAATAAATTGAGAAATTCCCTCACTAGGCTTCAAAATTTCGCTATGCACCGCTCCTAAATAAATTACACACTTTCTCTATCTCTTAAAAAAATTTCACTGAGTTGAAGCAAAATTTCGCTTAGCCAGCGAACCGCTGCCTAGCGAATTTCCTCCGATTCGCAGTCTTCAGGTACTTGCGTTACCTAGCGAAATTTTCGCTAGCTAGCGAAATTTTCGCTACCTAGCAAAATTGTTCTGCCTAGCGAAATCTCTTGGATTGTCATCCTTTTGTAATTAATGCAAACCGACCTCATTTTGGTGTATTACTTCCTTGTCCCTTATTTTAGCCAAAATGTTAGGCTTTCTTGTATTTTCATACATTGGGTGGTCTATATAAACCCCCATAGTTTTTGTAACCCTAAGCAACTGGGGAGGCAATCTTTTGGCACAATTTTCATTTTTATGTAAATATCTCCGCAGCTTTCATTTAGGGTTTGGTTTTCTCTCTTCTCTCTCCTCTTTCCCTTATTTTCTAGGCTGCCAAACACCCCTCTTGAGGATGACAACTCAAGAGATGCTTGGCTGCCCCTTTTCTTTGAAGAGGAAGGTAGCTAGCTTGGCTGTGGGGCGCTGTGTCAGTCTCCTATGTGTTAAAATGATGTACTCATTTTATGGCTCCTCATCTCTCAAACTAGGTTGGAATACCATTTTAATGTTATTAATTGGGCCAATACTTACCATGCTTTAGGATACAAAGTGCATACTTATTGCTAGATGTATTGTGGTTCTTTAGGATGGCCTTTTACGAGCCATTGAAATGATGTTGAATGTTGTGGTTTCACTAAAAGGGTCAGAGATGCATGTTACCCGTGTCGACTCAAATGGTGAGTGATTCTAGTATTAGTTTGCTAGTTAAACAAAGATCCGGTTATGGCTGACTATAGGTTGCTTGTCATAATGCGAGATAAACCCGAGGACACTTATTTGCCCTATGTTATCAAGGTGACCTAAATCTTCAGTGCTACCTTTTCACACTTCACACTTTCGCTACGCTTAACTCGGGCCAAACTACCACACCTGCTTTTTGAAACAAATCCAAAAATCCAAACTAAAGCCTCACCATTTTCAACACCGATGCAAGTCATTCATAGGATGAAAACCCATCCCCGTGTTCGACCCTAGACCACTATGTCAGAGTAGCTTCGACTATGGCGTAGGAGGAACTTAGATATAAATTTTGTTGATTCCGATCACCCTACCGTGGCAATCGAATCAAATGGCGCTGCTGTCGGATGGTTAAACTACGTTTGATAAGTTAAAGTGTACTTGTAATCCCTAGCCATAAGTGAAGGTGACCTTTAATCCTTTTGTATTCCATTTGTCAGAATCGCAAGTGTTCATCACTTGCAAGACCGTGACCGTTTTTTGTTTTTTTATACAGCCGCTTTTATTTTAGCTAACAATAACCCTTGCAAGTTTGGATTGCGTTTCAGGTTGTCTCAATTGTGTAACTGGTGTTTATGCACCACTGGGAAAGAGAGACATCAGGTAGATTGCATAGAATCAGTGCACCTATTGAACAAGGCAGTGAAATCAGAGTGCCAATTGACCAAATGGATCCCCTACCTGAGGAACAGCAGAGTCAGCCAGGTACCCCAATGAATCCAATAGCCTATAGATCGATGAGGGACCATATTCACCCTCCTAGAGTTAGTGCCCCTTCCTGCATCATACCTCCCAATAAGATGTAGCGCTGAGGCCCCCATCTGCACTGTGACTCCCCATATCACGGTATGGAAAATGAAAATCCATACACTCACATAAGGGATTTTGAGGAAGTTTGCACTACCTTTAAGGAAGGTATGATTGACATGGATTTGCTTAAGCTGAAAGCATTTCCATTGATCCTAAAGGAAAAGGCCAAGATTTGGCTTAACCCACTCCGAGGCCTAGGAACCATAAGAAATTGGGCTGAGCCGTGCGTAGTTTTTAAAAATTCTTCGCACTATAAGACCAATTTGAAGACACAAATTTACACCTTTGCAAATTTCAAGACGGGTGAAAGGTTCTACCAGTGTTGGGAAATATTCATAGAGACCATCAGTGCTTGTACACATCATGGGTTCGACACATGGATGCTGGTAAACCACTTCTATGGTGGTATGTTTCCTGCCATGAAGTAGCTTTTGGAAACCATGTGTGGAGGAGATTTTCTAAGTAAGCATCCTGATGAAGCCTTGGATTTTCTGAACTATGTGGCTAAAACTTCTAAGGGTTGGGATGAACCAAACCCGAGAGAAATGGAAAGAAAAATGCCTTTAGCCAACCTTAGGCTGGATGTATGCACTGGCTGAGGGATAGAGTAGGAAATGAAAGCCAGAATTTCAACCTGGGTTTAGAAGCGGAGGAGCTTGAAGGAAAAAGGCTCCATGAAGTATGTTGATCAAAACACCGTAGACAAAGCAACCCATTCACCAGTTTCCAACCCATAGGTAATCCAGAGAACATGATACGAGTGCTCCATCAATGAAGGATTTGACGACAGCAAGCAAATGTCAGGTCACAAGCCACCAACCTATCACCCAATATGGTAATACCTACAATTCCAATTGGAGGAATCACCCTAACCTCTCCCGGAAACCCAACTTCCCCATGTACTCCCCAGTGCCAAACCACAGTTTGGTTCCACCTCTCAACCACAACCACCTCCATCCTCATCTCCCCGAACAAGCCATTTTAAATTGGAAAGTAAGGCGGTAATTTTGTGAAGAACAAAAGGGGATCAATGTGCAAATCGCACAAAGGATTGAAATCGTAGATACAATCAACAAAGAGAATAGACTGCCTCGAGAGAAATCTAAACAAAAGAATTGACAACCTACAGAACTCAATCACAAAGATCAACAATATTCGGAGGTACATGAGAGGAGGGCTATTCCCTTCCCAAACATCGCTAAATCCAAAAGGAGTCCATGAGGTGTTCATCTAAAGAATTCGTAGAATGGATGAGGTAAAGGCTATAATCACCCTTAGGAGTGGAAAATAGGTTCATCAACCAATGCCAAAACCTGTTAAGGAAACCAGGAATGAAGTAGAAATGGAGCCATAACACATTTTCCTGAAAGAGGATTCAATGAAACACTGTATGCTACCTCCATTTCCACAAGCACTTAGAGGCAAGAAGAAAGCATCCGCCAGTTAGAACCAGAAGTCCCAAGGCAGTAAAAGTCAATATACCTCTTTGACATAATCAAACAAA
The DNA here is from genome assembly GCA_016808115.1 of Tetrastigma voinierianum. Lineage (NCBI taxonomy): Eukaryota > Viridiplantae > Streptophyta > Magnoliopsida > Vitales > Vitaceae > Tetrastigma > Tetrastigma voinierianum. The sequence goes on from JAEQBH010000938.1 coordinate 283,503, forward strand.
GTCCCCGCCTATGTAAATTTTGGAAAGATCTTTGCACACCAAGAAGGGACAGTATTTTGAGCAGCATTTCTAACTCGAATACAAGCCGCGCTATAATCCAAAGCAAGAACTCGCAAACAAGATCCAGATCTCCCACAATTCTGCCATTGGTGGGAATTAGACAAGTCATTGCTTGATTTAGAGCCAAGGTGAACCCACGCCGCATTCTGTGTACAAGCAGCTAGGTTTGGGTGAACTTAAACCTACCAATATCACACTTCATCAAGCCGATAGATCGAAAACTCATGATGCTTGAGGATGTCTTAGTGAAATAGACAAATTTACTCACCCAAGATTTGTAGTGCTTGACACCGAGCCAATTGCAAATGAACCCAATCAGGTGCCAATTATCCTAGGAAGACCATTTCTAGCCACTGCCAATGCAATCATCAATTTCCGAAATGGAGTCATGCAACTTACGTTTGGTAACATGACATCGAGTCGAACATATCCCACTCGAACAATAAACACGTTGGAAGAAACCGAAAATCAAGTGCCCGACATGGAGTATGTCTGTGTCAGATGCGTGAAGCCGAATGTCCAGAATTGCGTGATACACTCAACTAAGGGGAAGCAGTGTGCGTGGAACCGCCATCATTATCAGAGGGCACCGCTTCAATCTCGAATCCACTGAGAAACCGAACAACAAAGGGAACTCCAACACCAAGGATTCACTGCACCACCGCCGAGTTTGGAGGAGATCATCCTCCTTGACCCTCCTGAGCAATTTATAAAATTGAGCTGATTTATGTTTTCACAAACCAAATTGCGCCAACAATGTTTGCTTCGCTTTAGTTTGTCAATTTCAATAATTGTGGTTATTTTTAGAAAGTTTCTTAATTTAGCAATTTTCCAATATAGTAACTTTGTAATTATAATATAATATCTTTATATTCATTTTTAATTATAGTATCATATATTAATTTTCATTATAATAATATTTCTTTTAAATATTATAATCAACATCAAAATTTGATATTCCAAGATGTGTTAAGTCTAAATTCGCTATACTAGCGAAATTAAGAGCAAATGACTCTCGGTCATTGCCTCAGCTTATAAAAAGAGGGAGGGTAGCCGGGCCATTCATTCACTCTGATTTTCCTCTTTAGTCTCTTCCCGAGCCACCCGTGCCGCACTCGAGCGCCGCCCGGGTGCACCCGACGCTCACCACCTGGCCCCGCACGACCGGAAGGCCTCAACTAATTACTGCACCAGCCGCGGGCACCACGACCGGCCCCGGGTCACCACAGTAGCTCCAACCATTCGCTCCATCACATCGCTGAGCCGCATTGCGCTCACACCGCCCGCATCTATAGCCACCTCGCACTCGAGTCGCGATACCGCTTCGCGCTTACACCGCCAGATCGCAGCCCCGCGTCTCTTGACTCAGCCTTGCCACACGTTATCACGCCATCGAGCCAGTCGTCGGTTGTCCCACGCAGATGACATGGGCGAAAGAAGGGATCTCTGTGATCAAAGATGACGGTGCCTGTTTTTATTATCATCACGAGCAACCCTAGTTTTTCAAATATATACTATGGTTCAGACCTAGAGGTGGTCCCGCCCCGCCCCTGCCGATTTAGCACCTCCCTGAAGCGAGAGGACCAGCCCTGACCCAGCTCCACCTACCGACATCTCCAACATCCCGAGGAGCCTCTGTGGATCTAGACGACATCGACTTGGATGGACCCCTGGTCCCAGCCACTGCACTCAAACAAGGCAGAGCCAGGAGGGCCCGGCCCTCCAAGCGGGCCAAGACATCGTGCCGTGGTGAGTCATCCTCATCTAGGCCCCAAATATCTCCAAATACATCAAGAAATGGAGACCGACATCTTCAATCCCGCCTTGTCGCCCCGTCTCTGTGATTGGGAGGCCGTTGCTCACGGCACCCCATCTCGGAACGCCGCACTTCACTCGAGTGGACGATCGAGTCTTACTATGACGTCCCCCGCTTTGATGGTCGATCCCAAATTCAGGATTCTATGAGGTTGATTGAGGACTATTCCCCATCGTCTTCATGACTCGAGGCGTGATATTACCCCCGTGGTGTCAAGTACTTCTACCATTCGATGATATCCCGGGAGCAAATTGTCCACTCGAGTCAGCCTCTATAGACGATCGCTCCCGGAGAGTACTCGTAGCGGTAGATATTTCAGTGTTTTAGGCCCGCGTATACCGTCGACCAATCTCGCAGGGTTACCGAGCCTGGGCCCACCCACCCCGCGGGAGATGGTCTCGGGACACCGCCCGAGACATCACACAGGGCTGCTCTTTAGGGAGGCGCCTCCCTCCTCGAGGTAGGTCATTGAGATTGATCACCTATTGAGGACCAAATTCTATTTCCGCTACAACATTATATTGCTGCCGGAGGAGGCCATCCTAGAGGCTCTTACCTGATTCTGGAGGGATACCGGTTTAGTCCCTCCGAAATGCGATGACCTCTCGATGCATTCAAGAAAAGGTCCACCGGAAGTGACAGACCCCCTTCCTAGTGACAGAAATCTCGGCCTAAGAACTCCACAAGAACCTCCCGTACCCAAGCTCGCCGACCGACAAGTTACCAAGGAAGCTAAGCCGTTAAAACCGTCGAAACTCGTATTTGGAAAACGTGGGTTATAAAATTTTTCTACTTTTCTATCAAAAATCACACCTTTAGATTTAACGAAAACCGCAAAGATAATCGGCCGCACGCAAGGGTCAAGTCCAAAATACAAATCACCCGTATAAACAAAATACTCCCAATATTTTCCCAAATCCAACTATTAATCATAAAGGACCTCTCTAGTCCTCATCAAAAATATAAAGATGCGGATCAATCAACATAAGTTTATCGCAACCTGCTTTCAAACCATCCATGATATTTTACAAAAGATATTTACATATACAAAATGCCACATTTTAACTTTTACTAGTTTTAATTTACACCTTATCTTATATATAATCACAACACGTCAGCTTCCAGGACAGAGATCCCCGAAAGATCTTTCTGGCTTCGCACTGCACTCGAAAAATTATTTTAAAACAAACCGTGAGCCAAACGGCCTGAGTACTATAAGTTCTAAATGTCGTTGTCTCCGCCGCTTGTACCTCCCAATATGAAGTAACTGCATTTAAAATGGCTATAAAACCGCTTATGAGAAAACCGAAGCTTTGCTATGAAAACCATTTCAAAACTGCTTCAAACTCAAGCTTCGTTGAAACTGCCGCCAAAACCGCTCAAAAACTAATTATGTCACAAATTGCTCAAAACTATTTCTACTCGAAAACTGCTTCAGCAGGTTAATATCCAAAGTGCTATGATCAGAAATCAAGTACCAACCACTCGTGGCCCATTTCCGAAATACCCTAAGTGATGCCTCTAACCCTAACCCGCATCGGTAGCGAACTCCTAACACTACCCTACTTAAGATGGTCCTGAACATGGCGGGATCTATATAGCATAATGGAACCCTGAACTAAAATGCTCCTGCGGAGGGAACCCCGAATCAACACCTCATCGCTATGTACTAAGTCGCGCGAACTATATACCCGAATGTGCAAGAGGGCGACTCACTATATAAATATACTATATCTAACCCCAATTGCCGACTGTGCAATATAGTTAGTCATAATATCCCATAACATTGCCATGCACAACTGAAATACATCTCACCGGTAAACCAGCCGTACATCTAGGGGTTTTGCTAAACTGTGCCAAACCTGCTTCTTAAATACTCGAACCGAACTTTTCTCACGAAAGTATATAACAATTGGGAGGTATTAAAAATGCTTTATAAATCTATAGCTTCTCAAAGCACTTTACAAACTTGTAATTTAAAACACTTCATTTTAAAAATGATTGAGTAATTCACCTTTTTCTCCACTAATTTCTTTCAAATCTTACAAGCACTCTAGGATTCGTCGATGCTCAAATCGCCATACACAATCTATTCAATTACAAAATGCTCTCGCCTAATGCTTAACCATAAAACATATACGTGGCTTAAAGTAACTATATCGAACGAACTTCGATTCTAACAAAACTCTTTTACGTGTTAGTCCCATTCGATATGGACATCGATAATATGATGAAATTGACCAAATGTCCATACACATTAAATGCTCCATAAAAACTATCTGTTTTAGTCAACTTTTGACTTAAGGGACTTTCCATAGAGTCTAAAAATATCCGAAACATTTCTGAAAATTCCGTCCGACTTGTCCGACTACACTCCTGAAATTTCAATCAAAACTGTCCATAAACAGTCCCAAAATTTAGCCCTGACTGTCCGAACACAGTCCCAAAAATTCCTAAAAATTCATAAACTCAGTCTAAAAATTTTGGGACTAAAGTTTACGACTCCATCTGGCCTCTAAGAAAATTTCAAGCTAATATATACTTTAGGCTTGAAATAACAATAAATAGGCAAATTTCTACCTTTTAAAGTTTGACAAAAGGCTAAGATATTGGTACCTATGCGCAGCGCCTCTTCACAGATACCAATTTTGCCTCTCGCCTCCGACGAATGCCTACGGTCCGATTTCCGTAGATCTGAGAAAGAACGAAAAGAAGAAGATAAAAAATCGCCACGCCCTCTCTCTCGCTTCTCACCGTCCGCCTCCCAATGCAGCTTTGATTTTTGTTTTTTTTATCCTTTTGTTTTTTTAATTATTATTTTTCTTCTTTAATTATTATTCTTACTATTTAGATAAATAATTTTCTATCAGCTTCCATTCGAGTCTATTTCTATCCCGGAAAATTTTATTGTCATACTGAATATTCTTTAAATATTTGTCATTTTTCGAGATTTTTTCTAAAATCTCGTTTTCAGGTTTCACTCTAAACCCGTCGCCTAGAAATTCGTAAAATATTCCGACTATCTCGGAATTTAACGAAACTTTCCTGGGTTACTAGATTTCATGAGACGAACTTAACGGCACAACTGTCACATCCGAGATCTGCAGAATTTTCGAGACTTCGAACTATTTTGGTAATTTATTATTATTATTTTACTATTTAAACTCCATTAATTATACTTTCACCCCCTCTACTTTCCTTAATTGTAAAGTGCCACATTATTTAAACTTTATAATTTCACCCTTAAACCAATTTTCGTACCCTATTATGGCACTAAAATAATTAAGGAAGTCCTTGGTGCACTCGCCACATTACACCGTATTAATCTCCCTAGGTGTTACAAACTCCTCCCCAAGAACATTTCGCCCTCGAAATGAACAAAACTAATATAACGAGGATACCTTAACCGTTGAACAACCTCCGAGGATACTGACCGCGCATCTGAGTTCTCCGACCATGTCGCCTTAATCCCATGATTCCCCCATAAAACTTTGACTAATGGAATGACCTTATTCCGCAAAATCTGCTCTCTCGCGATCTTACTACTGCACGGCCGCTCCTTAGGTCACCCATCCTTAGTTCAACCGGGTCGATCTCTCCGAGTACTACCGGGAGTGGATCCGGGAATGCACTTAAGGAGCATGGATACATGAAACAGCATTATGAACCTTAGACAACTCGAGGAAGGTCTAACTATATGCTACCGGTCCCACTCCTGAAATAATCTCATACGGGCCCTATGCACTCGGGCCCCGCCCCGCCTTCCAATCCGAGGACACCTTCCAAGGGGAAACTTGAGGAAAAACCCCTATCGCTCACCTTAAACCGGTAGATCCCTACGGCGCTGTCCGCATAACTTTCCTGTCTCTGGTCCCTCACATCTTAAGTCCGTCCCTGACAATCCGATCTTATCTAAGGTAATCAGACAACTCTCGCCCCACTGGGCCCCTCTCTCCTACTTCATCCCAAAGATACCTGGGAAAGACGACACTCTCACCATACAATGCTTCAAATGGAGCCATGCCTATACTGGATTGATAACTGTTATTGTAGGCGAACTCCATCAGAGATAAATGCATATCCCAGCTTCCCTTAAACTCTATTACGCATGCTCTAAGCATATCCTCTAGTGTCTGAATAGTTCTCTCTGACTGACCATCACCCGGCATGGAAAGTCGCGGTTAAAGTGGCAATCGTCCTATGGCATCCTCAGAACCGACCAAAATTGATGTGAATCAAATCCCGGTCTCGAGACTATCGTGACATAGAGGAACACCATGTAATCTAACTATCTCTCCACATATAATTGGGCCAACTTGTCCAATGGGTCAATATCATAATTGGAGAAATGCGCCGATTTCGTTAGTCTATCCACTATCACCCATATGGCATCGTGTTGTCTCCGAGTTCCTAAGCCCGATAACAAAATCCATAGTAATCTTATCCCACTTCCATACAGAATCGGAAGGGGTCAGATCTTCCGGGCTTCCGTGCTCTACCTTTACCCGCCGACGTTAGGCATCCGGATACGAACCGCACTTCCTTTTCCATGCCCTTCCACCCCAATAATACTCTCTGCAGTATGATACATCTCGTGCTACTGTGGTGCATGGCATATGCGTCAAGAGTGAGCCTTCCATGATTTCCTTTTAGTTCACCTATGTTAGGTACACACATCTCGACTCCCTCTAACTATTACGCCATCGTCTCCGATCCGAACCTCGTTCCTACCACCCTCAATCTCTCGCCCCAACTTAATCATCTCCAAACCCGTCTCCGAATCTCTTCCTGATCCGATCCACTAGAAGAGGACGAACATAAAATGATGCCAATAAAGGTCCCCAGACGCCACCTACAACCGAACTCCCAAAGACTAATCCCCATCAACAATGGGAGATATACGCTCATAGATAAGCATAGGAACCCTCCTGGCTTCCTACTAAGGCACTCCGCCACTACATCAGCTCTCCCCCCGATGGTACTCTATCGTGCAATCATAATCCTTAATCAACTCCAACCACCGGCGCTGCCTTAAGTTAAGCTCTTTCTAAGTAAAGATATATTGCATGCTCTTATGATCGGTGAATATCTGACAAGGAACACCATATAGATAATGTTCCGCATCTTAGAGCTTAAAACCATCTTACTAGTTCTAAATCATGGGCCTGGGTAGTTCTGGGTCAGGCTTTAACTCGACGGGAAGCATAAGCTATCACTCTACCATCCCGCATCAAAACACACCCTAACCCTTGTCCTGAAGCATCACTTTATATACACCACATAACCGTCCTTTCCCGACCTGCAGTGCACACCGAGCCGCCGTCAATCTCCGTCCCGCCCTCAAAACTATGCCAAGGTGCATATGACCACCGAATTTCTGATCCTTTTCAATAGGGACAATAACGGGGTTGCCATTCGAAAATCCATCAACAAATCTCCCGTAGCCAACCTGCCAATCCAAGGAAACTGCGAACTTCATAAACATTTGTGGGCGGCTTCCAGTTCACTATAGCTTCAATCTTCCGATCCACTAATACCTTCACGAAAATGACATGACCCAAGAAAGCTACTTCATTCAACCAAAACCGGCACTTACTAAACTTAGCGATAAATCGACGCCTTCTAAGAATCCGCACACTATGGAGATGCTCCGCATGTTCCTCCGAACCCGGCCTCGAGTACACTAGAATGTCATCAATGAATACGATCACAAACTTATCTAAATACTGACCGAATAATTCGCTCATCAAATCCATGAACGCAGCTCCGCATTAGTCAATCCCAATGGCATCACTAGGAACTCAGAGTGACAAGATCTCGTCCCGAAGGCGCCCTTAGAAACATCATTCTCCCGGACCTCAACCTGTGGTAGCCCCGACCTTAGGTCAATCTTAGAATATACCAGGATCCATGCAATTGGTCAAATAGCTTATCTATACGAGGGAAGCTTGGATACTAGTTATGTATTGTCACCCGATTCAATTGCCTATAGTCTATACACAACCAGTTTCATCTTTCTCTTTACGAAGAGAACCGGAGCTCCCACCTGGAGGTACTAGGCCTGACGTAAGCCCTACTTAGCAAATTTAATCAGGCCTTCAATTCTTCAACTCGCCGCGCCATTCTCGTATGGAGGAATGGATATCAGGCTCTAGCCCCCGGAACTAGTTCAATAACGAACCCACTCTCTCTTATCCCGGGGTAAAACCCCAACATCCGGAGTTATATCCGGAACTCTCATGGGGATGTCTTCCACCCGTGTCCCTCTTGCCTCCTATCCACTACAAATGCCAAATAACCCCGGCAACCTTCCGAAGCATTTTCGAGGCGGTCAGCATTAATGAGACTAAGGGCCATCTCTCTCTGACTCGAATGTCACGCCCCGGGTTCCGGTCAAACCTCAATCTTCATTTCCCTTTCTTATAGCAATCTAAGGTGGCTCTACGCCTGGATAACAAATCTATACCCAAGATTATATCGAAATCATGGATACCTAACACTATCAAGTTTGTTGGAAAATCTCTACCTTTGATCACCAATTCACACTGAACTATCCTTTCGGAGAAAATATACATGCAAAGATGGGCAAAATAACGTGCACCACAACCTTCCTTTCTTTCCTCTTTTCTTTTCACATGTTCTTTCTTTCTTTTTTTCTTTTTTCTTTTTTACTAAACATTTTTTTCTTGCTTTTTTCTTTCGTTTTCTTTTCATTTTTTTTTTTTTTTTTTTTTTTTTTTTTTTAAAAAAAAAAAAATTCTTAATTTTTTTTCTTTTTTTCCGCCAATACATGTCACAATGCACATATGATATAATCCCATTGGATAATGGAACTTCAATTTTGCTAACACCATCTATGCTAGGACTCTATCCGTGCCTCTCAGTGAATGGTAATTAAATAAATGAATGAGTGGCTCTCGGGTCCACCAATGCATATGTACTGCGATCGAACTAAATCATACCTGGGATCACACTCCATGGATGCATCCGCCTCCCGGGCCGCAGGATCAGAATACTCCGAGCCCGAAAGTAATGAGTACCACTGATCCGCTAATCGGGCAATCGCCTCCGCTCCCGCACCCTACCACAACCTCTACTCAGGTGTCACCACCACCCTCGCCCGAACCACCCCTACCAAATTCCCACCGGACCGCCGGTGCCCGGGGCAGATGCCACCATACCCACCTCAGGTCCTCAGCCATCAACCCGTGGACGCCCCTGATAAAGTGACCTTCCCGCCTCAAGCAATGGAAAAACATCCCCGTCATATTCATCCTGCACTCTCCGAGATGCCTCCTCTGACATGTAAGGCACAATGGAAAAGATGATCTTGAAGATCTACCACCTCCTGAGGCTGCTGGTGATCGAACGGATCCCTAGCTAGATGCTACTCCTCGTCCTGAGCCTCTACCGCTGGTCCACTTCTTTCCTTTCTTCTTCACTAGACCGACCGGTGCCCCGGGTCGACTAGCGGTCGAGCACCTCTATCGTCCGTCGCCTCGGAGTTAGAACTAAAACTCGTCCTTTCTACCTTTAGTGCCTCAAACTTTTCATAAAATTGCTGTTGTTTTACTTGAAGTTTTTAAAACTTTTCATAAACTATTTGCTTGCTTTTGCTTATGTCCTAGCAAACACGTGGAACTTGTATCTCAACAGGCTGGAAATACCTCGTGTCCACGTCACCTTTTTCCGGTAATTATGGTGGAAATACCTCATGTCTACGTCACCATATAATAGCTAGAACGCTAACCCTATCTAACCATAAGTACCCTGCCTCTGGTCGCCGGTACCATCATAAGTTTTAGCCCCTAATTTAGAGCGTCGATCATGCCCTCTCTCGCTCTTCAAGACTCCCGTGTCTCACGGTACCAGAATAATCAGATAACCCGATCCATCGCCGAAGGTACCGCCCCTTGGGCCCGCTACCATGGTTCTACCGCTGGGATTCATTGAAGCATCTTCCGATCTAAGTAATGCCCATATCTCCTCTGCAGCTCTCCGTGCGTAAGTCCTGTGATCACCTCACAACTCATCTAAGATACTGCCAGAATTTCCAAAGTTAAAAGATTCATGACACTTTCAATATCCGATGCATGCAAGGATTAGCAAAACAATGTAGGCTGCGAGAAAATCATGAGTAAAACAACTATAGGAATAATCGTGGAAAACGTGAGAAAAACAGCGAATCCATCGCCTAAAACCGCCTCGATACCAAGTCGATGCACTCTTCCTAGTGATGAAATTCGGGCCGGGTAACTCACGTGAATTCGCCAAGCTTCGCTTCACCACAGTTACTATGAAGCTAAGCCGCTAAACCGGCCAAACCGTATTTGGAAACGTGGGTTATAAAATTTTTCACTTTTCTATCAAAATCACACCTTTAGATTTAACTAGTAACCATGCATAATCTGGGCCATAATGGTCAAGCCTAAAATACAAAATCACCTGTATAAAACAAATACTCCCAATATTTCCCAACCAATCCACAATCATAAGGACCTCAATCCATCAAAATATAAGATAAGGATCAATCAAATATAAGTTTATCGCAACCTGCTTTCTTTTCTCTCAAACCATGCTGCATATTTTACAAAAAGATATTTACATATACAAATGCCACATTTTAACTTTTACTAGTTTTAATTTACACTTTATCTTATATATAATCACAACACAAAACAGCCTAGGACAGAGATCCTGGAGCATCTTTCGTCACACTGCGACCGAAAAATTATTATTTTAAAAATGTAAACTGAGCCAAACCCGCTCGCTGAGTACTATGTCGGTACGTCAGCTGTCTCTGGTCATTACTCTCCCAATATGAAATCTGTATTTAAAATGAAGCGGCAAAACGCTATGAGAAAATCAGCGGTTATGAAACCATTTCAAAACCGTCAAACTACTACTGCTGAAACCTGCCACTACTGAAATCGCTCAAAACTAATTATGTCACAAACTGCTCAAAACTGACTCTACCGCCGAAAACTGCTTGGTGGTTATTATCCAGTGCTATACTCGTAATTGGCATCAAATCATCGCGGGCTCCATTTCAAATACTCCTAGAAGTGATGCCCTAACCCTGAATCTGGGCATCCAGAGGAACCCGAACACTACCCTGGCTAAGATGGTCCAAGACTAATACATCTATGAGAGACATAATGAAACCCTGAACCAAAATGCTCGGTGAGGGGAAACCCTAGAACTAACACCTCATCGCTATGTACTAAGTCACACACGAATTTATATACCTCAATGTGCAGGCACTCACTCATATAAATATATAATTAAGATCAACCCCCAATTGCCGAATTAAATATAGTTAGTCATAATATCCCTATAACATTGCCATGCACAATCCAATATGATTCCACTGAAAACCGAAATGTACATCTAGGGTTTTGCTAAACCAGGCCAAAACTGGCTTAACACGAAATCAACTTTACGAAGGCAATAATTAGAGGTAATAAAATGTTACATCTATATTTTCAAAGAATTACAAACTTGTAATTTAAAACACTTATTTTAGAAAATGATTTTGAGTATCAATTTTTCCATAATTCTTTCAAATCTTATTACACTCTAGATTCTCGCCGGATGCTCAAATCGCCACACCATTCAATAATAAAATGCCTTTACTTCAATCATGGCTAACCATAAAACATAGCGTGGCTTTCAAAGTAACTATATCGAACGAACTCGATTCTAACAAAACTTTACGTGCTAGTCCTGTAATTCGATATGGACTATAATAAGATGTAAATTGACCAAATGTCCATACACATTAAATGCTCCATAAAACTATCTGCTTTAGTCAACTTTGACTTAAGGACTTCCATAGAGTCTAAAAATATCCGAAACATTTCTCGAAAATTCCAACCACTCTGTCCGACTACACTCCTAAATTCAACTCAAACTGGTCCATAAACAACCCTGTATTTATTCGATCGTCCGAACACAAATCCCAAAATTCCTAAAATTCATAAACTCAGTCTAAAAAAAAAATTTGGGATTCAAAGTTTACTACCTTACGGTTTAAGAAAATTTCAAGCTAATATATAGCCTTTGAAGCTTGAAATAACACAAATAGGGCAAATTCCTACCTTTTAAAGTTTGAGGTGCCAAGATATTGGTACCTACAGTGAGCTCTTCACAGATAACAATTTTGCCTCTTTCCGACGAATGCCTACTATCCGATTGTGATCCGTGAAAGAACGAAAAGAAGAAAAGATAAAAAATCGCCTCACGCCCTCTCTCTCTCGCTTCTCACCGTCCGGCACCCACCCAGCTTGATTTTGTTTTTTTTATCCCTTTTTGCTTTAATTATTATTATTTTTCTTTAATTATTATTCTTACTATTTAGATAACAATTTCACGCCTCTATCTGAAGGTCTATTTCTATCCTTAAAATTTTATTTATCATAATTGAATATTCTTTAAATATTTGTCATTTTTCGAGATTTTTCTGTAAATCTCGCTTTCGTGTTTCACTCTAAACCTCGTCAGCTTAGAAATTAAAATATTCCCACTATCTCGAATTTAACGAAACTTTCCGGGTTACTAGATTTCGAGACGAACTTAACCCAAGCATTAACTGCTTACATCCGAGATCTGTAGAGAATTTACACTTCCCGAACTATTTTGCAATTTATTATTATTTTACTATTTAAACTTCCATTAATTATACTACCTCTACTTTCCTTTAACAAAAGTGCCAAGCAATTTTATTTGAAAACTTTATAATTTCACCCTTAAAAAACCACCCTTCAAAAAATTCTATTATGGCACTAAAATAATTAAGGAAGTCCTTGGTGCACTTACAGCTACATACCGTACAATCCTCT
>JAEQBH010000939.1:0-160726 GCA_016808115.1 Tetrastigma voinierianum
AAGAAAATGTTTCAAACGTGCGTGCAACACAAAAAGGTATGGACAAAGCCCTGAGCCTGAACATTTAGGATCATCTTAGCAAATAGCAAGAGACTTTTCCCCATCTCGTTGTCTACAGCATGGTCGAATAGACTCTGTCCAGAGATGATAGTGCAAGTACCAGGAAGAATATACACTAATATAGATCATAATCAGTCACCACTGAGCATTGATGAAACCTCAGGAATATCAATTCATTGAAAAGTCAAATCACATTCATTCGTTTTTAATATCAATTTTATAGTCAAGCAGTTCCTGTAAAGTGAATTTGAAACGAAAATAATTAAAAAAATTATGTATTTCTAAGGAAATCATCAAAAGAGATAAACGTACAAAAAATGAATAAAAGCTAATACAAAAGAAACCTAGCTGGCTAATGAAGTAAAAACCGTTCAGTCTAAAGCTAGGCTTGTAGAGAGCAAACAATGAAGCACTAACATAAAAGTGAAAATTCAAAATTAAACTACAAAATTGAAATTTCGTGCAGCAATTGAAAATATAATAGAAGGCCGGAAAGTGGATTCGAATAAATATTACCTCATAAAGAGAAGGACGAACTCGAAAGGACATAAACCCTAAGTTCCAGAGCTTCAGAAAACGAAAAATGGATTTTTCACTGGATGAAAGAGGATGATTAACTCGCGAGGTGAGGGTTCCATTTCCTGCCTGAGTGGTGGTGGTCCTGCCGTTGCCCTCAAGTTTCTAGTTTCTACGGTTTTAACCGGCGCGTTCTGTCCCTCACACGCCGGGGTTTTTTTTTTTTTTTTTTTTTTATAATTATGAAACAAATTTTTTATTCTCTTGCAAAAAACTATTGTAAGATAAAATTAATTTTTATTTTCATTTGTTATATAAGTACTCAACTTGTATTCAAAAAAATATAAATATGAGTACTCAACTTTTTCTTTAATATCTCATTTGGCCGTGATTTCTTAAGAAACAAATTTTAAATTTTTTTAAGATAAAGAAGAAACATTTTTTGAGTGTTTTCATAAATAAAAAACAAGGGAATTAGAAAAGTAATAAAAATAAATTCGGGTATATGTATATATATAAATTTATTAACAAATGTTTATGTCTAATTCAAGTGGTAAAGCATACGCATGCTTAGCTCAATTGATTAGAGCATTCACGTTTAAAGGTATCAGTGAAAGTGTATTAAAAAAAAAACTTATTAATAAATTGAACACATTAAATTTTATTTAAGTGAAAGTTTATTAGCTTATGAAATAATTGGGAGATAATGATTTTATGTTTGTTTTTTTGAAAAAATATAACGATTTTATGTTAGAGACAAAATAAATAGGAATATTTCAAAATCCTTTTTTCATAAATTTATATAATTAGATATTAATAAGTGGCTACGAGATGGGATGAGGGAAAGAGGAGTTTTAGACTGAAATAATTTTTTTGAAAAAAAAAATTAAATAAATGGATAATAAAATAATTATGAAAATAGTGGGTTAATATGTTTCTTAGAGATACTTGTGATTAGGTTGTCAGATGTTGAGTAAAGCAATATTGTGATTGAAGATTTTAAGGTACCGATTCTTGCATTTATCGTAGACAATGACGTTAATGATTCAGATTCTTGTATCATGTAGCGGCGTTTGAGCGTTTAAGCCGATGACGGCAATGCATGCTAACAATGATTATTTTGGTTTAGTAATTTAATAATTTCCAGACAAACCATTTCGGTCTAAAACTCAGGAAGAGAGGAGAGAACTTGGGAAGCAATATTCCCAATGTAAATCAATAACAGCAGATCCGAGAAAAAAAGGGGGAGATACAGAGCAATAGAACGAGGGAGGCCTATTACAAAATGAAAAGACCAAATCTGAATCTGTTGTCAATCGTGATTGGCAGGATTTCAGGAATAGCAGAAAGAAAAACAGCCATACATGCATAAATGAATAGCTCCTGTACAAAGATAAAGACAGAAATTAACCATTTTTTACATGTCATGGAAGTATTCTGCAACTAATTGTTGACCTCTCTAAATGGTGATCTTTCATCAAGAATGGCTTCAAATTTCTTCGACGTGGGAGGAAGATGAATGCAATTTTCTTTGTCAGGGTTGAAGGGAGTGTCATCCCTTCTTTTCAAATCGTTCCCTGAGCTGTGGTAGTTAGTATCAAAAGTATGCATTATTCTTTCCAAGCTTCTGGTCAGCTGCATGTCTTCACAGGAGAATTTCTCGATCCCATTGCAGAAGTCCCCAACAAAGCCCAGCAAATTTTCCCTTTCTGACAACAGCTCTGCAATTTTTTCAACTAAACTTCTCTTTTCGCTCTCAAGCTCATTGACCAGGCTCTCTGAGTTACTCTGCTTTGTCTCCATTTCAGTAGTTAACTTCTTCACTTCCAATTGTTTGGCTGCCAGTTCAGCTTCAATCTCCAATGCTTGCTGTTCTGAATCAGATAATGATTTTTCCTGCAATTCCAGTTTTTTCTGTATACTATGAATGTCATCCTCCAGCTCCATGATCATCAACCTTTTTTCTTCAATTTCTAGCTGGGCAAGAATCTCAGCTGTGGCAATCTTCTCCCATGCTTCATGGATCAAATTAACCTCTGCCTGCTTCTGCCCAAGTTGTGAAGAAAATGAAATCATTGAGCTATTGAAATTTTGCTCCAATGACCTCACAAGCTTCTGAAGATCCTCTACTCTCTCTTCTTTCTCTGTCAGCTGGATAAGATTTCTCTTCTCATGCTCAAAGGCTCTCTCTGTGACTATTTGAGGCCAGCGCCAGACCTTCTAGTTCTCTTCGCAGTGACTCATGCTCCAGCAACTCGATCTCTTCCTGAAGTTTTTCTAGGATCCTATCCTTCTCTTTTGTGATTTGAAGAAATATCTCTTTTTCCAACTCAAAGGCCATCACTGCCTCCGTTATTGCAAATGTGGTTGTTTCTATTTTTCTTGCCTTCATTTCTTGATCAATTGACTTGATCTGCTGCTGAAAATCATCTATCATTCTGTCTTTCTCTTCTAACGCAGCAATAAGTCCATCCCTCTCTTGCTTGAGGGTTACCTCAACACTCTATCTGTGCAAAGAAGCTTCTTATCATTTCAGATTCTCTTCAAATTCAGCTTTCAAACGATCAGCAATTGATTTCCATATTTACCCAATTCAAAATCAGTTTCATTTCTTCACAAATTTTATCCGTGGTTGGGAATTTGCTTTGTCCAAAACATCACAAGCTTCTCTTAATCTTGCCTTTAAATTACTTTCCATCTGCAAGGTGGTCTCTGAGATAAAGTTGATGTTTGGATGAATTCCTCAAGCATTTCTTTATGCCTCTCAAGCTCTTCCTGCTAAGTAATTGCTGCTGTTCAACAAGATCCAAGGACTCAACCCTCCTCAACAGCAATGCTACCTTCTCACGTCCCTTTTCAATATCTGTCTGAGCTTCAACCAGTTCATTATTTGCTCTGTCCAAGTCATCACATGCTTCTTCTAGTCTTGCTTTTAAGCTGCTTTCCATCTGCAAAGCTTCCTCCTTTAGGTGAAGCTGATATTTGGATGATTCCTCAAGCATTTCTTTATGCCTCTCAAGCTCTTTCTGCGTGAGTAATTGCTTCAGTTTGATAAGTTCCAGCTGCTCAACCGTCCTCAAAAGTGATACCACCTTCTCACGTTCTTCTTCTATATCAGCCTGTGCTTGAACCAGGGCAGCAGTCTTCATCTCCAACTCGTACATAAGACGAGAGATATGCTCTTCCCTCTCTTTGTTTTGCTGGACCATTTCTTCCTTTTCATTAGCAAGTTTTAATTGAGCCTCTGAAAAACCCAATTTCAACACCAATGCCATTAAAGAAGCCTCCTCACTCTGCAACTTCAACTGCACTTGTGAAAAATAGCAACCTTCCAACTCCATGCTGAGCTCCCTTATAACTGCATCTTTACTCTCCAGCTTTGACCTATAGTCACTCAAGTCCCCAGTCAATTTTTCCAGTTGAGAGCTCCATTCAACTTCTTTGGCTCTGACATTTGAAGAACAATCTCTGTGTATGCGCTCCAAACTTTCGACCTTGTTCTGGAGCACTTCTAGAGAAGAGGTTCCCAATTCATGAATCTGCTCTTCCTGTAATTCTTCAAGTGATGTTTGCAACTTTTGATTATCTTGCTCCAGTCTTGTTGCTCTCAGTTCCAGCTCCTCTTTCTGCCTTCAGCATTATTGAAGAATAGCAACGCTCAAGCCAAGCTCCTTTATATTTACTCTTTCATCTCTAGCTTCCAATATGTAGTCATTCAAGTCACTGGTCAATTTTTCCAGTTAGGAGCTCAATAGGCTTCTTTGGCTCTGAGATTTTCTGAACAGTCTGAGTTAGCGTGTGAAACTTTTGAGCTTGTTGCGCAACTTTGCCAGAGATGAGGAAGATCCTGATCCATGAATCCATTCTTCCTGGAGTTCTTTGAGCGACATCAGCAACTCCTGATTCTCTTGCTCTAGTTTCCTTGCTCTGAAATCTGTTTCTTTGTAAAGTGTCTCTTTTGTGCACAGTGAATTTCTCAGAGCTGCAATTTCTTTATCTCTTTGAATGCTCAGGTTCTCAATCATTGATTTTGCATCCTGACACTCGGAAAAAACATTCTCAAAGCAAGTTTTGGATTCAGAAAGTTGAATTTCCAGATACTTCCTCTGTCTCTCTTCCTGAGCTAGAGCTTGGTTGCACATCTGTAACTGTCTTTGAAGGCCTTCGGAGATTCGGGTTTGAGAATCAATTTTGACTGCAAGACTAGATCTTTGTCACAGCAATGTAGATATCTCCTGCTCCCACTCTTTCTTACTTGTCTGGAATTGGTTTCGAAGCTTTTCATGAGCTTCTTCAAGATGGTTGAACTGCTCCTTTTTCCACTTGAGCTGATCTTGAACCCTCCTGTTTTGCTCCTCTGATTTGACAAACATATCATCTCTCTGTCTCAGTTCTTCAGATGCTTTGGCATTTTTCTCTGCTTCCAAAAACTTCTTCTGTGAAACCGATAAGAGCCTTTTGAGGCCTTCAATCTCTTCCTGGAACAAATGAATCTTTTGGTCTAGATCCATGTTCTTCTCATTTGCCTCATCTAAAGCCAAAACTTGCTTTCTGTTTTCCTCTTCCCATTTTTGAAACTGCCCATCACAATCAATTTGAAGCTTATCATTTGCAGCCCTCAGATGCTTGATAATGGACTCTTTTTCATTCAAACAACATTTGAGTTCCTCATACACATTTTCTTGTCATGGAGGCTTCCTCTGACTTCTCATTTAGTTCTTGAGATTGCTGATTGAATTTTGAACTTAATTCTCTGAGTTTAATGAGTTGCTCATTGTGTGCCTTCTTAAAGTTGTCGGACAATTCTGCTTTGTTCCGATATTCTGCTTTCAGCTTCTCAATCTCGGCCTTGGCTTCATCTAGCTCTTCACACACTCTCTCCATCTTTTATGCTTCTCAAAGTAACACCTATTAGCAAATAGAGATCAATTAAGAAAAAATAGATGCAAGGCAGAATGGATCCAAGAATCAACTCAAATAACAAGTTGTAAAGGAGGTTGGAACTAAAATAGCAATAAGTGAACATAAAAGAATTTGATGCCATCAAATTTAGAATAAAATAGATCAAATTATTGATGAAAATCAACCTTACGTTACACACGAGACAACTACTGAAATATCAATGCGACTCAATCTCCTATAGTAATCATTCTTAGGATAAAATACAAAACCATTGTGCTTTTCAATCTTAACCATCACTCCTAATAATATTCTTCTAATTCTAAAACATGTTTTCTCAGGTCATCTGCCCATCTTGCAAGACAAGTAGTGCTTCTACCCAAACAAAAGACAAAGGTAGTGATAGCAGATAGTTTACTTGCTTGCACTGTTATGATCAATGACACAATAAAGAAATACGAAATAAAAGAAAAAACACCCGTATTTACGTGAAATCCCCATGGAAACCACGTAGAGGAGAAAGTTTCACTATGAATTTTTGAGAGAGATTACAAAAGTCAAGCGGAAAAGAGAATAAACCCTAGTATGTTAATTTTACGAAAATACCTAAGCATAAAGGTCCATACTGCGGGGGGGCAAGCCCCATAACGGCCCAGCCCCTCTGCTACCACAACAGATCCCTACTTTTTTTCTCAATTTTTTATTTTCACAAAAGTCGCACCGTGGACCTTTAGGTCGGACATAAGCCCAAAGCCACCCGGTCACAAATCAAATACTTACATCCAAAGAATACAAATTGGAACAGGTCATTCTACCTTGGCATATCATGAAACCAAATTCATTTATTAAAATGTTAATTTTTTCTGCCCATTTTTCTGAATATGCAAGACAAAAAATACTGTCTTTGCAAAGAAGTTTCATGTTTTTCCTTAAATTTTTGGAAGGAAAAAAGGGTCACATATTAAACATTTAGTTCAGGAAGAAAAGGCATGCATGAATGTCTTTTAATTAAGAAGAAAAAAAGCTTCTTCTTCTTCTCATAAAGCATATGCTTTTCCTTTTTTTTTTCTTTTTCTGTACTTGACAAAGTTCCAGAAAATTCTGGAACTGGGAACAGTACTGCAATCTCAGAAACTAGAAACCACAAAAATATAGGACAAGGTAGTACTTCGTGCATTGGTGGGGACATAAGTTATGAAAAACAATTGAAGAAAGGAGTATGAGCACAAAATTTTATCACACAAGACCTAAAATGAAGAAGGAAATATTTAGTGGAGCAAAAATTGGTCTAAAGAAAACATGAGGAAGAAACATAAAGCTAATACAGCAAAACAAAAAACGGTGCTTTGGCTGGGAAACTACGTGGGGAAGAATTTTAACACTAGAACAGCTATGGAAAAGAGGTTTTGCTTTGGCTAATAGGTGTTTTTTGTGCCAAGAGCATGAAGAACGGTAAATCATCTCCTTCTCCATCGTGCCAAGACAAGGGTGTTGTGGGAGTTACCTTTCAACCTTTTTGGGGGTGTCTTGGGTTATCCCTTCATCAGTTTGGGACACCTTGATTGGATGGAATGCAGAAACGAGTTTGGAATGTGGGACCTTTGTGTATTTTTTGGACGGTGTGGAAAGCTAGGAATGGGATAGCATTTAGGAGTGATGTGCTATCCAGGATAAAGTATTCTTTTGTATATCTCCCCTTTAGCAGAGACCAAAATGTTTATAGTGGATGGTCCTTCGAATCTAGTTCAATTCATTGATTGGGTGGGCTATAGATGAGAAGAGATTTATGTCTTGTATATGGACCTTTTTTGGGGGGTTTGTTTTGTAAGGTGAGTTCTTTTGTACCTTTTGGGTTGTTTTTTTGGCATCACTTCTCTAATACATTTTTATTTACTTATAAAAAAGAAACAGCAAAACAAAAAACTCCTCATGAATTCCAAACCCAATCATGTGATATTCTAGATGCATAAACTCATGGCAATGCAAGGGTGCTGGAATCACCATTGAGTCACAAGGAAACTCAAAATTCAAATTAGCAAAAATTGAGCACCAGAAATGAAAGATTTCCACATTGACATATGGAGATGAGAATCTCCATTCCTGGATTCTACCATCCAAAACAAATTATAACCTCGGGAGTTTCATTATTTGAACCCAAAATAACTAAATCCACCAATTGAAGTGAATAACACAACTATCAGCATAATTGAGTCTACAGAAGTATCAGACTATAACATTAACACATTACGAGAAGGGGAATTCGAGCTTGGTTGCAGAGAAAACGTGGGAAATATAAAGGAAGTAGAAGTTCAAATCTTAGATTTTTCATTATTCTGAACAAACTTACACGTCTAATCCGCTGAAACTAATATTTCTTAGCAAGAAAACAGAGGGCTAGCATAAAATCTCAAAAGAAAAAAAAACATATTCGAAGAAAACCTAAAAAATGAAAAGAAGATATGAAATTTAACTCAAAATTAAATAATAAAATAAAAATAAAAGCCCTAAAACCATGTAAAGTGGAAGGACAAGAAATCATATGAGAAAGAAAAACGACGGCGCTTAACGACTAAGACTGTTTGGTTTCCGAAAACCCTATGGAAATAGGTAGGATCGATGGGTATTGTGATTTGTTTGAAGTTTTCCTTGCTTTGAAGCTTTCAGTAGCCAAACAAAGTGGAAAAAATAAACCAAGAATGAGTTAGAACATACCTAATAGCGAGTTCAGGGATCCACCATCAATGACGAACCTATAGGAAAATGCCGATGGTTTCTGTTTCGATAGTCGGAAAACGGAGGAAATGGGAAAGTGGTTAACAGGAGCAGAGCGCTGCCGTGCGGTGGGGTCCGTAGGGAAGAGACAAGAGATTTGAAATCTTGACGGGTTCTACTCTCTCTCCCTTTTCTTTCGTCTTCCCAAAGTTCGAGGGTTGTTTTCGGAATTATACATTACTAGCCGTTGGGAATTGGAATGGAAGTTGGATTGGGCTAAGGCCCAACACCCACACCGCAAGCCCCGCCTCTCTGTTCTTATGATGGGCCTCATTACGATAATAACAAGTCAGTTTAAAATCAAACTTTATTCACTGTTGCCACTATTTTAAGGTGAAATGGTTGTCAATTAGGCCTTGAGGTATGACTTATGATTTGAAGGTTGACAGGACATAGGGACAAGACCGTTTGAGCCACGTTTAAAACAGAATATTACAAAAGTGAATTGATGTTAAAAAAAAAAAAAAAAAAAAAGGTTAGAAATGGTTTAATATGAATCGGCCGAGTGGGGAAAGTTTTGATAAGAAAGAGATTGAAGGTGAAGGTACGGGGAAGACACGAATAATTCCATGGGGTGGGATGATGAGAGGGAGACATGTGAGGGGGTGAAGATATGGCCGAAACCTAAAACCAAGTCACATCAGTGTGTGTGTGTAAATATTATTAGGCGATGTCCGGCACGACAGCGCCACTGAATCATGTGTCAATGCCTCCACATCTATAACCCAGAATTGATATGGCCTTTTATAAGTGCCACACAAAGGCCTGATTTTCTTTAGAAAAATTGGATCCTGAAAATATTTGTAAAAAGGAATATTTGGTTTAAACAACTTAAATAACTCAAAATTTATAAAACTAATCTTTATATGTTTTACTTTTTGAAGAATTACTTATTTTAGTAGACAAAAATATCCTTTAACACGTGTTTTTGAAAATGAAGGATTATTTTATACAAGAAAAATTGATAAAGGGCTAAATATCTGAAATTTAGTATAATGACCGATGACCATGTGTTATTATTCGCTAGCCCGCCATTCCTCCAACGCGAATGCACTTTTACCAAAGCCGTAGATGTAACTGATATCATTCAGAATGACCAATCCAATTATATGTATATCGTTTGCTTTTGTACATACGACCTTTACTGCTTTAATGCAAGTAAGAGTGAGCTCATATTTATATACATAAGCTTTCTCATATCCACATGATGTAATAACACCTCCTAACGTAGACACATTCTCGTTATATCCCACGGGACATGAAATAAACTGACAAACAACTTTTACGGGCCAAAATGAACACACCCCACATCAGGGTCGAAAATCAGCTCTGATACCATTTATAAAGACTCAACCCAATCATATAAATATTGTTCGCTTGTACCAAGCAGGCTCCCTATTTTAAAACGCCTACTGTGCCTCAAAGCAACCCTTACATATATCGGCATAAGTTTTTTTATATCCAATATGTGACGCGACAAATACCCTCTCTCACGTACATAACGCTTATCATGGCCCTATAAATCGCAGCAAGTAACATACCCATATATCGATATATACTCCGCTTGACATCATTCCTCATAGCTGATTCAATTCAACCATATGTATATTTTCCGCTTTTGATTCAAAAACCCTTATAACTTTAAACGAATCTATTAAATTCTGTAGAAACTTATATATATATATATATATATATATATATATATATATCATAAACATAAAGCTTTTCCTATATTAGATATGAGATATGGACATTTAAGCATCTATTCGTTATAAAACTGCTTTATATTCTAAATAACGATAAGAATAAATAAAACATAGAAAGCAACACGTCTTGTTTTCAACTTTTTTTTTATTATTATGAAAACCATAAAATACATAAAATACACTAAATTCAAAATCTAAATTTAACACTCGCCATTCTTCGTCTCCATCTCTCTTTCCCTACAAACTTTCAAATTTGTTGTTCCTCGTGAGCGGTGGTGTAGGCCACTGTTTTGGACACCACAAGCGTCTATATCTCTATCTCTACGAGCTGTCAGTTGTGGTTCGGGTCTGGGCTTCGGCCTTTCAGGGTGGCTTGCATAAGGACTAGCCAGTCAGACCCCATGTGGCTTTTCACGCTCATTGTTCCCCCATGTTTTGCCTCTACAGTGCACCCATGTGCCAATTGGTGTTGTACTAGCTACACTATGAAAGAAAATAAGAGATTTTGTCCTCTTATGCTTCTGAATAGACGGAATACCTATAAAATTGAAGCTTTATTATTATACCCATCAAATCTTGTTACACAATTTACATGTATAAAGAAATTTTGGTTCGGCTACTACTCTCTGTCACCCCGTAAGTGGGTGGCAGTGGCGAACCTAGAAAATAAAATTAGGAGGACATAATAAATTTCAATAGGAAGCATTATAATATAATGGTTAAGAAACTTAGTTTTAAATTAAACATGGGCCTAAATTCTATTATAAATAATTCTAAGAGACATTTGTCCTGATCGTTAGGTCCAAATTTCACAGGTGGTGTAAGAGGCAAAAATAAGAGAAAAGTTAAACATTTATTAATCTTAATTTGACAAGATAATGTGAACAATTTTATTTTTTTATTAAAAAAATTTCAAATCTTATTTAACATAAAGACTACATTCTTAATTGCATACTACATATTCAATCATGGTTCATGAATTTTGATAATTTGTGATAGCTTTAATTGATCAAGATGAGTTTGTTTTTCACAATTATCGTTTGGAAGCTGCTGTTATAAAAGGTTTTAATTAATTTTAGAATCTATGAAATTAATAGAGATTAGTGTAAATTGACCTTTAACAAATCTACCATTATAAAAAAATTCATGGTCCAAGTGTTAAAAGTTTGACTCTTCTAGCACCTTCACCATATTTAGTCATTGAATGTGATATGTTGTATTAATTTGACCGTACCATGAATTTGGACTTCAATGGATGTTAATCATTTGGGTTTTGATTGGTCCTTGAAGAAACAGCTAAGCTTATCAAGCTTTTTCTCTAATCTTTTACTTCATTTCTTTGAATATTTAAAAAAAAACTAAATACACATGCTTTTTTCTTTAATAAGACAGAGTATGGAACACGTTACCCTAATCTTCCTACCCTTATCTATCCCATCCAAGCCTAGCCCTAGGCTCCTAACTAGCCCTATGACCACAGTTCATTTAATTATTTTAATAAGGACACAAAAAAACATAATATTAATGGGGAAATATAAATAAACTTAGATGTTTTGAAGTGCGAGGTGCGTTTAAATCTCATACTCACTATTGATAGTGAAGGTGATGAGTTAATAAGTATGAATAAAATATTTAATTTGTATGGGTTTTTTTTTGTTTGAAATCCAAAAATAAAATTATGAGGATATGAGGGCTCAAATTGATCAATTAAAAGTAAACATAGTTATTATATTTATACTTATCGTCTTTAAATCGATACTTTTTGAATCTATAAAAAAAATTTCATAGAATTGGTGGTCCACATAATTTTCTTCCAAATAATAATGAAGACATTCACAACCAGAGACTTTGTTTCTAATAGGCTAAAATTGAACCTCATGGCGCTTAAGAGAGAAAAATGTTAATAAAGACATTATGATAACATTTTTGTAAAAGTCAAACTCTAAACTTATTGGATCTAAAGTCAAAAAACATAAGAGGATCTGGGGGCCTAAATTGATCAATTAAAAGTAACAGGTGTTATTATATTTATATTTATCGTCTTTAAATAGATACTTTTTGAATCTATAAAAAAATTTCCTTATAGAATTATAGTCCACATAATTTTCTTCCAAATAATAATGAAGACATTCAATAATAACCACAGAGACTTTGTTTCTAATAGCTAAAAATTGAAACCATATTATATGTATCATGAACCTGGGACTTAAGAGAGAAAAATGTTAATAAAGACATTATGATAACATTTTTGTCAAAGTCAAAATCTAAACTATTGGATCTATCTGATAAGATGTTAAATAATAATACGTATAATCCTGTAACACAGACTTTGCTCATGAAAACAAAATAATACCTACAAGATTCAATTCAGGTCATTGTCAAGAAAATAAGCAAAAAGAACTAGAAAAGACTAACAAAATTAAAAGAAGTTGAATCATGTATAATACAATCTTCTTACAACATATTCAGTCTTTTCTTTTGATACTTTGAAATTTATAGGTTTTATATGAAGAAACTATTTATCGAATAGTCAATGAAAATACTTTGCATCCACTTCAACAATTGAAATATGTTTTCACTATCACATAAAAAAGAGAAAGGAGAAAATAACATTCGATTTCTGGAAAGAACTAGTGTATTATACTCCCTTGAAGAGACTTTGCCACCCATAAATAGATTTCAAAGAAGATAGGCTTTACCTTTAAATTGGGAGAATGTCAAATGTTTTGAATTCTTAAGTCACACAGAATTCTAAATATTAATTTGATTCACCATTTTCCAACATGCATACTATCATCATTACATGGAAATCACTTTCATGGCAATAAAAGGGTATAGCAGGTCAATTAAATACCTTCTTCTCATCCCACGACTGATCGATCCTCTCCCATTTGCTTAATATAAAGGAAAGTGAAAGGAATGTATGATCGATCTCCTTTTGTCTTTTCGGCGGATAAGGCACATGGATGGAAGGAGGCCAAAGAACAGCCAAAAAAGTTCAATAAACAACTCATTTCATGGTTGCAATTGCAAGTGGGCGGGCATTCATGACTACTTTCATATGCCTAACTTTATTGGTTCACCATCTTTTTCACAAGTGGGCATATTTGATTTTTTTAACTTTGCAGATTGCACCCAATTTGCATTCTTCTTCGTCGGTTCTTACAGTAAAGCTTGCTTTAAAGCGAAGAGAGGGCCCCAACTAAGGAAACGTATTCTTCAACGGTCGGAAATCATGGCTTGGAGTTGACAGGTTTCGGCGTACGTACATGCACGAATATCTTTTGGACGTGCTTCAGCCATCTCCACCCTAGAGTACTGTAGCTTGTCTACAATATCCTCCTCTCCATTTTGGGAAGTATGGAATTTTAAATTTGTAGGAGTAAATTGAAAAAGCAATTTAAAATATGATTTGGAATGTCATAAAATTTTTAATTCAAATATTTATTTTTTACAACTAACATCCAATTACATATTATTTGCTTGGCTTAGACAACTCAACTACTATCATTTTCAAAAGTGAGATGGATTATAATATCAGATATGTTTTAAAATTGCAAGAGTTTTTTTGAATTCAGGATAGATATTTACATGATGAGAAATTAGCTTTTATAAATTTACTTTTTGAACGGAGAATCGAAATCGATAATTATGAGTTGAAAATTGGGGAAGAAAAAAAAGGAGATGGGTCTTTCAAATATACTTTTGTATTAAATAACTTTAAAAGAAAGTGATACTACGGTAAGTAAATATATGGGTAGCCTGCAATTAGAGTGTCATCCATTGGGTCCAAAGAGTCAAATGATTCTACATATGATAGGACAAGCCATTGGCCATAATTGCGCATGAGAGAATGATTTAAAAAGAGGAAAAAGGAAGAAATAGTGGAAAATAATAAATATTTTGAGCTCCCTAAAAGAAGTGGGATATATGTTGGGGTTGGAGGTCAGGGGTTGGGGCGGCCTAAGAATGTTCGAGCTGAAATTAGCCAACATTCACACAGGCTACACTCAAGGAAGGTTCGGCACCCGGTACCTCCGGTGAGCCAAACGAGCCTAAAATCGCACTGCTCGACTCGATTTAAAAAAAAAGTTTGACTTGAGTTCATTACCAGCTCGCTTCCATATGAACGAGCCTCGAGCCTTAACCCGGTTCCTCGCCTCAATCCCAATTCTCTATACAGCCAGATTGTAATCAATCCTAAGCCCTCAAACCATACCGCTTAACTTCGTAATCAATTGATAACAAATACATCAATTAAGGAAAGTACTTTCTATGAGATTTGTTTTACCTTAGTCGCATTTACCATTTGACGCTAAACAAGTGCCCACCTCCCTTCAACATTCGCTTTCCCTTTTCTAGACACGCAGACTCCATCGAAACAACAGAATCGAAAAATTATGAAATAATTAAACAAGAGGAAATTGCAGAGCTAAGAGATAAGATAATTAAATCATTGAATAAGAAACATGATTGGTTTTAATCAATTATCTAAATAGTTAAATATAATATATCAAATAAGATCTCGCTGCCAAACCATTAAGAATAACATAAACTATTTCGGCATCATACGCCGCATTACGGTTAAGTCACACCACCCTCCCGACTACCAAGTCATAAGATGATTAATTTCTAAGACCTATAAATTTTTCACCATCACGGACTGAGATCAGACCCCCACCATGTCGAATCGGCCTACCTAAATTTATACCCAAGACTGACGCGGCACCCTACAAGAGCATCAGATAATTCTAAGAAATCCCGATGCCGGCCCTTACTTTCATGAAACCCCACCCCACGTATCACCCTCGATGCCTTTTACCCATACTCCATGCTCTGGGACAAGGCTGGTTAAGTCCAAGACTGCATCCAAAGGGCCCCAATACCCCTAGATCAGATCGATCCTTTGCTCATCGTCGAATTGATCGTGATCGCTGGGTCCGCGCATTCGCTCTCAATGCTACTCAAGATCGGCAACCCGTTTAAGCTCATGGCCACCAAATTTCTATAGCTTCCAGCTGTGAGCCCCAATACTCCTCATTGTAATCGATTTCAGACACCGTGATCGCACCCGATCGTACCGCTGGGTCATACCTTAACATCCATGTCCTTCCCTCGACGTCCCTCACTTAAGACCTTCTTCACGCTATCCACACCGGAACATATCGTCGACACCTTCGCACTATCTGGTACCATTTCGCATCGGAACAGATCCGAGATCTGCGCACAGCCCCCCAACCGACGGCGTGCGTGGATTCGCTGCTGAGCCCACCGCCTTTGTCGCCGCCTTCCTTAACTCCGGGCCGTGAGGATTCACGCGATTTCCGCCATCCACGCCGACCGATCTAGCTCGAGGATCCACAGCATCGATATCCGACACATGACTGGCATTTCACTCCGGGCTACGTCGGTCGAGATCATCGCACCGTGAAGACTGTGATTCACGGCCTGAGACCGTAGGTGGAAGCCTGCTCCAAATGATAGATGGGTCCCGACGGCCCGAGCCAAGCTTTTTTAGAGCCGACCCCGAGCCGAGCCCGAGCCGAGCCTGAGATTTATCAAGCCTAAATTAGCTGCCGCCGCTTAGGCCCACGAAATGAGCCCGAGCCGAGCTTCTTCGAAACAGCCCGAGCCGAAATTCGAGTAGCTTAGCTCGCTACTCACTTACAGGTCAGGTGAAGTCTGAAATATTAGAATTAGTAATATTTGATTGACTTTGTCAATTTATTTTGTAATTGAGTGACAATTCAAATCTATAGGAAATTAAATGAATATTTGAGTGGTAATATCAATCCTCAAAATTATACCACCTGGGTGATCGCGCTAATTTTATGAATCAGGAATAGCACTCGGGGAGACAGGGTCAATTCATATAATAAAAGCAGTAGATGAGTGACTCTATCAACCTTCGAGAAATGAAAGTGTAGATGGATGAATAAATCAATCTATAGAGAATAAGATGGTAAGATAATAATGACACCCGATATAATGTGGTAAAACCCTTCGAATGAGGGAAACCTTCATGGGGCAAATATGAGAAAATAATCTATTATGAGATAAAACTGGCACAAAATGTCACACACCCAAGATATGCCCATGATCCTCTTAGTATTATGTTTCTTGTCACTCTCCCCAGTGCAATTACCTCGACTGTTTCGCACCTATCATTTCAACTTTTTGTGATTGAAATAATGATCTTTGTAACTATTTCTAATATGTTGGAAATTCCTTTGATTATGTTCCTCGAAGCCTATTTATAGGCAAAGGTTTGTTATACGGATGGATTCCATTGGTTGAAACGAAATGGAAACCAATTTCATTGGCTAGAACAAAGGTCAATTCTCATCCATACAAAGGAGTTCGGCGACGTGGTGTTAAGGTGGAGAAAATTTCTCCTCATGAAATTGATACTATTGTAGCAGCATTTATGGGGTTAGATCCCACAAATCTCCCTCTCTTAACCCATGCAACAAACAAATGAAGGTGGGAGTCTTCTTGACTTCTTAATTAGTGGAGCTCATGCCCATGTTCTTGATACATCTTGCCAATTTTTCTTTTGTAATGACCTTCGTCATCGTATCAATAGTATTCTCATCAATGTAAATTTTTCTCATTTGGAACAGTTGTTCTTCAATAGCCTTTTTGATCCAATGATATCTCACATCTATGTGCTTCGTCCTTACATGATACATAGTGTTCTTGCTTAAGTCTATCGCACTTTGATTATTGCAATATACTATGTATCTCTCTGTTTTAAATCCAGTTCTTAAAGAAACCACTTCATCCATATCATCTCTTTTCCAGCTTTAGTAAGTGCAATATACTTTGATTCTGTAGTAAATAGTGAAATACACTTTTGTAGCTTTGACTACCATGATATAGTTCCTCCTACAAATGTAAATAAGTACCTAGAAGTAGATTTTCTACAATCTAGGCCTCCAGTCATATTAGAATTTGTATAACCTTCAAGAGATGGTTCTGATCCCCCAAAATTTAAACATACCTTTGAGGTGCCTTTGAGATATTTGAAAATCCATTTCATTGCCTCCTAGTGTGCTTTACCAAGACTTGTTAGGAATCTACAACAACTCCAACTACATGAGATATATCTGGACGTGTACACATCATAACATACATTAAACTTCCAATTGTCGATGAGTATGGAATGACTGACATTTTGCCTTTTTCTTTCTTCGTAGATGGACAAAGTCTTTTACTCAGTTTGAAATGACCAACAAGTGATGTAGAAATTGGCTTTGAGTTTTTCATATTGCACATTTCCAACATCTGTTCAATATATATTTCCAGTGACAACCACTATTGGCCTGCCTTCCTATCTCGTATAATCTCCATTCCCTAGATACGCTTTACACTACTCAAATCCTTCATGTCAAATGTCTTTGACAATTCCCTTTTTAGCTTATGGATCGTATTGACATTTTGAACCACAATCAACATATCATCAACATATAATAAGAGTATGATGAATTTATCATCATGGAATCTCTAAACATAAACACGAGGATATGAAAATGTCCTTTTGTACTCCTAACTCATCATGAAAGAGTCAAATTTCTTATACCATTGTCATGGCACCTCGCTTAAGTCTTCATATGTACTTTCTTAACTCAAGGCACTACGCTCTCCTTCCCTTTCACTTTGAAGCCTTCTGGTTGCTCCATAAAGATCTCTTCATCAAGATCATCATGCATAAATGCAGTCTTAACATCGAGTTGCTCTAATTCAAGATTCATACTAGCTGCCAATCCTAGTATAACTCGAATTGAACACATTTTCACAACAGGTGAAAAGATTTCATTAAAGTCAATACCTTACTTTTGACCAAAACCTTTCACCATTATACGAAAGCCAGGTTTCGAATAGCTTCTCGTCGTCATTCTATAGTTTAAACACCCATTTATTCTTGAGTGCTTTTCTCCCTTTTGGTAGTTCTATAAACTCGTAGGTATCATTTTTCCATAAGGAATTCATCTCTTCTTGTATGACTTTTATCCAACAGTCTTTGTCTATGTGAGACTTGTGATTTCGGGAAGCTTTCAGCTCCCTCACGCTGAATTAGAATATACTAACTTGACACTTGTAGATGGCTAACGCTCTTTGATTTGGTCCTGGCCTTAACATAGGTCCTTTTCTAGTGGAGGGATTTGCTCCTTAATCAACACTTCGTATCATTATCATCACTTCTTCCTCTGATAATCTTAATTCTTCTGTCTGCCTCGGTTTTGATTCAAACATCTCTACTTATTGAACTTTTAATGAAGTTTGTCCAGTAACATACGCAACTTTATATATATGAGCTTTTGCACCACTCACATTTTTCTTCACATCTTCAATGGATTTCTGCTCATGAAACATGCATGTTCTACTTCGATCATCTTTCGCTTTCTCCCAATCCTATAGCCTCCTGTGAGTCGAACTCCCATCTCCAAGCATCCGATGAAGAGAGCAATGCAGGATTTTATCATCAGTTTCATCCTTTGCTCCTTGGTATACACTGAAATGTTTGCATCCAAACACCTTCAAGTGAGAGAGTATGAAACATCTTTTCCCCGTCCAAACTCTCGAGGAATATCAAAGTCCAAAGGAACCTGATAAATACTTGTTTGATCGTAGATCAGTGAAGTAGCAATAACTCCACCCCAAATGACTAGAAGTTTAGCCAATTTTAACATGCAACCTAATTTCTTTCCACAATGGTGCGATTCATCCTCTCTACAACATCTGCAAAGGTGTACCAAGAACCATCTTCATGCCCGATTCCATACTTGGAGTAATATTCTTTGAATCCCCTTGTAACACCCCAAATTATACCTTAGTAGTTTTATTATATGTTTAGGGTATAATATAGCAAAATTAGCATTTTTTCGAAATTATGTGAAGAAGGATATAGCTAAGATTTTTGAATAAGTAAAGGTTAAATTGATACTGTAAAATGAAGACCCAAAAGTCAAAAACAAAAGGAAGATGATATGTTATCAGAGGAATTTAGATAAGTTAATTTTCAAATAGGATGAAGTGAAGGACTAAAATGCAAAAGCTAAGAAATTAAGTTAAAAAAAGGTATGAGCTAAACAAGGCCTTATAACAAATGGGGGGATAAGATCAAATTTGTCTTGTAATGAGACAAGTTCTCATTTTGGCTTTGGAGACCTAAGGTTCACAGTTGAAGAAGAAGTAGCTAGCCTGGCCCCAATTGTTCAATCAAGGAGAAGGAAAAGAAGAATATAAAAGAAACTGTGTTTGGAACTCTTGTATTTGTTAAGATGAAACCTATTTGTATGACTATTGTTGTGAAAACCCTCCTAGCTCTCTCTTTGCCTATGTCTTTGGGGCTCAAGAACCCTATCTCCGATAAAAGGATTCAGGTTGGTTTTGAGTCCAGCCTTGTGGTTGGTTTTGCCTTTGCTAAATTCTGATGAAGGCAAACTCGTAAATGCAGTGAGTACCGCCAAGATCGATAGCTGAGCACCCAGATTGGAAAGCCGCAGCACGCAT
The DNA here is from genome assembly GCA_016808115.1 of Tetrastigma voinierianum. NCBI lineage: Eukaryota > Viridiplantae > Streptophyta > Magnoliopsida > Vitales > Vitaceae > Tetrastigma > Tetrastigma voinierianum. Next base: position 19,470 of record JAEQBH010000939.1, read on the forward strand.
CAAAGTTGTTTTGTCCAGGCGAGGTTGGCAATCGATACTCAAAGTGGTTTAAGGTCCGTATAGTACCTGCATCAAAGTTGTTTAAGGTCCGTACCGCCCCATTAAACTGTTGTTATTCTTTCGCTAATCTTCGAATGAAAGGGTCAAGAATGTATAAAAGTTATTTGCTTCATTTCTAAGAATCCCGTCTGGGCAAATATTGTTCGCCTCTTATTTTCAGTAATGATTAAGAACAAAATAACAAGTTCTAATATATATATATATATATATATATATATATAATTGTATGTCATTTCAAGAATCACAATGAATGAATGAAAAGTGCACGTCCATCAACGCACAACACTTTTGCATTACGGCATGACACCTCCGTTACGAGGCGCATGCTCTCGCTGGGGCGATGGCACTCCCGCTAGTGCTACGACATCGCTGCGCGCACGACGACCGCTCGCGCGATCAAGATTCCGCACCGCCACACACTTCGCATGCGCGCATTATCTCCGCTCAAAGGCGACGACACTTCGCTGCTACGACACCTTGTTACGCGGAGCGTACATGTCTCCGCTCGCATCGTACTCCATTCGTACCTATCAGGCCGCTGCTCCTATCATTAATTGCTATCAGTCTATGCTGCATAAACATTTCTAAGGATAAGAATATGAATAATGAACAATAATAAAGCATAATGAATCAATTTTGTTCTCAGAATGCATCTAATGTACCTTCCTCGTACAAGATCTCTATCTCCGAACTTTTGGGCGTAGAGATATGAAACCGTTATAAGAATTATGCTATGTAAAAACTCTATGATAAGAATTGTGTTACAATGAAACTTTTGATATAATACGTAGACATGCTATACGTATCTTGTAATCGCTAACCACTTCATGCTGGTCATATTCGTTATTCGTTTTCCCACTGCCTATAAGCTTAAAGACAAAGTTGCTTCATCTGTAGTATCAAGAGGAGACATCCGGTATTCCGCATTTGCCAAGGCCAACACAGAAATAGGAGTCCACATGATGTAGGTTTTGATTTTCGGTTTTGGAATGTAAATATAAAAGTTTTTATAATAGTGAAATTTGTTTATGTACAAGTAAATGAGACTCAGGAATATGTATTGAAGACGCTTAAAACACCACTACTTAGTCAGATACAAGTTTTATTTAATTATGAAATTATATATATGAAACGGGCCCCACCAATGTCCGAAAAGTGTGTTAAGGAGTTCCCGCCTGTCATGCCTCTCTCCTACCGACGGGTAGGCGTGACATCCCTTAAAGGTGTATTCTCCACCACATCTAGCTTGAAGTCGCAAGAGATTTCTTGTCTCTTCACCATGGCATGGAATTTATGAAAATATTGGAATGCCTGACCTTTTGTAGGCAACAGGTATACTAATATCTTTCGTGAAGCGTCATTAATGAAAGTAACAAAGTATTTGCTACCACCTAAGGAATCTACCTCCATGACTGCGGAAACATCAGAATATACTAATTCCAATTTCTCTAATTTTCGAGTGGACTTCTTTTGCAATGAGGCTTTGTGTTGCTTTCCAAACAAGTAATAGTCTCAAGGGTTTGATGATTTGTCTTTGGCCATAGGAATGAGCAATTGCTCGCTGTGTCAGAATCCTTCTCGCTCATATGTGCTAGCCGGGCCAGGCTACAAAACTCGAGATGTATCATCATCAATCGCGATTTAGTCAGTCTCTTAGCACACCTTCACTCAGGTTTTGTATAACAAATAGCATAATATGCCTCGGTATTCTCACCACCAATGATCCTCGTGAGCTTTCAATTGCCACTACCGATAAAGTGGTTACTGTGATCCATCCTTATCCAAAGATATGCATCGTAAATAAGATTCATTGAAGTCCGAAATGTGTCGTACATCTTTTAGCTGCATCAAACCCCACTCAGCCTGAAGCGTGATGCCACCCCAACTAACCCCCACTTATGTAAAACACTTTTCTTCCTATCTGATCGCGCCATAGTTCCCGTTTTTCACGCGCGTGGAGAAATATTCCCTTTGCACACACAATGGTACGATGTCAAGCCGAGTCCACTACCCAAATTTGACATCTTGTTCTCGCTTATATGACAACAATCTTCTTGATTGTAAAGTAAGCAATACCTCATTGTCATCGTATAGTTGTAGTGGCGCTTTTTTGTTATCTTCCCCGCGCTCTTGTCTACTCCTTGCTTTAGGATGGTGTAGTTCCATTTCATGTGGCCTATTTTGCCACAATGATAACACTTTATTTTCCCTCTAGACTTGGATCTACCTCTTGACTAGTTATGCCTAGATGGTCCTCTGCTTTTGCTTCGACCCATGTTCTCCGTGACAAGGGCATGTGTGTCATTGCCCATAAAGTCCTTCTTTCAATTTTCTTCATTGAATAGACTATTTCTGACCATAACCAACGGATTCTTCTCGTGAGCTAAATTTCCTAGAGCATTACCACCAAAGTGTTCAACCATCTCTGGTAATGAGCCGAAGTGAAGTACTTTTAGGTCTCATCATCAAGAGAGAGACCTGCAACTAATAATTGCTCAATCATTAAGATGCTTAGCAATTGACTGACCTTCCTTGAGCTTCAAATTCATTAGCTTCCGCATCGCTAGTGTTCCGCCGCGCGCTTCTTGTCTCGCATATGTTTTCCAAGTTCTTCTAAAGAGTACTGAGATTCGCTCTTCTAGCAAATACGATCAGAGAACACACGTCCACCCATCGGCGAATGACACCCAATGTTTTATTCTTCAACTTCTTCAAATCAACATTTGACATGTCACTTGACTTAGCACCCTCAATAGGATCATATAAATCCTTACAATTGAGGAGATCCTCCATCATAGACTTCCATAATAAATAATTTGTTGCTGTCAATTTAATCATGAGACTCAAATAACTTTCGGCCATAATTCCACCCAAACTCGAACCATGCTCTGATACTAGTTGTTGGGGTTGTGGATGACCTATGGAATATTATATCAAGTAATATTTGAATGGTTTTGCCAATCCACTGTAATTGTTAGTAATAATCGATGACAACGCCAACTACGTGAAACTAAATGAACACTCAGCGACAATGTCAACTCGAATTGAAATAAGTTGGATGACTTACATTAATCCACTGAACGTGAATAAATAACAGAGGCCATACTTAACCACATAATAAAAGAAGATACGAAATACATGCCTAACCTCGGGAATCGAGAATATACATGCACGACTAAACCAATATACGATAATAAGCATTTATAAAGATAATAACGACACCCGATATAACGCGATAAGACCGTATCAAGCTAAACCTCACCGAGATAAACTGGCAAAATAATTTACTATGGGATAAAACTAGCACAAGATATCACATACCTAGGATATGTTCATAATTATCTCAATTTTTTCTCTTAATACTCTTTTAATGAAGTATTATATTTCTTATCTTTCTCTCTAATGTGATAAACCCTATTGTTTCATACTTATACTTTCAACTCTATATAATTGAAAGAATGATCTCTAAAAAATCTTGTTAATGTGCTGGAAATTCCTTTGATTTTCTTCAAAGCTGATTTATATGCAGATGTTTGGTCCTTTTATGGTTGATTGAAATGAAACCAATACCATTGGTCGGAACAAAGCCAATTCTCATCCCTATAAAGGAGTTCGGATGGTGTGAAGCTGGAGAAAATTTCTCCTCGTGAAATGAATGTTGTTGCAGCAGCATATATGTGGCTTTGATCCCACAATATATTATTATATTATATATACCATATCTGACACGGCAAGCCTAGCTTTAATGCAAATCTAGATATAGAGAGTATTATGACACGTGTAATCTAATGACGTCATCTCACTAACTTGAAATCAAGTTGGGGTCCCAAAAGCAAACATTTCCTCTTATTTTTGGGTATTTTTCGGATTATGTTGTGTGGAAGATTTTTTATCTAGTCTAGAGTCGTAGACACTCATCATAGTGTCATGACACGTAATGATATAAGTCGTCTTAATAAATGAAATATTAAATTTTAAATTAAGAAAATCATTATAAATATTATTTTTTTATCATTAATAATTTTTTTTCTGTTTTTTAATTATATGTTAGATTGTTTTTTCATATTTTTTAATAATTTTTTTTCAAAACTTTTACCTATTTTTATATAAATTTTTGGAAGTTAATTCTTTATTTTTTCAAAATTCTTACATAAATTTTTAAAACAATTTACCTATTTTTTTTAGAATTTATTTAATTTTTTACATAAATTTTAAAAAATTTTATCTATTTTTTACATAATTTTTTAAAATTGTTATATATATATATATATATATATATATATTTTTATTATTTAAAAATATTTTTATCATTAAAATTATCAGTTTTAATAGTTTGTATATTATTTTTTGAGCTTATTTTAATAAAGATTATGTGTGCCTAAAAAGACTTATAAAAATTATAAGCTTATTTTTATAAACACTTTCAAATATTTATAATTTTTATCAAAAATATTTATACCAAAAAGATACTCGACAGTTTTGTAGAGAAGCTCTCCTCTACCACCTAAGGAGTAATGGGGGTGATTCGAAACCAAGTCCCACATTTCGCTCTCATTGAAAAAATGTAAAGTATTTAGTTCTTGAATCATAACTGTTTATGTTTTTAAGTTTACCTCCTTTAAACTGGAATTCTGGCTCCGGTAAAGCATAATCAGGAGGCTCAGGCTCAGGCTCAGGCTCAGGCTCAGTGTAGCCTTCAAACCTACGGCTTAATAATTTAATTAACTTTTAAGGGATGTATTTTTATTAGAACTAAAACAAATCAATCATGGGAAAATTGAGGAGAGAGAAAGTGAGGAGAAGAGTCCAACCCTGTTCCTAGGTTCCAGGGTGGGAGACTCAGAGGGGCCCCCCCTCCCCCCTCCCCCAACTCACACCCACACCCACACCCACACCCACGCCTACGCGGCTACGCCCACACCTCAAATCAAATAAAAAATCAGATTTGGACTTATTGAAAATTTAGTCAGTGCTGTGTTATACAAATTATAAAATAAAAATAAATAACTACTTTGGGAAGGAGATTAATTATTTATTTATAGAATTGGAGGAGAGGGGGATGGGAACACGTGGGGGATGATTGGACCGCCCGTTCAGGCAATGGTTGGACCTCATAAAAATCCAACGTCATCAGTGTTGTCCCATTTGGCATCTGTTGGTGGAACCCAAATCCCGAGGTATATGAAGAAATTGAGAGAAATGATTGGGTGGGAGGATCCACACACTCATCGCTTAATCTGCACCGTTGATTCTTTATCCCCAAATATCATATCAGTGCGCGAGGTTATAACAGGCCACTTCACCGGCTCCATACTTGATTTCCCACTGCCTCGGGGTCTTAGACAAATGGGAGAGATAGCCAGGGTTTCGGACTTCTCCTCTGATATTTTCCTTATCTTTTCGCTCGCCCCCTAAAAGTTTCGGTTTTTCTCCGATGTAACCTCGTTTTGGTTTTGTGAACGCTTGGGTTTTTATTTTCTCGGTGAAAAGTTTCGACGGTTCGGTGGTGTAAAAGACGGTATCGCCGTTTCATTCGTTGAATCTCGGGAAATCCCCAAGGTTCTGTCACGAGAGTCTCCATTCTAGTATCATTTGGTTGCTCTGTTCCGGAAATCGGATTTTTTTTTCTCTGATTTTAGATTATGAGGACTGAGCAAGGATTTGGCATTCTGAAATCTGGCCCCTTGATGTAATGGAGCAAGTGAGTTTGATTGTTTGTGTGTGTTCTTGAGGAATTTAAAGTGTGATAAATCATTTGAGTGCATGATTCTGATTTATTTAGGTTGTTACAGTTCCTTAAAGTGGCATTTAGTGTTCGAATTAGGTAATTTAATTAGACTGTGAGTTTTGGAGTTAACTTCTATGCAAAGTCGAAATTTGTTTCTGTTTTTGTTCGATCCTTTTGGGTTTCTGTTTATAGTGGATATCCCGTGACATGTTTGAGAAGAAGGGTCATTGTGCACACTGCACAGGCCAAAAGTGAGCTACGTGATGGATTCTTCGGAGATTGTTTGTAGTTTTTGGTGATGATTTTGTTTTTCCTAAACTTTCACTTTTCCAGCTTATAATTGATTTTAGTGATTTGTTGGATTGAGATTATATCTTTCTTACTCGATCTAATTATAATTGATATGCGTTGATTGCTCTCAATCTAGTGGTTACTGCAAATGAGGCAGAACCCACTTGAACCCATCCCCTTTTCAGCTTCCGATTCCTTTTGCTCCAGATTGTTTGTGGGTTCTTGCTCATTCTGTGGAAAACTTTGCACTTTTGCTTTCTCGCTACCCGAGTCCGGAAAATGGCCGCTCTCTTTTCTCGCATCTCTTGGTGGATGGGGTGGAAAAGATAAGGAGCCTGTCTCACTGGGCCCCACTAAATTCCACCCCCTGATTGGGGTTTAGGTCTGAGAGAACCTGATACTGTGGAAATTTCGATCGGTTGGGGCAAAAAGTAACCTCATCTTCGGCAAAGCGCGAAAAATGGCAGAGTAGGGAAGAACGGAGAATCGACAGGGAATATGATATTATTGTGTTGGTACCATCTGATGGTGTTTGCTTGTCGGGTTCTGAATCTGATGATTCAGACTGGTCTATTGGGTGGCTAGAACCACATGCCCCTGATTTCCTGAGCGATGATGAGACTGATGGAAATTTTGCGGTGCTCGTACCTTGCTATAGACATGGCTGCAAGGAGCTGGTGGAGGATCCAAATGACCATCTTTTGAGTGCCATCAAGAATCTCCCAAACGAGTACTCTGCTGGTAAGAGTGATTGTATCTGCAAATTTAATTTCCCTTTTGTTTTGTTTGCCTTAATTTCTTTTTCCACACCTCCCTTACGTTTTGTCCTTTCTTTTGTTCATGTAGATATAGCTTTCATTTTTATGGATATGATCTTTTTGTGATACCACTAACTAAAAAACTTTTGGAACTCATCTTTCTCTCTTTGTATGCTACTTTGTTACAGCCATGCAGTATTCTCCTCTTAATTGGGACTTCTGTGTGTTGGTCGTTTGCATATCTGAAAGACCAATGCAGAATGAGGGAAAATGGCATATGCTTGTTGTGCTCGTTTTTATTCTAGGGACTGCATGGTCTTGCATCAAATTGAATGCTTCTTAACCTTAAATGCCTCCAGTTTTTCACCTTATGTCTATTTCATTATGAAAGCTTGAACCTTGTATTGCCTTTTGTTTCAGGATGGAGGAATATATAAGTATCAACCATTGTTTTGCAATAGGGTTGGGGTTATAATATATCCCATTGCTTTTAGATTATTTGTTACATTAGAGCTATTGCTAACATCTTTTAAGTAGATTATCTGTAATAGTTTTTGTTGTGCCTTTTTTTGGGGTATCTTTCTGCTAAGTAATGTTGAATTGAGTGTGAGGATGATTTCATTATGCTGTGTTTGCATTGAAGGGAAATATTCTTCTTTCATTGTCAATTTTGATGAGTTGTTTCTGGTATTATGGTTGAATTTGCAGATGGCAAGAAGTATATCGAGCAGTGGCTCTCTTCTCTTCAGCATTGATGAAGCTTGTTAGCCAAAAGCCAGTCATTCCTTGAATAACCCTTGCAGAAATCCTGAAAGAGTTCCTGATTTTGCAATCCACTTCAAGAACCAGATGGAATATATTGAAAAATGGAAAGAAAAAAAAAATAGAAGAGGGAGAGAAGAGTTGGAAGAGAGAAGACTTGGTTAGACTTTGGATCGGCATCTTGAGTAGAAATGTTGAGGATGGACACCCATCCAAGTCTGTGAAAAGAGTAATTTTCCAGTGGAGGCCATAGATGTATTCTGCACCCACTCATCCATATATGCTTTAGGAGCAACAAATGAGTAGCCGGAAATAGAAAGCAGATTCTTTACTGTAAATAAAACCATGTGAATACGCTAGTTTGTCTATGCTTTTGACTTGGCCTGCCCAAATAAATATCTCTACTAAGTCAATGAAGGGCCCCTTAATATCTCAAAAGCATGGTTTGGGTTAATTTGAAACTTTTAAGTGCTTTTATTTTGTTCTTAAAGCTAGGCGCATTCATCAAATTAGCAGGACCTAGCCTAATGGTGCTTTTTATTTTCTTGCTTCTCCCTTTATCCAAAGCTCGAGCCTCACGTTTCTTTGACTTTCTCTATGGCTTACTTTGAGAAATTCTCTCACTGCTTCTGAGAATCAAACAGACTATGTTTACCCAAAAGCCACAAAAGAAAGTTGAAGATTGAAAATTTTCAATGTTGGAGAAATTTGTTTTTAATCGACCTAAGCTCCTTTGCTTTTCTCTATGCTGCCCATGTTATCTGTTTGTTCACCCTAAGGAGATATGGGTGCTTCAATTTCATGGATTGGTGTGGGGATTTGAAACGATATTTTTTACCAAGTTTTTTGCAAATATCAATATGGTTAATGTTAAGTCCTTTCTATAAGTTTTGTGAAATTGATCATGTCTAACATCTAACTCAAGTTATAAGAACTGCCTCAAGTAATAAAACGTTCAACTTTTAAATAAGTAGCTACATGCTAATGAGGGGGTTTGAGAGCATAGGGAGGAGTCCCTTTTTGAATTCTATTTGGAACAGTTTACTACAATGTAATTAAAAGATTTAACTGTTATAAAATGAAGCAACCTATATTTGGTAAATATATTAAAAAAATATTTTTACTTTTATTAAATACACTTATTATAACATTTTAAAGAAATATGGTAATGGTTGTCACTTGAAATTCGGATCATCTTCTTTAATATTGCACTACAATGGACCCTGGGTCATCTTCTTTCACTATTGGCATCACAATGGACCCTTCTATTCTGCCCCAAAATTATGATTGTGAATTTTTTTATAAATTAAAGAAGTGGGTTTTTAAGAGAATTAAATATTAATTGAATTGATGTATAAGAATTGATGAAATGATTAAAAGACAAAAAGGAAAATGGGAAAAAAAGGAGGGTGGTGGTGGTGGTGTTGATATGAGTAGGCTGGCAGAATATGAGAAAATCTAGATGGTGACTTTGGGGATGTCCAGAGGGTTCAACACGTATTTCTGAGCGAAGTTTGCTCCTCTCCATTATCCAAAGACGAGGCAAATACCAGACATGAGACACATTCCTTTCCTGCACGTTGCCAATCAAAATCTCTTTCTCTGTTTTCACCAATTTTTTCCCCTTCCCATTGCCTCTAATGGCTTCCATGTCTTCTTTCTCTTTCCCAGTTTAGAGAGAGAAGCTTGCATGTTTATTGTTTGTCTGTCTATAGAGAGAGACAGAGAGACAAAGCGAGCGAGTTTGGAAAGATCAACAAGGGAAGGATGTTACACAGAGCAGCAAGCAATGCATTTTCATGGTGGTGGGCAAGCCACATCAGAACCAAGCAATCTAAATGGCTTGAACAACATCTCCAAGGTAGCTTTCTGCTTCGACCACAATTTGTATAAACTTGAAACATAAATTTTTGTGGAATTCGTGTATCCAAGATGTTGGTCTCCGTGATTTTGTTTTTTTCATAGTCCCCATAGGAATGTCATATACAAACATGTTCCTATATCTAGACAATGTTTATTGCACTTACATATCAAAATTTGCTTTTATGGATTATAATTGAGGATGTTAATGATGGGTAGTTATTGGGAAATATTCCTTTCTGCAACATTCTTACATATACATGTAGAATGTCATTTTCCCAGAAAATTTACATTGTCAACCATTTTAGAAATCTTCATTTCCATTTCAACAATGGATGAAAGAGAAGTTGAAATCCAGAAGCAAAAACACCAGTGTGTAAATTGACTGGTATGGAGAGTCAGGAGCAGTTAATTAAATTTAGATTTCATTGAATTACAGATATGGATGAGAAAGTTCAATACGTACTTTCACTCATTCAGGAGGATGGAGACTCATTTGCCAAGAGAGCAAATATGTATTACAAGGCAAGGCCAGAGCTGATCAGCTTCGTAGAAGAATCTTACAAATCATACCGAGCCTTAGCTGAAAGGTATGACAAACTATCGACAGACTTATTTAAAGGCCAACAACACCATTGCTTCGTATCTTTCCAGAACAGGTCCAGTTTGAAATGGACGACGATGATGAAGATTGCGATATTAGTTGCAAAAAGGGGTTTCGAGAACCCCCGAAAGCCAACGCCCCTCAGGTTCCCAAGGCTCCTGGCAAAAGAGATATAAAGGGCATGCTAACATTAGCCACAAAGAAGCTGCAACAGAAGAAAGTAAAACCAGGGCCTCCAAAATCTGGTCTCACCAAACCTGAAGCACTCAAAGAGATTGACAGGCTTCAAAAAGGGATTCTGGCCCTGCAAACCGAGAAGGAGTTTGTAAAGAGCTCTTATGAATTGGGCTCGCCAGGTACTGGAAATTGAGAAGGAGATCACTGAAATGGAAGAGAAAAATACAAGTTTGCAGGATGAATTCAATGCCAGTTTGGCGATTGAGGACGAAGATGCTCGGAATTTGATGGCTACCACTGCTTGCAATCATGCCAAAGGACTTTGGATAATTTGCAGAAGACACAAGATGAGACAGTCGAGGAAGTGAGATTGGAGAGCCAGAAGCTCACAGTGGCCAGGGAGAAGTTGGAGTCTTTCAAAATCAGCCAAGAAAAACCATGTGACGACCAGAAACCTAAAGGAGCGGAACAAAGAGTAGAATGCTTAGATAAAGCAATGGGGAATTCAACACAAGAGGAGGGTCAGAATCCTGACTGCTTTGAGGAAGAAGATGAAGGACAGTCTGAAGAAGGTGAACTTGTCTCTCTCAATGACAGAAATGGCAGAAGGATCGATGAGCTCTCGCAACAAGGTGGTCAGCTTACAAACTGTTGTCTCTCTCAGACTGCTCTCTTTAAAGAGATTGAGAACAGAGACTGATGAGCTTCAGCCAGCCAAAAATTCATGCTTAGAAGATGATAAGGAAACTCTTACAGGTAGTGTGAAAAAATTGGGGAACGACCTGAGAGAACTGGAAAAACAGGTGCATGAAGAGCAGGATCCAAACCAAAACGTGGAATCACGGAATAACAACCTCCAAACACATTTCACTGAAGCGCATCGTAATCTTGATTTAAATTTTATGCGAAGTGTACTAAAAGTGGGAAGGAAAGATCATGAGGTGTGCTGGGTTGTCACAAGACGTTGGGAGGCATCCATAGCTGAAGTGAAATCTCAAAAGGAGTTAAAGAAACAAGAAGACACACCAAATCCCCATGTTCAATCAGGAAAACTGCAGGAGATGAAGCCGGGTGCAGATCTGGAGACTAAGGTTTTATTACAGAAGGAAGAGGGATCTTTAGTTGAAGCTGAACCACAGAAGAAGCCTGGCGAAAATGCTTTTCAGGAAGGTAAGAAAGCTGAAACAGAAGATGGAGGGGGTAAAAGCATTCGGGACATCAGTATTCAAGAGAATCAAGGAGGCGGAGAAGCAAAAGTTAGCCACCAATCAGAGGCAAAAAAAGATCCTGATAATCATTCTGAGAAAAGTCGGGGTCTGAAATTGCAGGATGAAGCTGATCAGAAAGATTCATCGCTGAGAGTAGACAATCCTCTCAAAGCACAGGAGCAGAAAATGGAACAAGAAGACGAGCCTAACTGGAAGCAGCTGTTCATGGATGGAATGACGGATAAAGAAAAAGCTCTTTTGGCTGAGTATGCGGCAATGCTTAAAAATTACAAAGAAGTCAAGCGGAAGCTTGGTGAAGTAGAGAATAAAACAGCAGTGCAGGTAAAGGACTTGAAGAATGCCAATGCCAAGAAGGATGCAGATATTCAATCTTTACATAAGAAATTAGGCCTTCTGTGGCAATGTCTGATGAGAAAGGGCCTCCGGAAAATCTTAGATTCAGACCACCGGCAATGGCAAGCCTCTATTTTGTCAGGTGATCAAACTATAGCAAGAGCCAAAGAAGAAAATGATGAAGAAGATATCAAGGTAATTCTGGTTGATCAAGCTCAACCTATGTCAGAGACTGAAGAACACTTCCGAACAAGCATCGACACACTGCTAGAAGAGAACTTGGACTTCTGGTTAAGATTCGGCACCTCAGTTCAACAGATACACAAATTTCAGACTGGAGTCGAGGACTTACAGACTGAGGTGTCAAAACTTAAGGAAAAAGCCAACAAGAAACAAGATGCAAGTGCTTCTTCTGTAGACTCCTCTGTGAGGTCAGAAGTCCGGCCTATTTACAAACACCTAAAAGAGATACAGACTGAGTTATCAGTCTGGCTGGAGCAAAATGCATTACTGAAAGAGGAATTGCAACAAAGGTTTTCATCTCTATGCAACATTAGAGAAGATATATCAAGAACTTTGAAGGAGGGTTCTGGATATGAAGGAATCAAATTCACCAGTTATCAAGCAGCAAAGTTGCAAGGTGAGGTCATGAACATGCAACAAGAGAACAACAGAGTTGCAGATGAACTGCAAGCAGGTTTAGATCATGTAGTAGATCTCCAAACTGAAGTAGAGAAGACTTTGACGAAGTTGAATGAAGAGTATGGACTTGCTGGGGGGTCAAAGAACAATAATCATGCGCATCTGACACACTCAACAAGCCGGGGGAGAGTTCCTTTACAGTCATTTATTTTTGGGGTTAAACAAAAGAGACAAAAGCCCTCAATCTTCTCTTGCATAAACCCTGCATTGCATCGAAAATACAATCATATGAAGGCTCTTCCTATGTAAATTGTGTTCACTTTTTGTTCCTCCAAGAGGATTCCTTTTATTTTGCTTCTTGTTGAAGGCATATGGGCATGTAGCTAAAGGTTTTTTTTGGCCTTTTGTTCTTGAATTGTGTAAATGTAAGTTTTTATTGTACAATACATGTATCAAATTTCTACCTAAAATGGCACAGGAGTATTTTGGCTATTCTCATCTTAACATATTTTCTTTATTTTATGTGGCGTTTGTTTTTTTACTTAATGTTGAATATATTTGTTGTTTAGTTTAATGCTAAAATAGTACTTAATAGTATTAAGTATTAAGTTTATTTGTTTTTTTAACATTTTTTATTAAATATTAAATAGTTTGTTTTTTATATACTAAAAATCAACATCTTAACATCTTAATCTATTAAGAAAAATAATTATATCATTTAATTGCTATATTGATGAATTAAAGTAAATAAAATTAGTTTAAAATAACAAATAAGAATAATATATTGTATTATTTCTTCTTATTTTTTCCTTACAATTTCTTGAATAACAGGTACAATTAGATAAATTCAAAACATGAATCAAATAAAATTGTTTGATACTTTGTTATTTAAGTAGTAATATGGAACGAATTATAATATAATTATATATATTTATATAATTGCTTAAATAAATTATATATCAATAATAATAATTTTTTAAATTATAAATTATTTTACTATTGATATTAAAAAAAAATTTACATTTATTTAGATATTGATTTAAAACGAAGCTTTGCCCTTCAAATTTATCCTAAATTACTTTAAATAAACATGATTTTTTTTTGTATTTTCTTTAAAAAACTACTAGCTAAGTTAATAAAATTGATTGTCTTATCTATAACAAAATATAAATTTTTATTTCAATATTGTATTTTACAAAATGATTTTTTTAACTTTTATCTGCATTTTTAAAAACGGACAATGGGTTTCTTGACAGCATGTCATTCTTTATTTGAAAATTAAAATTTGTCAATATTGGGTATGTTGTGAAAGTAATGAAAAGGTAGAAGAGTTTAGATAAGAAATTTTTGTCTTGCATCTATATCTTCAAAGGGTTTAAGTCCTCATTTTTATAGGCTCATAATCTTGAATATGAAGAGACAAAAGGGTATAGGAAGGGTCACAAACATTAATGGTAAGGAGGGTTATGGTTTTAGGTAATATGGGGTGGTCATCCATTATTACCATTATTACAATACTCCTTGGATACTCCACCATACTAAGATAATGCAGAATTCTATTGTAAACCTCGTAAAAAACCCTGAGGGAAAAAATGTATCAAAGGAAAACGAGTGTAACATTTTGTAAATCTTAGAGTGATGTTGGACACACTAAAGAAATTGTCTCGTTAAAACCTTGCCAAGAAACCTAAAAGGAAAAACCCGGAAGAAGGAAAAAGTACAAATAAGGTATGTCCATATAAGTAGTAGACTTGAAGATAATACTCCCATTGATGAGTATCAACTTGACTAATCACAAACTAGACGCATCCCGATATCATATGTCAATTTCTTGAATGTTGATGATGGCAAAACTTTGGTAAATAAATCTGCAACATTATCACTCGACCTTATTCGCTTCACTTCAATTTCATAACTCTTCTGAAAGTTCGCGAGCGTTAAAAACTCGCGTAGATACGCCAAGGTTCTCACACCTATAATGTATCCTTCTTTGATTTGTTTAATACACGCAACATTGTCTTCATAAATTGTTGTTGGAATGCTTGTAATCAAAAGTAAACCACATGCATTTCGAATGTGGTGTACCACTGATCTTAACCATACACATTCACCTAATTTTGCTTCTCAGGAGTGCAATTATCTCGCAGTGATTAGATAAGTGGCGCCAAAAGTCCGCTTTAGTCGATCACCAAGAAATCAGATTGCCATCGTAGAATACATGCCCCGTTTCAGAGCCGCCTTATGAGAATCGGGAAGGTATCCAGACCGTGATATCATTTAGAGTTGGTTCCTCTTGAATAAAATAAACCCAAATCTGTAGTCTCGCGAAGGTAACATAAGATATGTTTCATGCCATTCCAGTGTCTTCGAGTTGGTGTGTATCAATCTTGCCAACAAATTAACCGAAAATGCAATATTCGCTCTCAGGTAATCAGGCTAAGTATAGCAAAACACCAATTGCACTAAGATATGGTACTTCTCAGACTGAAGTAGTGCTTCATTTTCTTCTTTGGACTAAAATGATCTTTTCTTAGCATTAAAGAGATCTTAACAATCATTGGAGAACTTAATGGATGTGTTTATCCATGTTAAATTGCTTCAATACCTTTCGACATATGTTGACTGTGGTTAGATTTTTAAGCAATGAGACAAGTGCTAAATTTTGGACATGATTGCGGTCAGTTTCATTCAAGAACTCCACAAAGCACGATCTATTCCTAAATAATTAGGGTTCACGTAAATAATTATATAATTATTTCATTAATTGGCAAAATATGGAATTAATGTGTGGTTTCCTGCTACTCTTAATGTTGTTTTGATCGGGTCAATGACATTAAGGGCAATTAAGTACTCCAGCTGGGTCCCCCGGGCTTAAAACCTACAACACGTTATCCGCAAATTTCCATTGGAGAGAACAAATCATTACAGTTTTACAATCCGTAAGACAAACCTCAGCCTCCATACTCGAGAGAGCTTCAAGCATCGTGATTGCCTAATCAGAATGGATTCGTGTGCATGTCTTCTACAATATTGGTCTTATTTGATCTCTTTTGATTAGTATGTGATTCCTAGTGGTTATGTGGTTTTATTCTCGTATTGGTGTAATAGTAACAAAATCACATCTATGTGCTTTATTCTCGTGTATTTAATCTAACAAGTGGTATCGTGAGCGATCATACTCGATCATTTGATTAATAAGTTAGTATTTGGTGCACTTGATCATAATGTGATTTTTGAAATATATATATATATATTTTGGGAACTCAATTTATGCAAAATTCAAGAATTTTGTTTTGAAATTCTGAATGCATGGCCACACATAATGTGCGTTTTGGGTCAAGGCTGAGTGAGATTCGTGATGATTATTGTGGTTAAAATCTGGTATATTAGGAATTAAACCCATGAATGCCGAATCTGGAAATTTTTTTTTCTGCAAAATTGGCACTAGGGATTTGTTCCCAATAAAGAGACGAGAAAAACCCAACTTGAATCGTCGAAAACGGACGTCGAACGACGGTTATCGACGATCGTGCTGACTTCATCTGGCCAATAACGCAAATAGCACGACCAAACGTTATGTCGCTTGGGAGTGCAATGTCACGCCATGATTATCATTATTATTATTTTCATAATGTCTTCATTAAAGTAATTAATTAATTACCACCTGGAATTACCATTATTATTTTCATAACGCCTAATTGAATTATCATTATTTCCATAACGCCTAATTTAATTATGATGAAGTATGATATGTTTATTTATTTTAGAATTAATTTTTAAATTAATATGTTACCAAAGTAGCCTCTGCTAATTTAATAAATTAATTTTTATAATAAATGAACTTTCATATTCATAGCAGTCGTACCTTCAGCGACGACATTATTTTACGCCGATGTGTGGGTAAATAATAGTCTAAATGTGAGACAAATAAAGTTTTTTAACATGCAAACATTATGTCGATCCAAAGAAAGGCATAATGTTTGGCCGTTATAATTGAGAGTACCGTTTTCAAATTGTTTTTTACGTCCAAAGACTAAATACAATGTTGTGCTTGGTATCTTATTAAGGGGCCCATGTGTATAAATATTTTGTGCTTTAATATATACGTAGTAGTATTAATGGCATTTTGTGTTTATTTTCGTATCTACTATGTCTCAAGTATTTCGCCAATATCAAGAGTATTCCTAAGCTTAACAACTTTGTTAGTTCTGAAGTTAATTTGGCTTTGGTACCGAGTGACACTTGGTGGATAGATACGTGTGTGGACCCTACCCGATCCACTGACCTACGACTCGCTTTAAATGGAAGGAAAAAAATGAAAAGAAAAATGTGGGTTGATTTTCGCAGTTTTGGAAAATCCGGGTCCCAAAGGAGGAACTGCTTTACTTTGGAGTCGCCACTTACTTTTATTTTTTATTTTTAAATGGGGAAAACCAAGTAAGGCAATCAAAACCCCAATGACTCCAAAGATGGAAAAAACGGTCTGGGCGAAAAAAACCAGATTTCTAGGTCCGGGGATCGATTACCTATCGGGGAAGGTACCTCATATGAGGCGCCCTCTAAGCCCGAACTCGGCCCTAATAGTGAATTGGGTATGTAGAGCATACGGTCACAAATCGACAATTTCTTAGGCTAAACATACAACTTAGATCGGACCAACCTCAATCGGTATCTAGCATGCTTAAAAACTCAACCAAAATGGAAAATGGCGCGTACCTGTGGTCCCTGGCCACGCGCTACATCAAAGGTTAGCCAACAAACATAGCAAGCATGCATGACACCCAAACACAAAGCATCCATGTGAAATTCATTACCCAACATTAAAGCACATACCGTATTCTCACCAAGCGCCGATGTTATAATACCAAAAAGCTCAAATGCATCACAAATGTCAAAATCCAAACACCATGTACGCATATGAATACAAATACCAATGCCTAAGCATGTACCCGAGGTCCCTAGCCATGCACAGCATGAATAGGTAGGGCAAATAATACATCATACATCATGCATTTAAAACCAAATATTGGATCCCATACCAAAAGAAAGGAAGCAGTGCTGAGTGCGATGCAGTTTCGGCTTCATTTACTTTAACACACATTCCCTTTAAAATCCACAAATCAAACCACACTTATTAAAGGAAATCCCACATTGCCCACTACCCACTCTGTTCAAACCGAAACTGAACTCGCACCCTAAAGTCTCGCTCTACTGTGCTTCTTAGGCAACTATATACACCATAATATATTCTAGACCAAACATGCTTAAATAGGGGTCGCCATGAGTCACTGGTACAACCTGCTGAATCGGCTTTTCAACAAGTCAAATGATTATAAAATTCTGAAACTTTTTCTGTCCTCACAGACTCAGGAATCTAATAAAATAAACGGAGTGCAATTCCGACTCCGAATGACCAAGAACCAATACAAACAAAGCAAAGTACCTAAACTGCCTTTCCTGAAAACCTAATCTGAATGAACCGAATGATCTGGTTTTCGAACTAGTCCAAATCGTTGAGAGAGATTCTCAAAAATTTCCAGAACCTTCCTAAAGGAGTTAGGAATCTAAAAAAACAAACGGTGATTGATTCTCAGCTCGGATGAGTGAGAACCAACCAAAACAACAAAAACTACACAAACTGCCTTTCCCGAAAACCTAATCTGGCAATGAACCGAATGATCTGGTTTCCGAACCAACCAAATCGTTGAGAGAGGCTCTCAAAAAATTTCCAGAACTTTTATAAAGGAGTTAGAAATCTAAAAATAAACGGGTGATTGATTCGCCGGATGAGGGAGAACCAACCAAAACAACAAAAACTACACACACAAACTACCTTTCCTGAAAAAACCTAATCTGAATGAACCGAATGATCTGGTTTTCGAACCAGTCCAAATCGTTGGAGAGAGGCCTCAAAATTTTCCAAATTCCTTGAGAAGGAGCAGAAATCTAACAAAATAAATATGATTGATTCTTTGCCTGACGAGAGTGGAGTGAACCAACCAAAACAACAAAACTACACAAACTACTTTCCTGAAAAAACCTAATCTGAACAACCAATACCATCTGGTTTTCGAACCAGTCCAAATCGTTGAGAGATTCTCAAAAATTTCCAGAAACTTCCTAAAAGACTCCAGGAATCTAACAAAACAAACGGTGATTACCCTCAGCTCGGATGAGTGAGAACCAACCAAAACAACAAAAACTACACAAACTGCCTTTCCTGAAAACCTAATTCAAATGAACTGAATGATCTTGCTTTCAAATCAGTCCAAATCGTTGAGAGAGACTTATAAATTCTCCAGAACCTTCCTAAAGATTCAGGAATCTAACAAATGAATGGTGATTGATTCTCTTGTAGCTCGGATGAGTGAGAACCAACCAAAACAACAAAAACTACACAAACTGCCTTTCCTGAAAACCTAATCTGAATGAACTAATGATCTGGTTTTCGAACCAGCTCGAAATCGTTGAGAGAGATTCTCAAAATTTCCAGAACCTTCCTAAAAGACCCAGGAATTAAAAATGAAACTGATTTGACTCTCGTTTAGATTATTATGAACTCAACCAACAACAAAAATCGCACAACGCCTTGAAACCTAATCTGAATGAACCGAATGATCTGGTTTTCGAACCAGTCCAAATCGTTGGAGAGAGGCTCAAAAAATTTCCAGAACTTTATAAAGGAGTTAGGAATCTAACAAAAACAAATTGGTGATTGATTCTCAGCTCCGACGAGTGAGAACCAAATCAAAACAACAAAACCACGCAAACTGCCTAGCAAATCATGTTGAACCGGCTTCACGTATGAGCGTGAAAACCCGCCTGTAAATGGTTTCGAGAGAAACTTCAAATTTTGATCAGAACGTATCTAAAGAATAGAGTGGAGAAAGGGTCCATTTCTACCTCCTCACATAAAGACGCTGAAATTATGTTCAAGTCATACATCCTTGAAAAAATCCAGCAAACGTGTGTGTCCGAGCCCTAAGTGTGCCCCTCCAAAAGGTTTCTTTGATCTGATCTCTATGTCTTTTTATGCTAATTCCCACCTCCAGCAATCAAAGCCTCTTCGTTTTTTTCTCCTTCAAGCTTTGGAAAGAGCCCCAATCAGTCTCGGAAATCGCTTCCCCATTCACTCCCCTCCTCATTTCCCATGCAAGCTGAATCTTTTAAGATTTCAGCTTGCTTCACCACCAAGTATCCACATGGATTCATGGTGGGCTGCATGTAACTTAATCCATGGCCCAAAATGGACCCAATAATACGGCCCATGGTCGAGCTTACTATGGGCCCGACCCATGCACGACGGGGCTCCAAAAATGACAAAAATAGCGCCCACACAAGCTTAGTCTGACTCAACCGGCTGAAACCAGCTGCCAACCAGTCCATCCGGTTGAGGGAAAAACGATAAAACTTTGATAGAATGTTCCTTGAAGAATAAGAAGATCAACAAAAACGGGCGCACCATTCCAAGTCCGATGAGGGAGATATGATCGAAACAAGGAGGAGAGTACTCACCAAAATCACCCAAAAAAAAAAAAAAAAAAACAGCGGTTGTATACGTATCGCTCGATGAACCGGGCCAACCGATTAGTCAAACGGGTTGACAAAATTATGAAATTTTATCAACAATTCTTGGAAAAAGGGCGAATCCAACAAAACAAACAAGAATGTACCCGAGTTCCCACAAGGGAGATATGACTTAAACATGCTCAAGTGCTATGAATTCGACATACCCATAAACTCCGATCAGCCGAACCCTTTCGGGGCGCCACTTGGCTTCCTACACGATGCCAATAACCGACACTCGATGACACTCAAGGAAATACATACACACTCAATGGGACTATATACGAGCCTACCCGAGGCTCTGAGAGACCAGCCTAAAGGGCCTAAATGGAAAAGAGATGAGAACAATGGGTGAGTATGACACCCATAGGATAAATGCAAGTGCTTAGGGACAAATCAGGGTCTACAAATATGCCCCTTCAAGAGAGCGACCGAACGAGTGAATCGTGGGAGCGGCGCAAGCGATGAAAAAGTGAAACGAACTCTGAGCGAAGAACCTAGATGACTGAGTCAACAATTTTGTCCCCTTACCTAAGATTAAGGATAACTAACAGAAGTCGCCCGATCAAGTGACTTAAAGAAAACAAGTCACGATGCTCCGGAAGATAAGTGATCCGGACATAATGCCTAAAGATAATGACATCCGGAGGCTGGCGCCTAGGTGAAGATGAGGATGTTCACAAACTCCCGAGAAAGGTCCTGCAAGCACCAAAAATGTTGGATCCCCGTGAGTACCTAAAAGGTAGGATCCGGAGAGTACCTAAATGTAGAACTGGCGAGTAAATTGCAATGTGGGATCCGGCGAGTACGGAAGGTAACATCTCGCAGTACGGAAAAGCGGTGGATCCGGAGAGTACCTGAAATGTAGGATCCGGGCGAGTACCGCAATGCGGGATCCGCTAAGCCGAAGGTAATATCCGGTACTTTAAATGTGGGATCTCGAAAAAGTACTCGTAGCGTAGGATCCTGCAAGTATCGAAATGTGATCCGGGCGAGTACCGTAAATGTGGATCCGGGCCAGTACCGTAAATGTGGATCCGCAAGCAGTACCGTAAAGGTAAAGATCCGCGCAGTACCGTAGCGCGTGGATCCGCGAGTACTGTAAAGGTGGATTCGGGCGTAGTACCGTAAAGGTAGATCTCGGGCGAGTACCAGTAGCGTAGATTCGGGCGTAGTACCGTAGCGCGGATTCGGGCGAGTACCGTGAATCAGGATTCGGGCGAGTACCGTAAAAGGTAGATTCGGGCGAAAATGTAATCGCTGGATTCGGGCGAGTACCGTAAAGGTAGATCCGCAAGTACCGAAATGCGACTTCGCGAGTACCGCTGTGGAATGCGATCCGCAAGTACTTAAAGGTAGATTCCAGCGCGAGTACCGTAACTCGCAGGATTTGGGCGAGAAATGGAATCGTAGATCCGGCAGTACGGAATGCGATTCGGCGAGTACTGCAATGTGGATCGGGCGTAGTACTGTAAATGGATTCGGCGTAGTACTGTAAAGGTGTGGATTCGGGCGAGTACTGTAATCGTGGATCTCGGGCGAGTACTGTGAATCGTAGGGATCCGCCAGTGGTCGGAATGTGATTCGGGCGAGTACCGTAAATGTGATCTCGGCGAGTACCGTAGCGTGTGGATCTGGCCAGTACTGTAACCGCGATCTCGGGCGAGTACTGTGACCGTAGGATCCGGGCAGTACCGGAATGTGGGATCCGGGCGAGTACCAGAAATGTGGGATCCGGGCGAGTACCGGGAAGGTAGAAATCCGGGCGAGTACCGGAAATGTGGATCCGGGCGAGTACCGGAAAGGTAGGATCCGGGCGAGTACCGTAACCGTGATCCGGCGAGTACCGTAAAGGTGGGATCCGCGAGTACCGTAAAGGTGGATCCGGGCGAGTACCGTAAAGGTGGATCCGGGCGGTACCAAAGGTAGGATCCGTGAGTACCGAAGGTAGGATCCGGGCGAGTACCGTAACGCGGATCAGGTGAGATGCTGGAGAACCCGAAACAAGCTAAACGAAGTAAACAAACTCAAGGAAAAGTGGTAGCCCTAGTACGACATCCATGGTCTATCAACAAAATGACTCCGACAAGCCGAAATCAAACACAATCACGACAAAAGGGGATGCCCCATGACAATAGAAAATGCCACAAATGATAAGCGAGAAACCAAGAATCCCATAACAAGATGGAAATAAAGGGGTATGCCCCTGTAGGACAATCGCACAAATGTGACCAAGGGTGAAAGAAAAGGGTTATGCACCCAGACTAGGGTATCAATGCCATGTCAAAATCCCATAACTACACATGTGGTCAAAGCCGTAGAGCCGAAAATACTTTAAATCATTCATTCATGAAAAATCATCCATTTCACCCATAAAACCGCATGGTGGTATGCCCCAAAGCAGTACATCTCGATATGCAAGTGCCTCGATAAAAAAAATTTGAAATAAATTTCTAAAGACCCAATCATCCGAACAAGAGAGTTAAGACAACATATGGTGGTGCACATGCACCCCTATTGAATTGACAAATATCCATGAATCGAATTTCAAATCTTAGAAGCATCAATATAAGAAACTCGCCAGATGTAGGAGCATACTCAAACTTTGATGCCAGCCCTAGGCAAAAACGGCGCCAAGTGTACATGCGCACAGCCACGCAACATGAAAGGATAGGGGTATGCCCTGCCAGTGTGAATGTGTCAAAGCATAAAGCTAATGGGCTATCCATGGTCCTCGACTCAGACATCCGTAATTCGATCATGGACCCGATGCAAGCAAACTCGAATGGAGAAGCACATGTGACCTCGATACTTCCTAAGAATAGAGACCGTCTGACATCCCGTATCAATCGGAAGACAGAACCCGCCCATGTAAAAATGCTTCAAGCAAATACGAGATCTCACGGTTCTGGTGGTCTTTACGACTAACCGTAATGTAGGCCAGAGTGAAAGGTGAATGGCATGACGGGAAACAAAGGCCCAAATACCCAATAAATACGCCAAACCTCAGACGCTGCAATAAGTCAAATATTAAAAGGATCATGAGTGCGTGACCAACCAACATCCGTGAATGAACAATGCGAATGACAAGAGCGCATCAGCGACACGCTAAGAAGGAGAGACGATGATCAATAAGAGAAGAAGACTGAAAAGTGATAAGAAAATGATGAATGGATAAAGCGTAAAAGCCGAAGAAATAAGTCGGGATACAAAATAGGGTAATGTATGACAATGACGAACAATCCCGCCCCAAGAACGCCAAGTCAAAGCAAGTCACTATAAGACGGGAGGTGATGCAGGTAATGATCCAGTGACCTAAAGGCGAAGCAACCCAAACCTCATACCCAATGTGTTACCCAACCATGGAGAAAGATCGCGACAATGCTTTCACTCAACCCTCGTAGGAATAATAAATCTCTCAAACTCCAAATGAGTAACAAATATCAAACAAGCAATTTTTTTTTTTTTTTTTTTTTGCTTTTTTTCTTTTTTTTTTTTTGTTTTTGTTTCGCTTTTTTTTTTTGCTTTTTTTTTTTGTTTTTCGAGCCGAACCTTCAAAGTAGGTGGCTCGAATGCCATACTAACACAATCTAAACTAAAAGAACCTCTCAAACCTCTAAGCCCAAATGGTCCCCTCAACCTAAGAATCTCGATCAAAACCCACAGCTGAATGAAGGGTGTGACAACCCGACTAGTACTTCAGGATGAGCATGTCATCATCATACAAAAGGAGATAAAAGTGAAACAAATAGAGATGATAAACTAGACCAAAGATAGATGGTATGAAGACGCAAAACGGAGTAAGAAAGAAACAAGCAATGATGCGAGAAAGAACAAACAAAGAATGTCACAATGCTCATAATGCTCACATATCCAAATAATAAATGAAAAGCGCACGCGTAGCCCCCAACCCAGTCGTGAAAAGGTAAAGGTCGAATGAAAGAATAGGCTGAACCAAAGCGCGAGGCTCAGCGGCTGGGCAATAGATATATCAATGTGAAGGGTGTGTAATAGGAATATGGCTACTCAAAGTGATGGCCACCCATCCTCTAACCATGATCCACAAGCGTAAACCTCTTCAACCGATCCACATTGATCGCCTCTATGAACTCGGGATTCGTCTAAGTCTCTGTCAACCAGCCGCTCCCTCGAGCCGATCTCTGATGACACAAGGCCCGGCCTCCCACCGGGGTCTAAACTTCTCCTCTAGGATCGTTGATCAATCCCCTGAGGACCTTCAAGACTAGGGTCGCCCTCTGAACTTCCCGGGCTTCAACTTCTAAATGCACTGCTGTCATTTTCCTCCGATAAGCTCCTCAACATGATCCGCCGTCTCAATCTCCTCTCATCCAAAAGGTCGAGCTGATTTATAACTGGGACCCAGCCCACTAATCTCGTATATCCGATGTTTAATGCTACTCTAATGACCCATCTCAATTTCAACAGCACCGCTCCATGCCATATATACCAAAGAATAAGGTGTGCACTCCAAGAAGTAATGAAAAAGATGTAATGATAAGCCCATAATGCGAAAGTGGAGCCCGACCAATCCGAAGTCTCAAACCATCTTCTCAAAACTCTGATGATTCTATTTGCGGTCTCAACTCCGCCCCATTAGTCCTGTGGCCTATGCGTATGATCGATGATGCCTAATACCATACCAACCAATGTATCCACTGGGCCAAATGCTCCTCTATCCGAGATCAACCTACGAGGGACCCTATATCAATAGATAATGTGCGATCCGATGAATTTGGCGACTCGTCAGCCACAATCAGAAGATAAGAAGTAGCTCTCACCCACTTAGTGAAATAATCAATAGCCAATGTGGATGTACTCATGCCCACTAGAAGATCTGGGGGTGAGATCTTCCCAATAACATCACACCACACCGAAACCTATGGATGTGGGCGGCATGAACCTTAAGGTGGCATCGTACTAAGTCTCCGTGCATCTGACACTCCGGACATCTCTATACAAACTGGCAACAATCTTTCTCCATAGTCAACCAAAAGTAACTTCACCCTCATAATCTTACGGCACAAGACGTGGCCTCCCATATAAAGCCATGTGACCCGCATGAAACTTCTCATTACTGGACTGGCAGAGGCGTCCGTATTATTAATAATAACAGCACGTGATCTCCTATAAAGCAATCCCCCTACAAATAATAAACCTGTGGTCAATCGCTCCCAATGCTCTCATATCCTCGATGTACCGCCTCAGATAATCGCCACATGACGTAAACTCCATAAGTATCATGATACCATGGTACCATCCCGATTCTCAATATCTCCAATCAAACAAAGAATAAGCCGTGTGGACCCGTCTCAATAAGTAATGGTCGTGACAATCAATCCCCCGCAGAATCTCAACCACGTGCTAAGGTGGCCAACGCATCAAGAACCCATTCTTCCCTAAAGTGCATGAATATATCTCAACTCTTCAAATCTAGCAACCGCAGTCTAAGTAAGCATGGCAGTGGCCTCGAAGCATCACGAGTCCTCCGCATACTCCCGGGTCTCGGCCAGATAACTAAGTTGGAATCCTCACGGACCTCCAACCTGCTTCCAATACCAAGATCCGCCGCGCCTCAGCCCGTAGCCGCAAGCCTCATACTAACCATATTATCTGGCCAAACCGTGATGACCGTAAAATACTAATCGAACTGGATCTCGGGAATGGATCACCGTGGTGATATCAATAAGATACCAATACCAAACCCACTGAATGGGCGCACCATCGCGGCCAACCGCCATCCTGTACGCCGGTCACAAAACAAATTCGCTTCATCAGGGAAATCATAGTCAATTGGTCTCACATCTGGACACCGGCAAAAAGCCAAATGATCTCGCAACAATGCTTCCTTTACCGATTTCGTGGTCATATATTGAATATCAAACTCAATAGAACCAACCATCTGGGCGAGCCTACCAAATGCAATAGCCTGGCTTCTAACAAATATCTCGCAATGGATCTAATCGAGACTAACAAGATGGAATACTCACACATAGTGCCTAAGTCTCCTGGTAGCCCAAACCAACGCTAAACAGAGGCGCTCAATCATAATGTATTTGCACTCATATTCCAGCATCCTCTTACTCAGATAATAAATGGCTCACTCCTTTCCTGAATCATCGAGCTGAGCTAACATGCATCCCAAAGCTATGTCTCGATAATCGACAAATATAGCTAGGCCGCCTTTGCAGGAGGCACTAAACTGGGAGAAAGTAAACACTTAATCTTCTCAAAAGCACACTGCAATCATCATTCCAAACCGTAGGCCGTCTTTCCTCGAAGACGAAGATAGGCTCGCATATGTCTCGTTAGTTTAGCAAATGAAACGACCGATGTATTATAGTCCGCCTAAAAGCCTCGATCTCTTTCTCTCTCTCGCTCCCTGAGTCGGGTATGTCAAGTATAGCCTCGATCTTCTCTGATCAACCTCCTTTATACCGCCACTAACAACGTGACTCCAACAATTTTCCGTGGTTAACCAAAAGTGCACTTCTCGGGATTCAATCTCAATCAACTGCCCTCGATCCTCTTTCAAAGAATCTCCGTAGCGTCGCTAAGTGATCCGCCCGCCGGACTTCACTATCATACATCCACGTATACCTCAACATCTCTATGCATCATGTCATGGATCAAAGCAGTGGCAGCTCTTCGATAAAATTCCCCGCATTTTTTAACCCAAATGGCATGACCCGACAGCGTATAAGTACCCCACTCGTGATGAAAGAAGTCTTTCCATATCCTCCTGAGCCATTAAACCGGATTATACCTAGAAACCCATCCATGAAGGACAACATAGGTGCCCCGCAAAGGCCGCCAACTAACATATCAATGTGTGTGGGATGTGGAAAATCATCCTGGGTCGGGCCTTATTCAAATCTCGAAAGTCAACACAAACTCTAACCTTGCCATCCTGGGAACAGACCTACATTAGCCAACCACTCAGATACTCAACTACCGACAGAAGCCAACACTAAGTCGCTAATCTCCTTTAACTTGCAACCCATCGAGATAGTCTCCCTCAATTTCTCGCTTAACTGGCCTAGCATGTGGCGTAAACGGGCAAAGGTGACGCCGAACTTATGCGGGGTCAAGGCCTCGCATGTCCTCATAAGACCATGCAAATAAGATCCAAGTATGACCCGAGTAGTCAATCAATCTACTTCTCTCATCATGAGATAGGAAAAGACATCCATCCCCGGGCTGATCCTCGGGTACACCAAAATTCATATCAACTCAGGCTACCAATGGGTAACTTTCCCAGTTCTCTATATCTAATGCGATCCCGAATTTACCACCCAAATGGTCATCCAGGTTCCCACATCATCAACATCGTATACATGTGCCGCGAGAGTCGGTGCGCAATCAAAGAAAATGCCAGGACATTGCCATCACTCGAAAAATACCATGTCATTATTACCATCGAACATCAAAGCGGTGACAAAACCCCATTACAGTGTCAAAAGAAGTTATGAGCGGTCCGCCAGAGCCGACGCTCATCGTAAACTGATCACGAGTAATATCGCAGCAACAAGCCCATCATCATCAAAATTCACATAGAACAAACACATCGAAGAGAATCGAGGCCCTAAAGGGAAACATCCGCATCGCGTCAGTTGCCGATCATGTCCATCAAAGACCCAAGCAAAGCGCCATAAAGTGTCACAAGATCGAATCAATCATGGAAATTCCAAAGTTAGCGTCAAAAGCAAACGGACCCTCGCTGGTCAGATTTCACCGGGAACGGGCAATGATCATGTCCATCTCACCCATGGGCATCGTGAAAGAAGTCACTCCACGCTCATCCCAAATCCAGGTAGATCAGTGGTCGTGATCCTCAGAAAGCACATGGAAAAACATCGGCTCTATCCGCTGATTCGGTAACTGCCACAACCTCGAGTGGCTTGGTGGTTCTCAGACCAAACAGTCTGTCCTAGTAAGCATGCTTTTGAATGCCCCGAATCTCAAATGATCTTAAAAACATGGTCAACTCCCCTCTCAGGCGCGCTACTGGACATCTCTTTGATAAAATAAAGGCCACCAACCGAAAAGTGTACGCGAAGGATAATCGAATGGAATGCCTATTACGCAGCTCTCACTCTCTCTCACGCAAGCAAATGCCATGTGTCGTGCATCATCTCGCCGCTGGGATGTAACCCAAACCATAAGATATGTCATGAATCGTAATAGTAAACCCGCGCACTACCGGCGGCGACCAATCCCAAACTGTGCATATAAGACATGCTCATCATGTTAGCACCAAAGTGTCAGCTTCGCGGTGGCCGATCAAAGACATAGGTACTATGTCTCTATCGTCATCCTCTAAACCTGACAACCCGACTTCATCAAAACAAACCCGGCCAAGTGCAAATCGCTCACCGTGGCTTTATCCGTAGCAACGCTCGTAGGAAAGTGGCGAATATCCTGTTGATCAGACAGGATAATGCGCCCGTATGAACTTCACCTTCCGATGAAGCGAAGATGGTATAGCACCGCTTCATAACCAAGGGCGACCCAAAGGTGTTAAAGGATGACTAATGCTCAAAACCGGAAGAAAGGATATCCTGACTGACCAATCATGACATGTGTAGCAGAGTAGCCCATAACTGCCTCCGGAGTCTGGTCATAAGCTCAACATGGTTTGCAATATGGATGGCCCAAAATCTGACTGAAAAATCCCAAAGCAATGGCAGAACGCGGGATAAACGTTATGGCGAGTCGCCGTCCAACGTGAATCACTAAGACCTCATCGACCAACGCTAACAACATCGCATGGAACAAAGTGGCGAACATATCCATCCTCAAAAACTCATCAATGAAACGACTTACGATGGTTCTGATCCACGTCGTAGGTGATCAATTAAAGGAAAAGATTAACTCTAATCCGACCGGTGAGCCTCGATCAACGCGTTCTATGTGTTGATGAGGCCAATAAGCCCAAATGGAAATGCGGCTCGAAAGCGGTGCGCAGAATCGCGCAAAATCTCACCATCTTCCCTATGAATCTCATCTCATCATCACGCCAAACAGTGTCTATCAACGTGGGTCGAGCTATTCTCCCACCGTAATAATCCAACATCTTTATAAAATGCCCATACTCCTCCCAGAAACGTAATGAAAGGTGTCTGTGGGAGAAAACAAGTTGCAAGTATACTCCTAGATATCATTGTCTGTCTGGGAACACTCATCTCGTGAGTCACCTAAATGGACTGGAGACCCGTCGACCCCGGGTGTATACACTAAACTCCTAGTTTCACGGCAAACCGATCGGGCCGAGGAGCCTCCATCCCATCCTATCATGAATATCTCATCTCTCGAATACTAATCAAATGTACACTCTCGGTGGTGAGGTGCATAAATACAGTGGTCATGAGTGAGTAACTGGTCCCGTAGTCACTACAGATTTTTCCTAAGTCAACCAAACCTGATCAATCAAGTCCTCGAATAGATGCCTCAATGCCGCACAAATATCTCAGATCGCGACCGCTCGATGATGTTAGCCAGCTGAAGATCGGGCCTCAACCGCGGGTAGCCGTGGTGGTGGTCTTGTGGTAATGAACAATCAAACCCCTTCAACCAATCTTCCGAAATGCCTCGCTGGCATCCCGAAGTCAACCGGCCTAGCCGAATTTCTGCGGAGGTGGTGCTCTATACCACGACATGGTACCGCTCCAAGTGGCCTCGAGGTGCCCGTAAACGATATACCGGCCGCGGGTAAATGGATGTAGAAAAGTAGGTCCAACTCTACCAGCGCGAGAATAGTCCACCGACCCCGCCCTATCACCCGGTAAGGAGTGTCTCAAAACTCGTCTCCGAAACGGAGGGGTGACGCGGGGACCCGGCCCCGCTGAAGCCAATGGCAACAACATCCGATGGTCCGGTCCCACTCGGCTTCTTCCCTCGAGTCCGAAGGAAGAGTCCGCCCATATCCTCGGCGCCTCCTCACGCCATGGTGGCCCGAACCAATGATCCAAAGTCCGCTCCGGAAGCCCATGAGATGCTCAAAGTTGCGGCCGGCGACTACGCATAATCATGTCGAGATTCGATCGCATTCGAGGGTCTATCTATAATCAGGCAATCTTTCTCTCCAACGGAGACGAATGAAGTGACCGACTATCCTACCGTCGCAGGCCTCTAACTCTCTCCGGATACATCCACTACTGTGACAAAAGAATATCATTCGATAAACTCCTCGTCCCAAATCGCCCCATGTCCTACTAAGGGTCCAATGATGCAAACCAACGCCGAAAGCGCACCACCGGCCAGCGGAAAAGTACATGATCATCTCAGGCCTCGCCCAATCTGGTGCCCGCGCATAACAAAGGCGTCAAGATGAACTGCAAGAACATGGGTACCACCCCGCGTACCATAATGTCCGCATGCGGAACTCAACTAAAGGTCACACCAAGGTCATCGTGATCACCCCAACCTATAACTCCATCGTAAACACGCAGAGACTGATCCTCGCCTAAGCCTATCGATACGCCCGAGTGTTATCAATAATCAGCTGGGCAGGGCCACAACAGAATGTGGAGGGTCTCACCCGACCATGTAGAACAAAAAAGCTCCAACCTGTGGGGCTGATTGAACCAAAGGCTGGTGGTGGTGGAGGTGGAACCCTGTGGCGGCCCGCCAGTGCGTGGCCACCATGTAAGGGTGGCGAGGTGGAACCGTATAGTCTTCGCTGCATACCGGTCCGTATGATGGTGGTGGTGCAGGAGGCAAGAGCTTCGCGCAAGGTGCTCCTCGAATCGCAATGGTCAGCCTTACGCCCATCAACTTTCGTCCTTGCCCCAATATAGCATCCCTGAGAGATGTCATGGTATTCCGTGAATCTCACTCTAACTCGGGCTTCAAAGTGGAAGGCATCGAGGGTCCATATCTCTATGATCGACGCCCGCGACCGACTGTGTGGATCTCAATCTCTAAATAAAGTCTACCTCCGATCCAAATCCAAGCTTGGAACCTGTGCTCGCTCTTAGTCAACAATCCTATGTGTGTGAAAGGGAAGGTTTCACCCGTGTGTCTATCAATCCGAAAATCAATCCAAGAATGCAACCCCACAATGAACTCTCTAAGGGAACGAATCCGACATGTGACATCAACAAATTTAATCCGATATGTGGCCCCAGCATGCAGGAGCGAGATTCGACATGGTAATACCCAGGGGTAAAGCGGTCAAAAGCCAACAAAGGAAAAGGCAAGTCCTAAAGGCTGGGATTTAATCGCACCCACAAGGATACGCAACCTAAGATCGTAGAATCAACAACTCAAAGTGGCATACCTACCACACATGTATCTACATGAAATCTAAATTGTGGCTATACAGTCTTCATTGCTCCTGACATCCGTCATCTCCATAGTGTCCCATGCATAATTGCTAGAGTAGCCCTTATGTTAGACTCCATTCCAAACCCCTAGCTCGGTCGAAGGTAGACGGGAATGACTTAAACAACATAAGCAATCAACGGTAATAATCGACCAAGACTAGTGATTCAAAGTAAGGGGATGTTACACTTGCCCCACAAACACAAGCAAGAAGCAACTATGCAAGGGAAGGAGCGCCATGTAAAGAAATAATCATGCACAAAGAGCAAGCCTATCACGTAATCTACATAAAACCAATCCCATCTACGCCAAATCAAAAACATATAGCTGTGCACCAAATCAACTACGGGCAAGCACACTGAATCCAACACGGAACAACCAAGCAATAAACAAACCATAAGTGTATGCCAAATACCAACCGATTAAGGGATCATCACCATTCACAGGTAGCCTAACGCCTATCGTCAATGAACCATGCGGCTCCAATATACACAACTCAAGTCTAAGCCTTGATCCTCTTATGAAAAATCCAGATTCTCGGGTTCGATCCCCGCTGGATCGCCAATTCCAGGACCCTACCCGATCCACGAACCGGCGCGACTCGCTTTTAAATGGAAGGAAAAAATGAAAAGAAAAATGTGGGTTGATTTTAGTTTGGAAAATCCGGGTCCCAAAGGAGGAACTGCTTTACTGGAGTCGCCACTTACTTTTATTTTTATTTTTAAATCAAGTTCCGCAGTTAACAAAAACCCCAATGACTCCAGATGGAAATATCATGGTAAAACTAGATTTCTTTAGGTCCGGATCGACAATATTCGAAGGTACCTCATATGAGGTAGTTTCTCCAAGCCCTGAATCGGCTCCCATTAGTGAATTGGGTATGTAGAGCATATGGGTCAGCAAATCACGCCTCTAGGGCTAAACATACAACTTAGATCAGACCAACCTAATCGTATCTAGCATGCTTAAAAAACTCAACCAAATGGCAAATGGCGCTTGCATTCCGTGGTCCTCGCCACGCGCTACATCAAAGGTTAGCCAACAAACATAGCAAGCATGCATGACACCCAAACACAAAGATCCATGCGAAATTCATTACCCAACATTAAAGCACATACTGCTGTCCCTAGCCAAGCGCCGCATAAGAGGTTTCCACAAAGTCAATGACTCATACAAATGTTAAAATCCAAACACCATGTACGATATAATATAATGTAATAATGCCTACATAAAATTCGAGATCCCTAGCCATGCATAGCAGGAATAGGTAGGGCAAATAATACATCATACATCATGCATTTAAAACCAAATATTGGATCCCATACCAAAAGAAAGGAAGCAGGCTGAAAGGAGGTAAGTGGTTTGCTTACTTTAACACACATTCCCTTTAAAATCCACAAATCAAACCACACTTACAAATCCCATTACTGCCCACTACCCACTTTGTTCAAACCGAAAACTGAACTCGAATTCCCAGCCCGCCCCACAGTTTCTTAGGGCAACTAAGAGCACACCATAATATATTCGGGACTGAAACATGCTTAAATGGGGCTGCTCCATGCCGTTTCGGTAATAACCGGGTTGAATCGGTTTTCAACAAGTCAAAAGATTGAGAAAATTCTGAAACTTTTTCAGAAAAATCCCCGCCAGACTCAGGAATCTAATAAAATAACTGAGTGCAATTCGACCGAATGACCAAGAACCAATACAAACAAAGCAAAGTACCTAAACTGCCTTTCCTGAAAACCTAATCTGAATGAACCGAATGATCTGGTTTTCGAACCAGTCCAAATCGTTGAGAGAGATTCTCAAAAATTTCCAGAACCTTCCTAAAGGAGTTAGGAATCTAAAAAACAAGCGGTGATTGATTCTCAGCTCGGATGGTGAGAACCAGCCAAAACAACAAAAACTACACAAACTGCCTTTCCTGAAAACCTAATCTGAATGAACGAATGATCTGGTTTCGAACCAGTCCAAATCGTTGAAGGCTCTCAAAAATTTCCAGAACTTTTATAAAGGAGTTAGAAATCTAATACCACAAAACAAGCGGTGATTGATTCTCAACTCGGATAGTGAGAACAACCAAAACAACAAAAACTACACAAACTACCTTTCACAAAAACCTAATCTGAATAGACAGATAGTCTGGTTTTGAACCAGTCAAATCGTTGAGAGAGGCTCTCAAATTTTCCCAGAACTTTTATAAAGGAGTTAGAAATCTAACAAAACAAACGGTGATTGATTCTCAGCTCGGATGAGTGAGAACCAACCAAAACAACAAAAACTACACAAACTGCCTTTCCTGAAAACATAATCTGAATGAACCGAATGATCTGGTTTTGAACCAGTCAAATCACGTTGAGAGGGCTCTCAAAATTTTACAGAACTTTTATAAAGGAGTTAGAAATCTAGCAAACAAACGGTGATTGGTTCTCAGCTCGGATGAGTGAGAACCAGCAAAACAACAAAAACTACACAAACTGCCTTTCCTGAAAACCTAATCTGGATGAACCGAATGATCTGGTTTCGAACCAGTCCAAATCGTTGAGAGATTCTCATAGAATTTCCAGAACCTTCCTAAAGACTCAAGGGAATCTAACAAAACAAACGGTATTTGATTCTCAGCTCGGATGAGTGAATATAAAAACAACAAAAAAACTACACAAACTGCCTTTCCTGAAAACCTAATCTGAATGAACCGAATGATCTGGTTTCGAACCAGTCATCGTTGAGAGAGATTCTCAAGAATTTCCAGAACCTTCTAAAAGACTCAGGAATCTAAAAAAACAAGCGGTGATTGATTCTCAGCTCGGATGGTGAGAACCAGCAAAACAACAAAACTACAAACTGCCTTTCCTGAAAACCTAATCTGAATGAACTTGAATGATCTGGTTTCGAACCAGTCCAAATCGTTGAGAGAGGCTCTCAAAAATTTCCAGAACTTTTATAAAGGAGTTAGGAATCTAACAAAACAAACGGTGATTGATTCTCGTGGATGAGTGAGAACCAACCCAAAACAACAAAAACTACATAAACTGCCTAGCAGAAACTGTTGAACCCGACTTTCACGTATGATGAAAACCGGCTCAAATAGTTGAGAGAAACTTCAAATTTACATTCAGAACGTATCTTAAAGAATAGAGTGGAGAAAGGGTCAATTTCTTACCTCCTCACATAAGGCGCTGAACAGAAACCAAGCTATACATCCGGAAAAAAATCCAGCAAGCGTGTATACGAGCTGAAAGTGTGCCCTCAGGTTTCTTCTTTTTGATCTGATCTCTATGTCTTTATGCTAATTCCCACCTCCAGCAATCAAGCCTCTTCGTTTTCTCCTTCAAGCTTTGGAAAGAGCTGATCAGTCTCGAAATCGCCCCATTCCTCCCCTCCTCATTTCCCATGCAAGCTGAATCTTTTAAGATTTCAGCTTGCTTCACCACCAAGTATCCACATGGATTCATGGTGGGCTGCATGTAACTCAATCCATGGCCCAAAATGGACCCACAATACTGCCCATGGTCGAGCTTGAGCTTATGGGCCAGACCCATGTGCGATTTGGGCTCGAGCTACAAAAAACAGCTCACACAAGCTAGATCAGGCTAACCGGTTGGACAGTTGCCAACCGGTCCATCAGGTTGAGGAAAATTATGAAACTTTGATAGAATGTTCCCTGAAGAATAAGAAGATCAACAAAAGCGGCGTACCATTCCAGAAGTCGGATGAGGAGATATGATCGAAACAGGAGAATTACTCACCAAAATCACCCAAAAAAAAAAAAAAAAAACAGTGTTGTATACGTGGCCTTACTGATGGAGTCAAATAGATTAGTCAAGCGGTTGACAAAATTATGAAATTTTATCAAATACCTCCTTGGAAAATAAGAATCCAACAAAACAAGCGATGAACAATTACGAGGATTCGGACAAGGGAGATATGGTGAAAGCAGGCTGAAATTAACACGAGATTTGACATACCATAAGCTCAGATTGAAATTTGAACCACCAGGAAACCCTTTGCTACGTAGTGTGATGCCAATATAGCGACACTGCGATGACACTCCGAGTGAAATACATACACACTCGATGGACCATATACGAGCCCAGGAGGCTGGGAGAAAGACTGAGCCTAAAAGGAGGGCACAAATGGTGCTATATGAGAACAATGGGTGAATTATGACACCATGGGATAAATCTGGTCTTAGGGACAAAATTGAGAGATTACAGCGGGGCCACTGCTCACATAAGTGTCCTTTGTGCGAGGGCTTGCCACTCGGGCGTACGATTGATGGTGAAGATACATCTATACGGGAAGTAGCAGAGCGGCTCAGAGTCTGGTTATTAGGACATTCGGCTTATGTTATGAGGCCCGAGTGTATGAGAATTCTATTAGACTTATGCTCGAGTTGTAGACCGAGATATTTAGTTTTTCCTAAGTCTTTCATCTCAAACTTATCTTCAAATATGTAGCTGCTTTTGTGAGCTCTTCAGGAGTCCCAAATAAATTTATATCATCAACATATAATGTAAGGATAGCAAATCCTAAGTCTGATGTTTTTTATAAAAACACAAGGGCATATAGGATTGTTAATATACCCATCATTGATCAAATACTCACTCAGACGATTATACCACATTCTTCCAGATTGTTTTAAGCCATATAATGATCTTCTCAACTTAATTGAGTACATATTTCATGGTTGTGATGTGTTTACTTGAGGCAACTGAAATCCTTTAGGGACTTTCATATAAATATCATTTTCTAGCATACCATACAAATATTCAGTAATTACGTCCATGAGACGCATGTCTAGTCCTTCTGAGACCAACAGACTAATTAAATATCGAAACGTAATAATATCCATCATAGGTGAATACGTTTTGTTATAATCCAATCAGTCTTTGTGAAAAGCCTTATTGCCCGCAGACGTGCTTTGTATCTAACAATTTCATTTTATAATTACGTTTCATACAAACACCCATTTGTAACCTATAGGTTTCATCATTGGGTGTTAGGTTTCTGAGGAGCCCAAATACTTTGCATTTTGCTAGAGTCCAATTCTACTTGGATTGTTTCTTTCCACTCTGACCAATCATGTTTACTGCAACATTCATCGACATTGCGTGGTTCATGATCATCATCTTCTTTTAAAATTTAAGCCCAGCTCTTTGCCAAAGCAAAATGCCTCATTAATAACCACTTTTATGCGGTCCCTACAATTCCCAGGTGGATGCATAATTTATGTTTATCATTTACGAGTACTTGTGCATCTTCATGATTTTGTATCTCTTTAGGGACTATTGCCTCTTCAAGGGCATGTGTCACTTCAATGGCACTTTCCTCTTCGGGGGTTATGATTTTAGAAATTGTGGGAGTAGCCTGCTCTTCAGGAGTGCTATTTTCTTGAACTAGGGTTTATTTGCCCTTTATTTTCCTCTTCCGGGGAATTAAATCTTTTGAACCCAAGGGTCGACCACGCTTCAGGCTTGTCATAGATGATTCATTAGTTGTCATAATAGTAGTTTTTCCAATTGGTATATTGATCCTTGTTGGTGTGTTTGCAGTTGGTATATAGGACTTGGTTACTTTAATTAGTTGTATCTGTAAATGCATCAGGCAATTGGCTGACAATCTTCTAAAGATGAGTGATTCTCTATACTTCCTTGTCACATTGAGCAGTGCACAGGTTGAGATGAGACATGGATGATGCATTCCAAATAATTTCACGTCGTTCCTCTTTTGGTAGCTTATCTCCCCCTAACGACGAGAATTTGACCTCATCAAAATGGCAATCCGCAAATCTTGCTCTGAAAGCGTTCATGTCAAGGACCAAGATACTTGATGATTGATGGTGAATCAAAATCAATGAATATTCTGATCGGCGTTGAGGACCCATTTTTGTCTTTTAATGAATGTAACCTATTTGAATTATACTGGCAGTTTTTTCGAACATGTTTGAGGTATAATAAAAATAATAGTATATTTATCAGAAATAAATTAAAGATAAAATAAAATAAGCAAGAATTTGGAATTAATACAACAGTTATGGGTAAATTAATAAATTACCAATTCATGACTCAAGGGTCATAATTTAATAAGTTCATATGTCAAAGTAGGATTTTGATAAATTGAATGAGAATAAAAGCGAAAGGAGGACCAAAGTAATAAAGAAAGATATTAGAATAAAATAAGGAAGAAAATTATGGAAGAGACAAGTGGCTTGAAGGAAAGAGGAGGAATTTCCTCTTTGGAAAGTGAAATAAAAGGGATAAGACGAATAGGAGAAGACCAAAAGAAATATCTCATTTTGGTCTTAGAGAGAGGGAGAGAGCAAAAGCCGGAAGAAAGAAGAAGAAGGAAAAGAAAAAGAAAGAAGGAAAAGGAAAGAAGATCACAGGTATGGGCTGTGAATATTTAATATGAATACATGTCTTGGGTTGTATAGAACTATGAGTATAGTTACGTCTAAAAACTATGGGAGTATGGAAATCTAGTTTTGTTAAAAGTTTAGATACATGGTTTAGAACCCTCTATCTTGTGTATGGTTTGGGTTTGGGAACTCCTAAACTCATTTCGTGTAGGGTTGAGTTGAGAAGAGCTCTAAGGCTCCTAGATATGTGTTTTGAGAAGGGTCTAGTTGCAAATTGAAACCAGAAATTCCCAATTTTCAAGTAGATGCAGTAGCCGGATCTTAGAAAGGGTTTTTGGGTCAGAAATACAGGTAATTCGGAAGTGAGTCCTTCTAGTAAATTATAGCCACGTCAATGAACTTGATGTTAGGCTTTTGAATTTCTCAATTCGGACCCACAGTGGAGCTAAGTTATGGTCTTTTACTCTGAGCAGTCAAATGGGCGAGTGGTCAGCCATAGAAGTCGTCAAGCCGGAGGTCGTGAGGCCTCGTCTGGAAACTCAACTAGTCATGCAGAGCTCAGCTCTCATGTAGAGCTCGGCTAGATCTTGTAGGCTGCTTCGTCTGGAAGCAACTCGTCCAGTGGAGCTCAGCTCGTCGTGTAGAGGCTGGGCTCGTCACTTGATTGACTCGTCGGTTCGGGTCGGCTCGTCAGGCCGACTGCGCGACCTCCAGCGGAAGGTCATATCTCCTTACGTTTGAGACTCCGTTTGGGTGTTCTTGGACTCTATGGAAGCCCATTGAGTCAAGAATGAAGTATATGCCCTGAGGAGGATGTGGGTATCAGACTGAGGTGTTAGATTGATCGTCACCTTCCAGTTCCAACTCGTCGATTCAAGATGATTCGTCGGGATTTGACCATGTGACCTCCAACCGGAAGGTCATAACTCTTTAAATTCGAACTCCGGTCGGGTGTTCTTGGACTCTATGGAAAGCACATTGAGTCAAGAATACATTCGCCTATGCCTGAGGAGGCTAGAATGTCAGACCGAGGTGATAGACCAGGATTTACCGAGGTCATCTCAGCTCATCGATTCCAGTCAACTCGTCAAGGTTGACTACGCATGACCTCCAACTTCGGAAGGTCATATCTCCTTCGTTAGAACTCCGATTCGGGTGTTCTTGGACTCTATGGAAAGTCCATTGAGTCAAGAATACATTCATATGCCTGAGGAGGCTAGGAGATGTCAGACCGAGGTGATAGACCAAGTTTACCGAGGTCATCTCAGCTCGTCAGTTCAGGATTTGACTACGTATGACCTCCAACTTCGGAAGGTCATAACTCTTTTGTTCGAACTCCGATTCAGGTGTTCTTGGACTCTATGGAAAGCCCATTGAGTCAAGAATACATTCATATGCTGAGGAGGCTAGGAGATGTCAGACCGAGGTGATAGACCAAGTTTCTTAGAGTCGTCTCCTTCATCGATTCAGGATTTGACTACGTATGACCTCCAAATTCGGAAGGTCATAACTCTTTTGTCCGAACTCCGATTTGGGTGTTCTTGGACTCTATGGAAAGCCCATTGAGTCAAGAGTACAGCCATACCTATTATGATAAAATTGGAACTCATATTAGGTCCATAAATAAGGAAAAGATAGCCGAGATATGAGCAAATAATAACATAAGTAGCTTTGATATGGGTAAGTCAATTGGAATACATGATAGAAAAGATAGATATGAACAGAAATAGCAACATAGTAGATTTGATATGTAAAGAAATATAGAAGAAAAGAAGAATAAATGATCGTTCAAGGCCGCGATATAATTGTATATTGCCTAAGGCCAGGATATTGAATGACAAGACATATATGATCAGTGTACCCTCCTACTAGTCTTTCGGCCTTCTATCACGTGGGCGGGGCACGTACATATGATTAGTGCTTTGGCACGTATACATGATCGATTAGCCTGCCAGCTCACGCTGGAGTGTTCTACACTTCTGTACGTGGGCGAGGCACGTCTGCATTACTGTGCGTCTTGTACCTTCGGGTATATATTGTCACCAGAAGTCTCGTTCATTCTTTATCTCCGGTCCCAGCGAGCGAATGTTTACTCGTCTTATATCTGAATAAGAAATGATAAAAAGATAAATAGTTTGGACATGAAGGAATTTTTTAGGGTATTTAAGAAGAAGTCTAGGTTACTGCACTCCATGGGAATAGAAACCGAGTTTGATAAACACAAGTAAAGCGTACAAGTATAGAAAAATGTATAGAGTATATGTCATAAGATAAGATAGACTAATAAAGTATATGAGAATAAGTAACAAGATATAAGATGTTACCAGGAATGAATACATGTACACGAATGATAAGCATGTATGAATATAAGAATGAGTAAATGCATGCACGATGATAGGTTATATGCAAATGCTATATGCTAATATATGATGGAATATGAGTAGCTAAAACATGAACGAAATGTGATATAGAATAGACATATATGAAATGATATATATGTATTATAGAGAAATATGTGAACCGTAATATGAAGCTACAGATATGAGAACGAATGCAAACTAAAGTAATGATGGTATATATTGCATAAGCAATCATGATAACAATAGTTAATCATGCTTATGAAATATGCACAGAAAATGTAATAACATTGATTGTATGCTTAGAACCTGGTAGAGGGATAGGTAGGCATGCCTATAGGGAAGATCTGATTGATGCGTATAAGCGGTCTCGAGGGCCCCGGGTTTGAATTGATGACATAGATCAGTTTGGATCGAGGTGGCCACAGAAGGGTCGCCACAGGCGCCTCGGGGCCCTCGCGGATAGTCAGCGTGCCGTGCGGTGATGATACCTTCGGTATCATATTCTAGAGCGAGTCAGCGTACCGTGCGGTGATGATACCTTCGGGTATCATATTCTAGGGCATGAGTCAGCTGTTTAATGCAGTGATGATACCTTTGGGTATAATAATACCTTGGTATATCTTTGGTGCAACCGAATTTTTAAACCGATTAGTTCCGTATCAGCTAAGGTTTATGCGAGGCATGAAACACATAAAACAAATGAAATGAAGAGAATATATGATAGATTATGAGAAGCATATGCTATTTATCGTGATGAAGTATACGATTACAAGTACGAAGCAAAGTGTCAATGACGAAAGTACTGAACAAATGCGATCTGGGAAAGAAAGTAATATAGAAAGTATAACGAGGAAAAGCAGTATATAGAAAATAATACATAGCTTGATTACACAGGAAGTGAACATAACAAATGATATAGTCTATAACCATAGAAAGTCATATACGATATGAATATATGATAGGCATACACACAAATGTGAGATGGAACATGCTAGGAACACACAGTAAATGCATAAGTGCTAAGAGCGATAGAGATAGAAGTAGAAGATGACAAGCACGAATACGAGTAAAAGTATAGATAGGAGATGTAATGAGCCAGAAAACATGTAGGAAAGATTGATATGTAATAGGAATGTAAAGATGATAAGTAACCAAAGTTATATGAATATGTATAGATATATGAAATGCATGTAAGCTTGAGATGATCTGCTGGTGGTTTGTCCATACTTATGTTCCACTAAGGCGTAAAGCTTATGCAATTTAATCAGGTG
Source organism: Tetrastigma voinierianum (assembly GCA_016808115.1). NCBI lineage: Eukaryota > Viridiplantae > Streptophyta > Magnoliopsida > Vitales > Vitaceae > Tetrastigma > Tetrastigma voinierianum. Next base: position 60,818 of record JAEQBH010000939.1, read on the forward strand.
TAGGTACGAAGCGAGAAGACAGGATAGAGGACCAGGACATCATTAGAGCCGAGGCCGGTTCGGAGATAGGTGCTCAGCCTTTGCCCGCGATCTCGTTTGTATTAGAAAAAAAATGTGCATGTATAGTAAATGAGATTTCAGTATATGTATATAGATGTTGAGAGACACCACTCCGGTGGTAGTTCTTTTATATATAAAAATGATTTTGTTATTGAAATTGTTTGTATAACTCACAGGTACAAGTTCAGCTCTGAGAAAGAACAGGTCAATGAGTCCCAGTATATAGTCTCGCACCCGGACTCGGTTCGAATCCGCCATACGGGTCGGATCGGGAATGGGGGCGTGACAGTGAAGGTGCAATTGGAACTTGTACAGTGCATCCAAACACTCGTAAATGGGAAAGATTTGGAATTTGACCAAGTACCAATTGAAATGGTGATTGTTGGTGATTAGCGATCGATTCGAATCTTGAACCAATCTTATGACATGTAGAATGGCGATCCCGAAGCATAAATAGGTAACTTTGTCCTCATAGAAGTAAGGTAGAGCAATTAGTTGGAGTTGTTTTGATAAGGAAACTATGCTAAGCCATTACGTGTATAATACATGAGCAATCGGATGTTCCACCTCAATTCAAGCGACATCTGATAATCATGAGGCTTTAGATATAAATTCACTAGCATTATCGAGGCGGATCTTCCTTGATTGGATAATCGAGAAAAAATGTGCTTGTAACCTTATGATCACGAAGCGAGAGCGACAAATGCAACATTGCGGGTAGATAAAAGCAGACATGTGACCATCGAGAAGAGGCATCTATTAGCACCATGAAATAGCGAATGGTCCACATAGTGGATGAATTGGTCCACATATATCCCCTTGGATTCGTTCCAAAAATGTTGGGGATTTAACAAGGACTTTTGTATGGGATGAGTGCAACAGACTTGACTTGGCGTTGCATGGATAGTCGCATGAATCTTATGGTTGACTTTGTGGATGTCGTGTGGTACAAATAGTCGCCTCATCATTGTTGACCCCAGGGTGCCCAACTCTATCATGCCAAAACATAAAAATATTTGGGTGAGAAACTACATTCTGTCCTGCATATTTAATTCAATTGTTGTTATTGTGGTATAATATAATCCTGAAGAAAAAGCAGGTAATTTTTCTACTACAAGCTTCTGGCTTGAAACAATATGAGTAATGCATAAATATTCTTTATTATTGTCATATGTAGTCTCAATATGATATCCATTATGATGTATATCTTTAAAACTTAGTAGATTTCTTCTAGATATGACTGAATATAAGGCATCGTTAATATGGAATATCGTGTTACATGGTAACATAATAGCAAGGATGAAAATACCGGTTTCGATAGATATATCGGTACTTGGATTTTACGGATATATCGGAGATATATCGGTGGATATTTTTACATGAATATCGATATATCGGAAATTAAACTGTTGTGATCAATCCATAACCGTTGGATTAAGTCAGGATTTCAAATCTAGCCATTTAAATATATCTCCGATATATCGGAGTATATCCCGAATATATCTTGATATTTCTGAGAAAATTAAACTAAACGGCGTGCGTGCCACGAACTGATAATTTCCATGTGATATATCGGTCCAAAACCAATATATCGGCGATATATCAGTCATCGCCGATATCGTGTCGAACATCACTTAGATGCTCCGGATATATCGAATATATCAAATGAATATATCGGATATTTTCATCCCTGCATAATAGTGGCTCTTCCGGAACCATCAATCAAGTCTGCAGGACATGATATTGTATTTACATTAGCTTCAACTAATGTTATGTAATAAAAATATTTTTGATCCCGAAGAATTGTATGAGTAGTAGCACCATCTGCTAGACATATCTCTCCACCATTTATCTTATGTAGAAACGATCAACACAAGAATCCATACCTTAAAATAAAATATATATTAAATAAATTCAAATAAGCATTGTGTTCAAATAAATAAAGAAAAAGACACACTAAAAAAAACTCACGAAACAAAAATGCATAAAACATCCAAAGACAATAAAAATATTAATTGATGTGGACATTTCCATCACCAATTAAGTGATCAATTTTTTCATTTGGATCTTCAAAAAAATCTGAAACATTAAGATGAGTAATATCCACCGGATCGTCACCATTAATTAAATTTGTTTCTATTTTCTCTTTACCTTTCTCATTGAGTGAGGTTTGGTAAAGTTTAACTAAATGGTCAGCCGTATAGCATGTACGTGACCAATGCCCCTTCATACCACATTTATAACATTTATTTTCATAATTTGCAGGAGGCTGAAATTGTTCTTTCCCTTGTCGTGCTATATTGTTAACACCACTTATTGTGGTTTTTTGTGATATTGATATGACCTCCCCGTGATTGATAATTATTTTGACCACGGCCTCACCCACGCCAATGACCACTACCACAACCACGACCACGGCTACGGCTACTACCACGACCACTAGATGATCTGGCATTCACTTGGGATAGATCTGCGAGCCGGTTCAGGCGTGATTAGTGACCTGTAGTAACTTGACTCATTTATTTTTCAGCCCGCAGACATGAAATTAATTCATAATATTTTGCAAACCTCGCTCTCGATGTGCATTCGAGGAGCACATTGGCGCATGTGTGGAGTATGTTTTCCAACATATCGATTCGATTGATTTCTCTCCACTTAATTACAATTTAGAGTTGATTTTGAAAAGTACAGAATTATATTCTACAACTGTTTTGAAATCCTGCAACTTTAAGTGCATCCAATCATAACGGGCTTTAGGAAGTATAAATGTCATTTGGTGGTCATATCTTTCCTTTAAATTTTCCAAGGACAAGGGTCCTTTATCGTAAGATATTCATTTTTCAAGCCCTCATCGAGGTCATGTGAGAAGAAAATCATTGCCCCTTCTTTAATCTGGCTAGGATGCGATTTTTTCTTGAATTGTATTGTTAAGATTCATAGCAGTAAGATGGATTTCAGCATCGAGGATCAAGATAAATAGTTTTTCCCGGAGATATCAAGAGCAACAAACTCAAGCTTCGTAAGATTCGACATTCTTGAATTTCTTAAAATAATTTGGTTAGAATCTTGTGTTTGGTTAGAACTTCGTGTTGATAACGTGTTGTGAAAGTAATGAAAATGTAGAAGAGTTTAGATAAGAAATTCTTGTCTTGCATCTATATCTTCAAAGGGTCTAAGTCCTCTCTTTTATAGGCTCACAATCTTGAATATGAAGAGACAAAAGGGTATAGGAAGGGTCACAAGCCTTAATGGTAAGGGGGGTTGTGGGTACCATGGATTTTGGCCCAGCGTCTCTACTCAAAAGGCCCAAGCATCCCTACATGAACTCGGATCTAGGCCTGAAGTCTAGCTTGTGGGCTATTCGATCACATAAAAGGCCCAGGCACGCCCTCTTCTAGCTGGCTGCCATCTTTAGGAAGATGGCGGCGGTGATTTCTCGGGCGATCCACTTTACTGACTTGAGCATATCGCAGCAACCTCAAATGCGTAACCGCTCTTCAGATGATAAACCAATCCTTGAGGTGGAAGACTCGGACAACTTGGTTATCCAAAAGGAAAAAAGGTTGACGCGCAAGTGAAGTGTTTGCCTCCCTTCTATTTCGGAAACCAATCACCCACTTTCCATAAAAAGTGGATCATCATCATTCTTCATAAATAAGGGAGGTAATGCTAACAAAAAGGGTATGTGAAAATATACGTCTGCAAGACTGACATTTTTAGTATACTGTCTCTAACTAACCCAAGCATCGGAGAATGGCCGACGCACACCAGTTGGTACCTTGTGATTAGGTACCCGCAGTAGGGTGATCTGGAATCAACAAAAAATTTATATCTAGGGTTCCTACTTGCCGTAGCAAAGCTAATGCGATATAGTGGCCCTAGGTCGAACTGGGGATGGTTTTCTTTATGCTAAAAAGTCCGCAGTTGATTGAAATTGGTGTTTCCACTTTGGATTTGGGGTTTTGGTAGAAAGCAGGTAGGGTTGATGGCTTGTAAAACCGCAGCGTAGAAATAAAAAGTGTAAGAGCTCCTTGAAGTTTCGGACCACTAGGCTTAGGGTTCTAAGGTAACTGTAATGTCCTCGGGTCCTTTTCCTCGCGCCGGGGAGAATGACCTATAGTCATTTCCTGAGTCGGATCTAGGTTTGGCTATAAAAACTTAACCTTAAAAGTTTCCTTCCTATTATACAGCATTTATGACCCATTAATGTTTCAAAGCAGTTAGAACCATCCGTTGGATCTAACTGCCCGGGAGCTAATAAATGGCAACTAATTGAGCATCGGTGGATCTAGCGATAAGTATCCGAGGCCTCGAAAAGAAGCTTGCGAGTACTAGCCACTCGAGGTAAATCACAGGGATTCAAACTCATGTGTGAGATGCAGAAACATAAATGATAATAGATGCCTGCGTTGATAACAGAGGACAGTGTATTACCTCAAACCTTTAACCCAGCGGTCCTCCTCTTCAAGTATAAGGGAGGTTTAGCCAAGCATCCCTTGAGTTGTCATCCTCAAAGGGTGTTTGGCAGGTGAGAAAATGCAAGAAGGGAGAAAGTGATAGAAAATTGCACAGGCAGGAAAGCTGAAAGCTTTGGAGCCAATTTTATTGATAGACGGAAGACCCCTGTTACATGAGCTTGACTGAGCTTATTTAGTGCTTAGAGTTAAGGAAATTACATAAAAGTATGAAAGAACAAAAATTACATTAAGGGCATTTTGGTAAAAAGCCCTGAAATATAGTAAGCTGATTATCTGACATATAGGGCAACTGCGAAATTTTTGCAGCATTACCAAAATTCACGCTGCTCTTCTCTCATACGCATTTAGCTCCAATTATACGATTTGCACATACAGCTTCGAGTTCGGCTCGGGTTCATCGTATTTGAATCGACATGAAGAATATGGTGTAATTGGAATGCAAAACTACAAAACTATCCACAAAATATGATCAATAGTATAGTCGGGACCTTAATGTATCAATTGGGTTATTTAAGTTGATTAGTACACAAAAAGTGCTTAAAACCTGCAATAAACAAGGCAAATCAACCTTGTTGGAGCCTTAATCATAACATTTGTTTGCGATTCTTCTTTGCCCCGGGTTCATGCCACAGACGAAGACTCTGAGAATTCGAGAGACCACAATTGGCGTCATCTTTGGGAATGATGAGTAAAAAGTTGTATCTGTAACGTGCGAGGCTTCGTCGACTATCAAGCGATCCCTCACACCTCGAAGAATAGGTAGTTCCTGCTCATTCATCCAGTTCGTCGGATCCTGTCGATATGGCCAACAATCCAGCAAACCAGTCCCTCGAAGACTAGTTCCTTTGCTAGCGTCAGGATATGGAGACGAAGCAGGAAGAATAGGCCAGACATATGGCTAAATTGCGAGCCATCTTGCGACCGTTTGCGGCAAGAAAGCGATCCTGCTTTCGTCTAGAAAAGATTGGAGTTGAAAATGCCAGGGAAGGCGGCCACCTGCACCCCAGTTAAAACAAAATAAAGCGAGGAGCTTATCAGGCGGGCGACAATGATGCAGCATGGACGATGAGTTATCTTCTGGTAGCTCTCAGCTACGATCTACCACCCAAAACGGCGTGGAGGGCGGAGAATCGAGGAAGAGGCCCCGATGCGGATTCAACGATGCGCCGAGTGGCATACCTCGTGAAATGCGGAGAAAATTCAACGAGAGAGAGGGCGACAGTTAAACAAGCCACGAGAATATTCCTCATTAGCGGAGAGCGTGGCATCGTCACTTAAGTTCGTGTATCCTACGCCCAGTACGCACCGGCCAGTACATACACGCACCCGCTAGTGTCAGGGGGACGGCCATCTTATCTCCCCGTTAGATTGACTACATCTTAAGCTACGAGCCGCCGTGTGGCTTTGTCATTCCGTCATTTGCCATGTATGATGGCTCCTTTGGCAAATATGACCATTGCTTCCGCCAATCGAGCGATGATACTTTCGTGCGGGAGGCAGCGCTATTATGCAAAGTGTTCCTTACCGGCGAGAGGGCACGCCTGGCAGTTCCACAAACTCCCGCGGAGATCTATCAACTCATTAAGTGAGTTATGGGCGGCATTTGTTTCCCAGTACCTGTGCTCAGTTTGACAAAAGGGAAACATCAGTTCTTTACAAACCATTTTCAAGCGGGAAGATGAATCAATACGTGATTTGGGATTTAGGGGGGCGTCCAACAATCGATTCATATAGTATGGATGCGGTCTCAAAATTTTTGAAGAAGGAGCTTTGGTAGTACACCATTCTTCCACGCCACGCTATCCTAGATCCGCTACGACAATGGAGAATTTATCTGAGACGGCGGACAAATGTTGACAACTGGAGGATAATGTCAGGCACCTCCCGAGTGTGATAGTCACAACCTTGAACGGCTTAAGCGGCCACTAAAGGTCAGCCTGAACCAAAAGGGAGTAAGAACTAGAAATGCTCACGAGACAAATCAGAGAGAAAAAGGGAACCCCACGGTTTACCCCTCTGAACATCTCGTATGACAGACTTCTTTCGCTCATCCAGGATCACCCCGACTTTAAATGGCCCACACCCCCGTTCGATCAGGATCACTTCGCATGGCTTAGTCAGCGAGGTGTGACTGCAGACCATAGGCCTGAGACCAACCGATGTAGCTTTGAAGTTTATGGTGGAAAAGGATCATCGAGCCCGGCCGCCTCGGGAGATATGTCAGGAGGCGGTCGACTATAGTAAGAGGTGGCCCCTGCGGTCAAAGGAATGGCGGCCGGCGCAAGCTCGCTTGAACCTCGGCTACCATCAACTATACTAGAGCGGCTCGGCGGCTTGATCGATATCGATCTAAGCTCTAGAAGAAGAGGGTGTGCGCCTGACCACCGTCGTTTCCGAGGATAAAGCACATCCACGCCTCGGGCAGCCAATAGACGATCCAGTAGGTCAATGACCCATATCCCTTTCCCTTATTAACGTCCGGGGTCGGCATTACTCCACACCATGATACGCATACTTGCTTTATGTATCGATGATTTTGATGTGCTGAAATCGTTTGACCGGCAACCGCGACTGTGCATTGCGGCTACCGCGCCAGGCCGGAGATGAACATCCGCGGGCGAGGGTTGAGTTGACTTGCGAATCTATCAGAGCTAGCGGAGTAACACCCGATGACAATGGGTGACATTACTCTCCCAGTTAGAAGCGAGGCGGTGGTCAATGGATTACGTTTTGGTTGTTGAGCGGGCCCGTGACAAGCGCCATTGTTGGTCGGTGTGCATGCAATGAAAGCGGAGTGCCATCCGCTACCATCAAATGATCGACTATTTGACCCGGTGTTGGACCAAAGTTGATCTTCTGGTAATAACTAGCAGCCGGCGGTGCTACCAATTGTCGGTGCGGGAGGCGTGAGAAAAGCGAAACCACAATTCGACCTCAATACCCGGGCCTCGAGAATAGCAACTATGATTGCCACGACGCAGTGGAAAGGCAGGGGAACGGTGGAGCATTGTTTAAATTAATGTCCCTAGCTAAGCCGGATAAATCCACCTACGTTAGTTCCCTCCTATCCGGTGCGGAGAAAGAACAAATACGGCAGGTTATGCTCCATAATATGGATGTGTTCGCCTGGACTCACTTAGACATGGTCGGCATTAACCCCGTACACGCCTCTCACAAATTGAATGTCATTCCTTCGGCCAGGCCGGTTAGACAAAAAATGAGGCATTTCCACCTAGACTGATATCAAGTTATTCAGATGGAAGTGGATAATCTTTTGGATTTTGGAAGAGGGATTCATCAGAGAGATAGAGTACCCGGAATGGCTAGCCAATGTAGTGGTAGTCCTGAAAAAAGGCGAAAAATGGAGAGTGTGCGTGGACTACAAGGATCTTAACGAGGCGTGCCCGAAAGATAGCTTCCCTCTACCCCGGATAGACCAGATCGTTGATGTGTCAATCGGGCATAGGATGTTGTCGTTCTTGGATGCCTTCTCGGGATATCATCAAATACCCGTGCATCCATCGGATGTGGAGAAAACAACCTTCATCACCCCGCACGGCCTGTTATGCTACAATGTGATGTCGTTTGGCTTAAAAGAATCTTGGGAGCTGACTTATCGGAGGGTTAGTGACCAAGATGTTCAAGCCACTACTGGGAAAAACCATGGAGGTTTACATTGATGACATCTTTGGTGAGTCGAAGAATGCCGGGACCATGATGAACACTGAGGCTTTTGAACTCCTAAGAATACGGTATGGGCTTCGATCCTTGAAAATGCGCCTTCAAGTCAGCGGGCGATTCTTGGGTTTCATGGTGACCAGAGGGGAATTCGAAGCCAGCCACTGCTGACTTAAAGCTGATACGGGGTCCACGGCTCCATACTCTGAAAGGAAGTACAACGGAGTTGAGGCGGCCGGTTGGCCGCCCTAGGGCGATTCATTTCTCGGTTTACATACCGTCTAAAGCCATTCTTTGCTACCCTCAAGGGGGTCAATCGGGTCGGGTGGAATGAGGAATGCGATGAAGCTCTCACTGCTATCAAATAGTATCTGCTGTATAACCCCTCCAGTCCTTGATGGCGGGAAGCGAGAGGAAACATATACCGTGTGCTATGGTTTCGATGTCTCAGTGAGTCTTTGCCTTGTTCAAGGAAGATGAGAATAAAAGTAGAGTATGTATTTTTGTCGACAGAGTCGTAAGCAGACTCAAAGGCGATACAACCACCTCGAAGAGGCAACATTAGCCCTCCGGGTAGCAATGAAGAAACTACGCGCCATGACACACCCCATTTGTTGGCCTTCGCGACCTTCCTCTTCGGAGCACCATTCAGCGATGAGCAATTGAATTGGCGAATTAGTGTGGTACAAGCGAGTTAGCTAAAAAGGACCGAGGTTCAAGCGGGTTTTCTAAGCGAAATCCCAATCCGAGGGTGTGCCAGGTATCTTGGTAGTGGACCCTTAATGTAGACGGGGCATCTCGGCAAACTGGAGCCGGCATCGGTTTTCAACTTAAATCTCCGACCGGGGAGAGAATTGAGCAAGCTATCCATTTAGGCTTCAACGCCTCCAACAACGAGTCAGAATATGAGCCATACTGAGTGAGATTGAACTAAGCGATTCTTGTGTCTATTTGGCAGACCTGATTCAGTGATTGGAGTTGGTTGTAGATGAAGTAAGCGAGAAAGAATATAGTCGTGACTTGAATGGCAAAGTATGTATCCTTGGTTAAACAACGCTTCGACAACTTTTCAGCCTGGAAACTTGAACACATCACCAGAGACTGCATCGAAAGTGGATGCTCACGCCATTGCCGCCTACCCCACAATGTAAAACAGCAGCACTTACCTATTATCACCGGACCGGTCAATTGTCACTACCCGGGTAAGCCAGGTGGACGAGGTCTCCTTTTCCTAGATGGACCCCATAGTGTAGTATATCAACACGAGAGAACTCCCATATGACATAAACAAAGCTCACAAGGTCCAAATACAGTCACTCTGTAACACCCCAAAATACACCCTAGTCGTTTTTAAACATAATTAGGGTATATTATAGGTACATTTTGAAATTTTTCGTAATTATTAATTTTCTAAGCGAGAAAAATTCGAAACCCGAAATTTGTACAAGATACAAGGGTAAAAGTGGAATTTGTCAAAACGAGATATAAAAGTCATAAAGTAAGAAGTTGAGATGTTATTATAGAAATGACATAAATTGATTTGCAAATACTTGAGAGATGGAGGATCAAAGTGTAATAAAAGGAAAGTTAAAAATCAAATGGGATAAAGACCATTTAGTCTCTATTGGGGGAAATGAAAATCACAAATTTGAGGAGTGCTAGGCCCTACGTGAGGGAAGAGAGGAGAAGAGAAGAAGAAGAGAAGAGGAAAGGTATGGATTTATGGAAGTACGGGTTTTTGGTGGATTAGTTTCCGATTTTGTATGGAAAAAATAACCAACCATAAACCTATTTTATGAATTTGGCTCCAAAAGAACCCTAATGGCAAGGTTGGTTGTGTTTTGGACTTGGTTGGTTGATTGTAATCCTCAATTGAGGAATATTTGTATTAAGGAAATATTAGGGTTTTAGGGGAGATGCTGTCAAAATTTCTCCAACTTCGGATGATCATGATTTCTTCGTCCGAACTCCGTTTCAGATGTTCTTGAACTCTTTGGAAAGCCCTTTGAGTCTAGAATCCATCCATATATAGCTTGATAATATTGAAACTCATGTTAGGTCCAGAAATCACGAAAATAGTAGGTCCTGCTGGTTCTGCTCGTAGTCACTGTTCATGTGAAGTCTCCAACTTTGGACGGTCATAATTTATTCGTCCGAACTCCTTTTCGGATGTTCTTAAACTCTATGGAAAGCCCTTTGAGTGTAGAATCCATCCATATATATCTTGATGAAATTGGAACTCATATTAGGTCTAGAAATCATCAAAAACAGTAGGCCTTTAGCCTGCCATGCTCATAGTCAATGCCTAGGAAGCTTTCAACTTCGGATGGTCATACTTTCGTCTAACTCCGCTGATGTTCTCGGACTCTATGGAAAGCCCTTGAGTCCAAAAAATCCATAAGAATATATAGCTTGGATGAAATTGGAATGATAAATAGCTCATAAGCATACATGGTAACCATAGTTATTCATGCATATAATGAACATGAACGAAAGATGCTAACAAACTGATTCATAGATCATATTTATCGATGAACAATAGTTTATTCATGATGATATAAACAACATAAAATATGATTTATTCGCAGAACCCATAAAGTGGATAGATACATGTCATTAGTAGAAAACAAACAAAGATATTGATCATCAACCTTGTGGTCAACATGTTTCGGTCTCATATTATTGATTCTCATAATGATAACAATACCTTTCGCCTATGATATCATTGTTCCACGATAATACGTTTTCAATTATATAACATCCGTTACAAATATATAATACGCCGGCCTTGTAAGATTCTTTATCCAATCAAGGTCACGCAGCACGAAACGATAAAACAAAATTATTCAATACACATATATGAAATGATATGACATGATAAGAAAGGCTAGCAATCATGGCGCGATGACAAGTATATTGTGACAAGAATATGAAGTATAAATGATAAGAAATGAAACATGGTATGATAAGTAAATATGAAATATGTATACCATGTTTAAACGATGATATGTTAGATGTGTATGCATGTAGATAAGTGTGATGACCCTTATTGGGAGGTCATCCATATGTATTAATTCCCACTAAGTTACAGCAAGACAAGTGCTTCATCCGTGATAAGCATGGAGAAGTGTAAACGAACCGACACTCCACATTAACAACCAAGGCCAACACACTACTAGGTGCCCACTAAAAACCTTTTGGTCTATTTTTGTATATGTTTTGTTTTTGTAAACAATGTAAATATTGTCAATGTTGAACACTTCCATATATGGAGCTTGTATATATTTCATAATGCGTTGTTACAGAATATAGTACAAGTTAAATGTTTAACATTATATGAATGAACAAGCTTAAAGGTTATAAGTTTATAAAAAAAAAAAAATGACACCCTCGCTTGACACTGTGTGTCGAGCTCGGGGCGCTGCACAAATTAGGTTTTCTGGTTATAAGCGCTGATTAAATGGGCCCTCGGATTCGCCATACTTAAAGTGCCTAACTATAAAACAAGGACATTATGTATTAGCCGAACCGCAGAAGGGATTATGCTAATCATCCAGTAAGAGAACATCGGGCAATACGGTGGCCCATACTTAGTATTATCGCAAACCATGAGATCTGATGTCGTCGACTACGTAAGAAAGTGTGATTGATGCCAGCAACTAGCCCTTGTCTTAAGATCACCCACTCAGGATTTAATTTCCATTACGAGCTCTTAGCCTTTTGCCCAATGGGGAATTGACATAGTCGGTCGCCTCCCATCGCTCGCTTAGGAAGAAATTATTACCGCAGCAACCGACATTTCAAGGATAGAAGCCGAGGCTGCGATCAATCAAGGACAAGGATGCCACCGCCTATCTAGAAGAAAATTCGTATGTCGGCCGCATACCCCGATCAATTATGTCGATAACGGGCCTCACCGACACCGCATACTGTGAACTTTTGCCAGAATTCAAAGAGCAAAGAATTGATACCCACTCCACTGCATCCACGTAGCAACGGCCAAGGTAGTTTTTCCCAAATAAGACCCTATTAATGGCCTTAAAGAAACGACAGATTCAAATTTAAAGGCAAGTGGGTGGATGAACTCCCAGTGGTGCTATGGGCCTATAGAATGACAACTCGCCGACTAACCGGTATATCCCCCTTCGCACTCACTTATGGGATGGAGGCTATAGTCCCAACAGAAATCGGCATGCCCATGCTCCGAATTGATTTACCTGAGGAGTCAAATGCTGAAACTGTGATCAAATATCTAGACACGGTAGATGAACTACGCGAAGTAGCAGCTGTGTGAATAGCATCGTACCACAACAGGCTAGCAAACTTTTACAATAGGCGCGTGAAACCCCATATGTTTCAGCCGAGGGACCTGGTCCTAAGAAAAGTTTTCGAAAACACAGTCGATCCGTCAGCCGGAAAGTTCTAGCCAAACTGGGAGGGACCATATATTGTAACACGCCATTTAATCCGGACGTATGCATTGTGATAAACTAGACGGGACGCTTGTACCTAGAATGTAGAATGTTATGCACCTCAAAAGGTACTATCAATAAAGAATGATTCAATTTCTAACTTTGTTTCCGTCTCAATTTTTCATAACAAAAGTCTGAGTAAGGTTAATGTCCTACCGACCCAATATGGTTGATGCCCAACTGGTTCATTACCAAGTCTGCGTAAGGTTGATGTCCTACTGGCCCAGTATGGTTGATGCCCAGCTGGTTCATTACCAAGTCCGTGTAAGGTTGGATGTCCCACCTACCCGCACGGTCGATGCCCGATCAAGTTCATTTACCAAGTTCGAAACAAGGCTGGATGTCCACCGCCCGCATGGTTGATGCCTAGTTGGTTCATTATCAAGTCCGAGTAAAGTTGATGTCTTACCGGTCCAGTATGGTTGATGCCCAGCTGGTTCATAACAAAGTTCGGATAAGGTTGATGTTCCATGTGCTCAGTATGGTCGATGCCTAATGGGTCTCATTACCAAGTCCGAACAGGCTGATGTCCCACCGTCTAACATGGTTGATGCCTAAATTGTCTATCCCAAAATCCCAGTAAGGTTAATGCCCCAACCGGCCCAGTATGGTTGATGCCTAGTTGGTACATCATGATGCCCGGACAAGAAAGTGGTACAAGAAGGGTCAATGAAACTTGCTAACCGGAAAGTTCATCCGAAGTTGATCTATGTCCTACTCAAGGTACATCTTTTATTGCCCGACTAAATTAAACTTAGTTATGAAGTAAAGCACCCGCATCATATTAGTAAACACCGCATGCTTTATTATTGATAACATATTCTTCATTATCGAACTGCTTCAAACAACAAAACGGGGCGACAAAACATAGGTGAAAAAACAAAGCTCAATGAGCAACCACGAAATGCAACCCAGAAACACCATGTCCCTCACTCTCCCTGGTTACTCTGAGAAAGCAGGCTGTTTACCCGACCCATCCTCAGCAGTAGAAAGATGCTCACCCGCCTTGCTATTATTTGTTTCAAGAACTGCAGCAGGAGCCTCCATCTCAAGATTCATTACTTTATTAGATGAACATCGGCGACGCACTTTCGACAAGGACAAGGCCTGGGGGCATCGAGGATTAATAAAAAACTCTAGAGATAACAATCTTGACGTGTCCGCATCCCGCCTGAACCTCGTGTCGGGTTTCACAAATGCTGGTGTGCGTAGCACAACAACATTACCTATAGTTAAAGATCACGCTAAAACCCTCCTCGTGCTTTCCTCAGTAGGCCTCGTTTTAAGGGCCTCCACCCGATAGTAGAGATTTCATCCTTACAAGTCCCGAGTTCTAAAAGCGTAGAGACTGCTTGTTTGCCGACCTACTAACTCGTCATCCGTCTTCTCCGCCCAAATTTCCTCTCAGAACAACCAAGCGAATCTTTGTTCCATAGCCAACTCGAACTCCACCTTCACCCTGGCAATCCTTGCCACATTGACATCCATGCGGGCCATCAAGGCATCATGGCTAGCAAAAGATCTCTCTTCGCTCACCCGGCCATCCTCTCAACGTCTCCGGCCCATTCCCAACACGGAGCTCGACCGTCGCCTAAGGAAGCACTCAGCACTCGTGGTCGAAATGATCGACGAGTCAGCAAAGAACCTCTCCGCATCCCTCAACCGAGTTCAAACCTTGGTGTTGGAATATGTTCGGATGGTCAGTGGACCGTCGCAAAATAATGCATTAGAATAAAGCTATAATTAGTAATGATATTAGAGCAAGGCATAACAATTTAGAACATACCTGAAGCTCCTCGCCCGATTGATGAAGTTATGGCTGCGCACGCATGCCATCTTCGACCGCCCGCCGAGATCTCCTCATGTTTAGGCAGGATTGAAACGACATATTTTTCACCCTTCCCCTCGGCTCGCACCTTTACCGGCATCCGAAGCATCAGCCAAGCACCCAAATGGGTGGCTCGATTCACCCCGCTGAATGGCTCCCAAAGGCTTGATACTTCCGCCCTTCGTGCCTAAGAGCGATACTTCCTCCATAAAGTGCTTGTTCGCGGAGGAATATAAGAATATAAAGAAGAACCTGGCCAGAAGAACGACCTACCGTCCCGGGCCGATGACATGGCCTTGGTTGGCGTGTTATACCGCGAGGAATACCTCCTGACTTCCTCATGAGTTAGAGGAACCTATCCTAAATCCACTAAGTGAGCAGTCTCCATAACCTGTTGGCCGTGAAAGCCCATCTCAGGCTAGTCCATAACGACTATCGCCTGCTCTTCTGAACCTCCGTCGGTTGGGTGTTGATAAGCCTCACCAACAACCTCGGGGGTAGCATCAGTTGCCCGCTTGAAACTGGCACCTCGTTTGCACTTCCGCACGCCAAATTTATGAACGAGGTCAGCCATCTCGTCCTCCTCTTCTTCCTCTTCACTAGTAGGGGGGAGGCTCGATATTGGAGCAACCCAAGGGACAAAATCTTTCCACCCCGCGCTCAGCGCCAGTCGCTCGTGCACCCGCCTTCCTTTCTGGATGTCAGGTAGGATCGAACGCTTTTTCATAAAGGGAAGACGCTTGAGATGACCTCCCTTATCAACCTCCTTAGACACTCTGCGGCTGGAATCCTCTCTACCTAAAGAAGGTCAGTCGGTCAAGATTGATCATCACCTCGACCAACCACCTTGGTCTCGGAAGTTTGGGCTGGAGACGAGCTGCCCAGGACTAAAGTCAGAAGGTCGGCAATAACGTAATGCTTACCCCACTATTTCTATCTAAGAGTGGCGGCAGGAATAATCGGCGCAGTATGTGGAGAGGGATTGCGACTCAATTCACGAAGATTCTTCACGATTAAAAGAATTTTGTGATGCCGTTCCCGCTAAGAAATCTCTAGTAACTTCTGAATGTTCTTGAAGCCAACATTCTCCACCTAGTTTACCGGTTTACCTCTCCGGCTTTTTCCTGCACGAGAAAGTGTTTATTAATAAAATATGCAGGATAAACGTACAACAACGAACAAACCCCACAACTTGAACACACCTGGGAATGATATTCCTCGGTTCAAAGTAAATAGGGAGGTCGTATACCTAGGGTCTCGCACTGCTGTCCTTTGATCAAGATCACGCCTTCACCTCTGGCCTTAGGCAAGCTCTGGGCCCCAGAATAACTTACACCGAGGGCTTGCCGACAGGATAATAGCTCCATGCGCCAAATACTAATGGTCAAAAACCTATACCAACAAAATATCCAGTTGGTAAAGGAGGTTCAGTACATTACACCCGATCGGGATCCGAATGATATTCGGATGGACAAGAGCAAAGTACAAGCCTGTAGAAGTGTAAATTGCATGATTAGGAGACGAAATGGGAAAGTGGGAAGCCCATATGAAGTCGTTCTTAGTAAATGAGAGCCAAAATCAAGTTCCCACTGGGATAAGGATTCAAATTGACCATCCTGCAACTCAAAATCGATATTATCAGGAATGTGGTAGTAAGACCTCAACTCCTCCATAAACAAAGAAGAAATAATGCTGCTTGCAGAAGGCGTTTCTCGGCCGGGCCCTCTCCTGCGCCTGGCCTAACTAGTGGAAGTCTCTTCTTGACCTCTGGCCATACTGCAAGCAGACAACAACAAAAGGACAGAGGAAAGGGGAGTTAGTTCCATGTTGTAATACCAAACTGGTAAAACGGGGAGAACGCACACAAACCCACTAGGCTAGGGAAAAACCCCAAGCTCTAGCATACCCAAAAACACCCCCACGCTCACGCCGCCGCACACATGCCTAAGAACTAGAATCTAACGCACTGACAAAAAACGTGGCTTACCCGAAGGTAGGGAAAACGAACGCCTGAAAAGAATATTTCAGAAACACGAACCCTACAAATAAGTATCCGCAAGCTCTGAATCGTTAAGAGAAACAAGAAAATGGTGTGACAGATAAGGAGCAAAGTCAAATCCAATTATTCCCTAAGAATAAGGCGTCTAGCCCCTATGGATGCATTAAATGCGCCGTTGACTCATCACTCGTCCAAACGATTTGAATCCTGACGACGCTTCACTTACTAGGCCATAGTGAACGAATGTGGGCCAGATTCATGGGCCCCTGTGCCAAGGCCCTTCGCCTCCTAATGGATGGGCGAGGTCGAATAACCTAGTCAGCCCGGGCCACAACCGTAAGGGCCGATCCATCTCACTACATCGCTGTCGACGCCATAACCCTTGTCACAAGGCATAGATTTCGTCGCACGTCATAACCTCTTGCCGTCACGCTAATGGCCGGTTAGCCGAACACACACAAAATAAGGCGAAACATAATACAAAAAATTAAACACGATTTCACACTACACCAAATGGCGTTCACGATTACATAACCCATCCGGGCTGAAAACTGAGCCTAAGACAATTACATAACCCATCCAGGCTGAAAACTAAGCCTAAGACAATTACATAACCCATCCGAGCTGAAAACTGAGCCTAAGAAAGAAGAAAAAGAAAAGGAATTGGAAGAAAAAGAAAAGCAAGAAGAAGGCTAAGCAAAAAAAAAAAGCTGAAGAAAAAGTCGTTGCTACAGAGTCTAAAAAAGGAAAAACTGCTGCTATAGAGGCTAAGAAAGAAGAAAAAGCCCCAACCGCCTTTGACAATATGATCAACATTGCCAAAGCAGAGGGGCATACAAGGGGGCTTATCTGAACATGGAGACACCGAGTTTCATCGATTTCAAGGAGGCGTTCTCCTTCCGAGTTCGCAACCACCTAAGAGGACATATAAGGCTCGAAAATATCCCTCCAAAGGTAAATTAGCAAACTCTGGGATGTTCCTTTTAATCACCGGTCACTATCAACATCAAGATCAAATTCCTGCATACTGAAAAGCTCCTAAGACGGTAGCATCCGCCAATGACTAGCCATGCATATCCATTGAAAACTCAAAACTAGCCAGTGAGATAAAAACCCGTCACCCTGCATCCTTTTATAGGGGTTACAAACCAATGGGAAACTCAAAAGGTCGTACTAAATGCGATACCAAAAATAGAAAACTCCTCGGAAACGTGCACATTGGAACATGTAAGCATTAATGGTCCCCCGTTCCAGACAACAACCAAGTTAAAAACACGGTATTTTTCCAACCGGGAAAGATCGAACTCTCCAGCCGGAAAAAGGGGGGCATTGTGGGTACCATGGATTTTGGCCCAACATCTCCACTCAGAAGGCCCAAACGAATCAAAGCCCAAAAGAGGCCCAAACATCCTTACACGAACACGGATCCAAGCCTGAAGTCCAGCTTGTGGGCTATCCGATCACATAAAAGGCCCAGGCACGCCCTCTTCTAGCTAGCTGCCATCTTTAGGAAGATGGCCGCTGATTTCTCGATCGATTCAGAACTTGAGAACATATCCCCACCAACTCATTATAACCGCCTCTTAAGATGATCAACCAATCCTGAGGTCAAGACCGCAACTTGGTTATCCAAAGGAAACGGCTGAGGCGTTAAGTGAGGCGCTTTCTGCCTCCTTCCATTTTGAAACTAATCACCCACTTTCCATGTGCCGGATCATCATCCTTTCATAAATAAGGAGGTAATGCTAACAAAAGGGTATGTGAAAATATACAACACCCCAAATTTTTTACCCCCGATAGTTTTATAACATGTTAGTATAATAAAAGTAAATGTATATTTTTCCGTAATAAAATAAGGCTAAAAGAAAATAAGAAACCCTGACTTTATACAAAAGACAAGAATAAATTGGTCATTTACTTCAAATATAGGGACCCAAGGGTCATAATGTAATAAGTTCATATGCCAAAGTAGAATTTTAAAAGTTAAATGAGAATAATAGAGAAATAAAGGACCAAAATGCAAAAATGAGAAAAAGAGTTCATAAAGGATAGGGCAAAAATGTAGAGGAGAAGGAGAGAGGAGAAGGAGAGAAGAGAAGGAGGAGAAGAAGCAATAGCTAAGAAGAAGAGAAGCATAGCAGGGAAGAAGGAAGGAGAAAGAAAGATCAAAGGTATGGAAACTATGATTTTGGTATGAACTAGATGAAATCACAATCTGTGATTTCACTTGGTATGACTATTAGTTTGTTCCAAACCTGGTTACAGAATCTTATCCTAACCATAGATATGTTGAAAGTCGGGTCGGGTAAACCCTAATTGTATAAGTCGAGTATGAAATCCTCCCTGAAAGTATAGATTTTTAAGTTATTTGCAGCACTGAGCTGGGCTTTAGAACAAACCCTAACTAACCTTTATGTTTGGGTTATTAACAATTTTAGAATTGTTTTGGGAGGAATTCATGGTAGGTTTTTGATGTAGGATGGAATAGAGGAGATGTATTGAAGAAAAGTGAGGTAAAAATGACAAAATCTGCCATATCTGGGTAGTTCCCGCGATCGGTACATTGAACAGTGGTACTGTACCACTTATGCAGGCAAAATGGTACCGGTGAACATTCAGGCGTGGTACCCTGCATCACTCACCAAAATATGAATGGTACGGTACGATGAGGTGATCACGTAGTACCACTTTTTCTGCAGCTCTAGTTTTCGCCTTAAATTATTAAGCCCAAATTCATACACCGATAACATAGGAACCTTGATAAATGAATAACGGGGGTTCAAATATGAATGACACTAAGTTGAAAACGCACCTTACCTCGCCGCCTCAACGAGTTTAGTGTGGACAAACTGTAAGTTCCCTAATACGTATAAGTGTTATAAGTACAAGTATATGTATAAGTTTAATATATGTAAGCTAAAGAGAAGACACGTATAATTTTGTTATAAGAAAAATTACAGTTAAATGTTTATAAGAAATTATTTGATAAGGACTATCTCATAAGTATACATGATATCAGCAGTTATTCATGTATATGAGATATCTTTTCTGATACATGAAAAATGGTTAAGAAAACATAATAAAACGGATTGCCTACTTATGACCGAGTAGTTGGATAGATAGATTCTACTTATCGGGATACGCTGTCACGGCATACGCTTACAAATATCGAGGCCCCCATGGCCAATGACATAAACCCGCTGATCACTATAATACCTTCGCTGTGGGTCATACAGATTGAGATCACTGTCTCGTACAGTGATAGTATCTTTGGGTACATACAGTTCTTTCCCGTATCCACTTCTAAGGTTATGCAAGCATGAAACATAAAAGAAAATGACAAGTATACATAAATGAAATGTATATAATATATGACATTATATGAGAAGCATATGACCGCCGCGAGACGATAGTATGGGCTACAAGCACAAGAAGTGGTGAGTGAAAGACGACAAGAAAAGTATATGAAATGATAAGAAAGAATAAATACATAAGACGAATAAGTATGATATAGGTAGAAGTATATTGATAAATGACTTGTGCAAAATATGAATAAGCATGTGTATATGTAAATGAATGTTAACGTTATATGTAGTTGTTTAAAGTGTGATGACCCTTATTAGAGGTCATCAATATGTGTTAATTCCCACTAAGTTATAAGCTTAGCACGGGTGTTTCATCCGTGTAGGTACAGGAGAAGCATAAACGAGAAGTCCGGACACTCCACATCAGCAACCAAGGCCAACACATCAATAGGTGCCCACTGGAAGACCATTTGGTCTAATATCCATGTATTTTTGTTACTTTTGTAAACAATGTAAATATTGTACATGTGGAACACTTCCATATAGTTAGCTTGTATATATATTTTGTTATCCACAAGCAAAATATAATACAAGTTAAATGCTTAACATTATATGAATGAAAAGCTTAAAGTTTATAAGTTATAGTAAACAGAGCATCCCGGATCCGTTTCGAACCCACCAATCGAGTTGGATTGGGAAGGGGTGTCATAAGTTAGTTGGTATCAGAGCCTAGGTTTAGGCGTTTTTGGAAAAACCTAGGAATATACGACTCTAGAATAGAATATATGATAGAAAAGCATGTGTTTCGTAATGTGTTGGCCTGATGTGGATGTCCTTATATTTGGTATAGATGGACCGTCCTCCAAATTAAGCTAAAGAAGCAACCGAGAGTGTTAACCCAAGAGATCAAGGGTTGCCCTTCGATCCTTTCCTCGAATATGTCGTAATTGGTGAGTCATATCCCAACCGAGCCAAATGAAGCCTTGCTGAGAATATCGCAGGACATGGCTCTGGTATTAGAGAGATTGACAGCTCCGAAAGCCCCGATAGACATAATAAGAAGACATGTAGCTGAGGAATTCCATGGGCCAAACATGGAAGAGTCCGAAAAAGCTGAATTCTGGTTAGAAAAGCTGCAAAGAATATTGGAGGAGTTAGATGCCCTCCCGATCAGAGAGTATCATGTGCAGTCCCACTATTCCAGAGTGAGGCATATGATTGGTGGAGACTAGCGTTGAGAAGTCCAAGGCTTCCAGATCCCATACCATGGGAGTTTTTCATCCAAGAGTTCAGGGCTAAATATGTCTCTGATATGTACAGGGAGACCAAGTGGAAATAGTTCTTGAATCTGAAGCAAAGGAACTTATTAGTAGCGGAATATGAGAAAGAATTTAACCATCTTAGCAAGTACGCACCTGAATTAGTCCTCACTGAGGCATTTCGGTGTAAACAGTTTGAGGATGGACTAAATGAGTCCATAAAAAGATATCTAGCGCCTATGACAAGATCTAACAAGTAGATTTATCATTGGTCCAAGTCGCGAATGGGAAGGGTAGAGACTAGAAACGGCAAAGAAGGAAAATTCTCAAAAGAAGAAGTTTTCTAGATGAGTCATCCCCTGAAAGCAGCCAGAGAATCTCCAGATCAATCAGAATATAGTTCTGCTATGAGAGGTAGAAGGCAAGGGTCCAATGTAGCACCTAGTATAGGTAGAGGTTCTTTAGTTGGACAGGGAGAAATTCTAGAATGCCCTCATTGCCATAGAAGGCATTTTGGAGTTTGCATATTAGTGATAGGAGGGTGCTTCAGATGTGGAAGCACTGACCATTTTATGGCAAATTGTCCTAAAGATCTGTATGGACAATAGTGGGATCCTAAAGTAACAAGAGGAGGACAAGCACCACCTGTCGATTAGAGATGAGGTAGTAGAGGTCGAGATCGAAATGAGCCAAGATAGAGGACGAGGAGGCACAAAGAGTGTATTTAGATCGCCCTATGCCTTCAACGCCAAAGACTAGCATATGCTATGAAGGTTTCGAGATGATCAAGATGCTCTCAAGTAATTACGGTATAATTTCTTATGGTATTGAAATGCATGTATTATAGATCCTAGATCTATCATTCTCTTATGTAGTACTGAGCATGTGTTCAATAAGATACTAGCAGTGGAACGGTTAGCATATGACATGCATGTGATCAGTCCATTAGAGCACAGTATTAGCGTGAATAGCATATACAGGAATTGCCCCATTGTTATACAAGCAAGAGAGTTTCTAGCTGATTTGATAACCTTACTTTTTTCGAGAGTTTGACTTGATTCTGGGAATGGATTGGTTGTCTAAGCACCGAGCTATCGTTGATTGTGGTTAAAAGACAGTAGTGTTAAGATGCTCTGACCAAATTGAGGATAATACATGGCGCATTAGATCATGTACGTCCAATGTGATCTCCTCTACAGTTAGGAGATTTATGAGAAAAGGTTGTGAGCGATTTTGGTATGATATCGACCTAAGAGACGTCAAGTTGATGTAGAAAAGATTCCAGTAGTAAGAGAATTTCTAGATGTATTCCCTGAAGAGTTACTAGGTATTCCACTTGAGAGGGAGGTGGACCTAGCCATAGAAATTGTACTAGGAACAGTCCCTGTGTCTAGGACACCGTACAGGATGGCTCCAACGGAGCTGAAAGAGTTAAAGAGTCAATCTAAGAGCTTGGATAAAGGATGGTCCACCCAGCCCCCGGGTGCACCCGTTTTATTCGCGGAAAAGAAAGATGGCACTTACCGAATGTGCATTGATTATTGTCAAATCAACAGCGATAGTGAAACAAATATCCATTGCCGAGAATTGAGGATCTATTCAATCGCTTGAAAGGGAGCAGTGTCTTTTCAAGATAGACTTGCGATCTGGATATCAACTGTAAGATGGTTGATGTCCCGAACAACTTTCGTAACCCGTTACGGCCATTATGAGTTTTTAGTAATGCCATTTGCTGACCAATGCTTCGACCGTTTATGGATTTGATGAATAGGTGTTTCGCCTTATTTAGATCGCTTGTCGTGGTCTTTATTGATGATATACCGGTATATTCCGTAGATGAGCGGATATAAGTAACACTCTCAAAATAGTTCTACGTACCCTGAGAGAAAAAGCTGTATACTCAAGCTTAGAAAATGTGATTTTCGTTAAAGGAGTTTCATTCCTAGGCCATATTGTGATTTGAGGTATAAGAGTCACCCCCCGCTAAGATTGAAGTCGTAGAATTTTGGAAACACTCTCAAGTGTTACAAAAGGAGAAGTTTTTGGGCCTAGCCGGATATTATATAGAAGATTCAGAAGGGATTCTTTATCATAGTCATTTACTCACTAAATTACCAAGAAATGAGTAAAGTTTGAGTGACAAGATAAATGTCGAATAGTTTGAACAAAGAGAAATGTTGGTTGAAGCACCGTATTAACGCGAACTCCACTCGAAAAGTACACCTTATATAAATGATGCTTCGTGAATCGTCCTGTCATGTTAATGCAAGAGGAAAGTTGTGGCATATGCCTCCAGGAAGTTGAAGTCATTAAGAACAAAATTATCCCACCATGACCTAAAGTTGGTCAGCGGTAGTGTTTGCTTTGAAAGTAATACACTACTTATATGGGGAAAGTGCAGAATTTGGCTACGGCATCACAAGAGTCTCAAGTACCTGCTTACTCAGAAAGAATTAAATTTGAGACAACGGAGGTGGTTAGAGTTATTCAAAGATTATGACTGTGTAATAGATTACCACCCCGAAAAAGCTAATGTGGTAGCCGATGCCTTAAGTAGAAAGGCAATGACAGCTTTGTTAATACATCACAGTGAATGGAGAATAGTAACTGATGGAGCTATAGTAGCTCAATTAAAAGCACAACTTGTTTTAAAGCAAATGATTATAGATGCTCAGAAAAATGATGAAGAGATGCATAAAAGGCACAGATTTGTCAAAGATGTAGATAAAGACTTATTTTTCAAGAATAGTTGAAAGCTTCAGCTTCAAGACATATTATGTGTGCCGATAATAAAGAGCTAAAGAAAAGTTGTTATTCGTTTATAATACGGCATTTTACCATGCATCCCGGGAGGTATAAGATGTATCAGATTTGAAATGCGATTATTGGTGGAAAGGAATGAAAAGAGATGTGACAGTACGTGTCTAAATGTTTGACGTGTCAACAAGTCAAAGCTAAACACCAAGTTCCAACAGGTCTATTGCAGCCCCTTCCAATTCCTCAATGGAAGTGGATAATATTACATGATTTTGTGTTGGTTTTTGATCTCGCGTCACGTAGTCGAGCTAAAAATCAACAAAATTTATACACCCTGTTCTCCTATTGTTTAGTCATACCGCAAAGATAGTGGTCTAGGTCAACACTGGATGGGTTTTCATCCTAAGAATGATTTATAAGTGCAAGAAGGAAGGCTTTCTATTTGGACTTTTTTGGATTTTGTTTCAAAAACAAGCAGGGATGAGTTCAAACCGATTAACTGTAAAAAATCGAAATGAAGTGTGAAAAGTTAACTTTGAAGATTTAAAGTCACTAACTGTAACTTAGCAAACAAGTGTCCTCGGGTTTTATCCTCGCGTTATGACAAGCAACCTATAGTCCAAGCCACAACCGGATCTATGTTTAACTAGCAAACCTCACCCTAAAATCAACTCCTATTTGAGTCAACACAAATAACATGCATCTATGGCCCTTTTACAGTTTGAAACCCTAACATTAAATATCATTTCATATTCAGAAGACCATCTAAAAACCACAGTACATCTAGCAATAAGTATGCACTGTATCCTAAAGCATGGTAAGTATTGGCCAAATCAATAATATCTAATGCTATTCACCCTTATTTTGAGAAGATAGGGCCATAAACACAAAGACTGGGAAGCTTTTTAATACAAGAGGACAACCCCGCATATGCCCCACCACCAAGCTAGCTTCCTTCCTCTTTCAAAGAAAAGAGGCTTAGCCAAGCATCTCTTTGAGTCATCATCCTCAAGAGGGGTGTTTATGCCAGAAAAATAAAGTGGAAAGAGGAGAGAGAAGAGAGAAAACCAAACCCTAACTAAAGTCATGAGATATTTACATAAAAGTAAAAAACTTGCCAAAAATCGCTTCCTTAATTTGTTGCTTAGGTTACAAAATGGAGGCCATATAGGCCGCCCAATGTATGAAAATACCATAAAGCCTAACAATTTGGCTAAATTTAGGGACAAGGAGTAATACACAAAAATTGAAGCCGGTTTGCATTAATTACAAAAGTGTGACAAGGCAAGAATTTCGCTTATAGACACAAATTCCCTCGCTTAGAAATGAAAATTTCGCTAGGTAGCGAATCACCTCAAGAGATAGCGAAACAGAATTTCATTAGGTTTGGGTACTCGCTTAGTTAGAGAAATTTCGCTAGCTTAGCGAAATTCTTGTGAGTAGCGAAACGTGAAATTTCGCTAGAATAGTGCATAATGAAAATTTTGGTCTTAGCGAAAATTCACAATTTCTCGCTAAGATCGCAACTTTCGCAATCCCAAATAAATTTTCGCAATCTTAGCGAAATTCCTGTGATTGCCGACGGTAACGTTTTGCCTAACGCCTCCCACTCCATTGATTTTCTTCACTTTGCCTTCATTCTTCTTTGATTTTGGTCCGTTTGATACCACACCAGTTCAATCTTCATGATTCATCATATGTCTCGATATCGAACCCCAAAGTACGCAAAACCCGCAAAACAACCACAAATAACCTCTAAACGACATTAGCGATACTAAGAAGACTTGAACACTTCCAATTGGCATAAATGACATGATCACAAGCAAAGCATTCTAAAAACCTATCTAATATAGGTTCAAAATAGCACTTTTTGGGCACTAATCCGCTTCCTCACGCAAAAAAAAACATGACTCAGATGGTGATTATTGATAGGTTCACAAAGTTGGCCCATTTTATACCAGTCAGGATTGACTATTTTATGGATCGACTAGCTGAGTTATATGTGAAAGAGATAGTCCGATTGCATGGTGTATCGCTGTCTATTGTGTCGGATAGAGATCCGCGATTTACCTCGAGATTCTGGAAGGAACTATAGTTAGCCTCAGGTACTAGGCTGAATGTCAATACAACATTCCGTCCATAGACAGATGGACAGTTCGAGAGATTGATTCAAGTGCTCGAAGATATGCAGTGGGGATGTGTAATGGAATTCACTAGAAGTTGGGATAGGTATATTCCACTTATGGAATTTGCCTATAACAACAGTTAGCAGTCTAGTATTGGTATGGCACCGTATGAAGCTTTATATGGACGGAGATGTAGAACTCCGGTATGTTGGATAGTGTAACACCCCAAAACATACCCTGGCATTTTATATCATGTTTCGGGTATCATAAAAGTAAAAGTATATTTTTAAAAAATAAGGCTAAAATAAATACAAACCTAATTTGTACAAGACATAAAGATACAAGTGTAATTTATCAAAAGAGGGGTATAAAATTTAGAAGTTGTGAATATTAGATATCAAGTGGAAATAACTTTAAGTTGTAGTGGAAATAAGGGAAGGAAGGAGGACTAAATGGCAATTAAGAGAACTTAAAGTGTAAAAAAGAGATGGAGACAAAATAACTCATTTTTGTCTCCAAACAAGAAGGTCATACGGGTTTGGTAGGAAGAAGAGGAAGAGAAAGAAGAAGAAGAGGAAGGAGGAGGAGAAATCAAAGGTATGGAAATAATGGATTCTAGCATGATTTTGATACAAGAATTTCTTGGGTATGGATTGCTAGGGTTTCATTTGGACATTAATTTGGTTCCCTTCTCTGTGGTTTTGCTAGGCAAACATTCTAACTCGCATTGAAGGAAATTTTGCTGAAAAAGCCCTAGTTGATAAGTGAGTAGATATGTAATCCTTCAAAATTATCAAGGTTTTGTAGAATCGGGTGAATTTTTGGTATGAACCCTAGGATTCTTTTGCAAATTAAAAGTGTTTGTGAGTTGTTTGAGAGGGATTGCATGTTAGTTTTTGATGAAGGATGCATTAGGAGTGATATATGGATGAAAGTGCATGAAAAATGGGAGAAAATACACATTTTGGGCAATTTTCGGTGACATGTACCGGTACACCCTGAACTTGTACCGGTACAATTTGGGTTCTGGTCATTTGGGCGGCATGTGCAGGTCGTATTTAGGGTTGTCTTGTCGTGTGATCTTTGTTTTCCCAATTTCGGCCCGAGTTTTTCGTATTTCAGCCATAACTTGCTCATTTCTTATCCGATTGGAAAGTTCAGAGTGGCTACGTAAAATAGACTTCAAGGAAAACAAAACTTAAAGAATAGGCATCGCCAAATTCTGATCATAAGTGGCCTAAATATTCACTCAAAGTGGGGACGTATTGCAGAAGCCCAATTCCTGCATCAAGTTGATCATGAGTAGTTCGAGTTGTTTGGACGTAACCGAGGATTCGATTACTCAGAGGTGGGTGATTCAAATTGGAATAGAACCATAGCACCTTAGCTTTAAATGAGTACAAGACCTAGTGTAAAAAAAATGAAGTTAATACCCCGGAAAAATGAAGTAATACAAAAACGGTCAGAAATTGTCGGTAAAAATCGACTAGTTGGCATGAAAAATGCCATAACTTTGAATTAGGATGATCAGTTAGATTGAATCCAATTCTAAATAAAGTGATTCATAGAGGAACAAGGGTACATAGGTTTCCCCTAATATACAAGTATAGGTATAAATTTTTATATGAAAGCTAAAAGAGGATATATGTATAATTTGGTTATATGAAAAAGTATGTAGTAACATGGTTATAAGAGGATTGCTATTTGATCATGAATATATCTCCTTATGTATCACGTGATATCGATGAAATATTCATGTATATATGGGATATCATTTATATAATACATGAAAGAAACCATAATACAAACCAATTGCACATATGACCGGGAAGATGGATAGATAGGCATGCCTATAGGGGAAGATAAATTGTTTGTATATAAAATCGAGATATTGAGGCCCAGTTTGGTCGATGATATGAATCCGTTTGGATCTGTGGTGTGGTCACTGCATAGTACATGGCATGAGTCCTTTGTCTCGTACGGTGATGATACCTTCGGTATATACGGATAAAGACCCTTTGTCTGCGATACGGTGATAGTACGCTGGGTACACACGGATAGAGATCATTGTCGCAAATACGGTGATAGTACTAGCCGGGTACATATAGTTATTCCGATATCACTTCAAAAGGTATTTACGGGCAATGAATATAAAAGAAAATGAAAGATTATACAAAAATGTATATGAAAAGTATGATTTGATGAGTATGGGGGTATAACATTTTTATCTGATGGTAATTATCTATTGAAGGCAAGAACACGATAAAGTATAAATGACATCAGCCTATGGAATGCGACATGTTATAGTGATTAGATGCGACCAAATGAGTAGTATATGCAAAGAGATTATAATTAATAAGTAAGTATGTATATGTTTAAGAGATGATTATTATTAGGGTCGTCTTTTGAGTATTCCGGAATTAAAGCGTAAAACATGCAGGTGTTTGTCAAGTGTAGGTACGGGAGAAGAAACTAGAGGGACGGGACGATCCACATCATCGACATCGAGGTCGACACATCCATAGGGGTCCATTGGAAAATTTTTAGTATAATGTATATGTCTTTTTTGTTTTTCATTAATGCTTAAATGTTGAACACATTAGTAAATGGAACTTGTATGTATGTCGCTGGCGGCGGAATATAAAACAAGTTTAATATTCTAAGTTAGAGCTATAGTTAGCGATCACAGGCTGGTGAGGGGCATCACAATTTAGTGAGCATCCTGGATCTGGTTCGGACTCGCCAATTGGGTCGGATCGGAGAAGGGGTGTCACAGTTTAGTGGTATCAGAGCCTAGGTTTAGGCGGTTTCTGGAAAGCCTAGGTTAGCTGGCTCTGGAGTAGAATATCGATGGAAAAGCATGTGTTTAGTAATGTGTTGACCTGATGTGGATGTCCTTGTGTTTTGTATAGATGGATCGTCCTCCAATCTGCGACGGTGAGGAGTGTTAACCACGGAGAGGCGAGGAATATAACGGATCATACGAATCTGTCGAAGTGAGAGCCAAATTCCCTCTTGAGCCAAATGAAGCGTTAAGATATCTCTAGAGATCTGTGACAGGAGGTGATAGAAAAATTAACGACTCTAAAGCTCAGATAGACATGGTAAGAAGACATGTGGGTGAGATGTGGATGGCATGGAAGAGTCGAGCGGAGTCCACGGATGAAAGTTACAAAAGAATATTGAGGAAGTTAGATGTCCTTAGATCGAGAGAGTATTATGTGAGTCTCACTATTGCAGTGAGGCATATGATTGGTGGAATTAGTGTTAAAGTCGAGGATTCCAAATCCGTGACTTGGGAGTTCTTTGTTCGGAGTTCGAGCCAGAAGTAAGTTTCCGATAATATAGAGACTCAAGTGAAAGCAGTTCACAATTTGAAGCAAAAGAAACTTTGTCGATGGTGAATATGAGAAAAATTTAATGTCTCAGCAAAGTATGCACGGAGTTGGTCTCGGCTGAGGCATTTCGGTGTGAAACGATTTGAGATGTTTACGATTCATCGAGGTATTTGGCACCTGACTTCTTTGTGATGATTTTGCTCCCGGTGATTCAGTGCAATAAGTGAGACTAGAAAGCAGCGATGGAAGATCTCAAAGAAGAAGTTTTCTGGGGAGCTTAGGTCTTCCTCGGGAAAAGAGCGGGTCGCCGGTAGCAATCAGAACATAGTGCCGCTACGAGGGGTAGAAGACAAGGGTCCAATGTAGCACCTAGTACAGGTAGAGGTGCTTCAGTTGGACATGGAGAAATTCCAGAATGCCCTCATTGCCATCGACGACATGTGGGGGTTTGCAGATTATTGACGAGGTGCTTAGGATATTGGAAATCTTGAACATTTAATGTGGTGTCAAGAATGGAGGATAATAGAAGTCTCATCGAAGTGGGCGAGAGGAAGATCATTTTTGCTCAGCTTCGTCGCGAGGTGGGGTCGGGGGACAAAGTCGAGCATGGGGTCGAGGAGGCCGCGGTGTCGAGAGGCGGTGGGTCGTCTATGCCTCTGGCGCGTGAGCATATGCTATGAAGGCTCGTGAGGATCGGGATGCTCCGAGGTTATAAATTTGAGTATCATTTTCTTTATATGATATTGAGATGCATGCATTGATTGATCCTGGATCTACTCATTCATATGTGTGCATGGAGCATGTATTTGACAAAGTACCAGCGATGGAAAAATTAGCATATGACATGCATGTGACTAATCCGTTGGGGCACAGCATTAGTGTGAATAGTGTATATAGAAATTGCCCCATTGTCATACAAGCAAGAGAGTTTCTCGCTGATTTGATACCCTTACCATTAAAAATTGACTTGATTAAGATGGGTTGGTTCTGTCTAAGCAGAGCTATCGTTGATTGTGGTCGAATAACGATAGTGTTGAGATGCTCGACCGGTGAGGTGATGTCTGAGGCATTTGGATCAGAGTGTAATGTCGATGTGATCTACGCTATGCAAAAGTGAGATTTATGAGGAAGGATGTGAGACATTCTTGGCCAGTGATACTTGACTCTAAGCGAGGTCATGTTGATGTAGAAAAGATTCCGGTAGTAAAGGGAATTTCGGATGTATTCCCCGAAGGGGATTCAGGGTATTCCACTTGAGGAGGTGGACTTAGCCGCCAGAATTGTACGGGAACAGTCCCGATGTCTAGGAGCCTTGCGGGTGCGGGATGGCTCCAAAGGAGGCTGAAAAAGAGGATTAAAGAGCCAATTGCAAGAGCTTTTGGATAAAGAGTTTATCGGAGCCGGTGTTTTCTCCCCCAGGGTCTTTGTTTTATTTGTGAAAAAGAAAGATGACACTCTACGGATGTGCATTGATTATCGCAAATCAACAAAGTGACGGTTAGAATAGGTACCATTGCCGGTGAAGATCTGCTTTGATCGGCTAAAGGAGGCGGGTGTCTTTTTCAAAGATGAGCACCGCGATCGAGTGCTATCGGCTAAGAGTAAAAGGAAGTTGATGTGCGAAGAAGCGCATTTAGAACGAATATGGACATTATGAGTTTTTGGTCATGCCATTTGGGTTGACTAATGCACCGGCAGCATTCATGGATTTAATGTATAGGGTATTTCGACCTTATTTAGATCAGTTTGTTGTTGTATTTATTGATGACATATTGGTATATTCCAGAGATGAGCAGGAGCATGAGCAACATTTGAAGATAGTTCTACAGACTTTAAGAGAGAAAAAGTTGTATGCTAAACTCAGCAAATGTGATTTTTGGCTAAAGGAAGTTTCATTCTTAGGCCATATTGTATCTGCTGAGGGTATAAGGGTTGACCCTGCTAAAATTGAAGTTGTAGTGGGGTGGAAGCCACCTCGAGTGTAGCAGGGTGAGGAGTTTCTTGGGTCTAGCAGGCTATTATAGAAGATTTGTGAAAGGGTTTTCTATCATAGCTTCTCCGCTCACTCAATTACTCAGGAAAGGAGTAAAGTTTGAGTGGACAGATAAATGTCAGGATAGTTTTGAACAGTTGAAAAATGTTGGATTTGAAGCACCCGGTGTTGACCTGACCTACCGCGGGAAAAGAGTATACTACGTATAGTGATGCTTCGGGCATTGGTTTGAGATGCGTGTTAATGCAAGATGGAGTGGTGGCTTATGCGCCCACGCTGGAAGTCACATGAACAGAACACCATCCCACTCATGACCTAGAGTCACCGCTGAAGGTTTGCTTTGGAAAATATACACATTACTTATGGGGAAAAGGGTAGAATTTATACGCATCACAAGAGTCTCAAGTACCGCTTCACTAAAAAGAGCTTAATTTGGAGACAAACGGCTGCAGTAGTTAGGAGTTGTTCAAAGATTGACCGCATTTATATCATCACCTAAAAGTTAATGTGGTAGCAGAGGCAAAGGTATAGGCGACGCTGGCGCAATGTCTAACATAGTGAATGGAGATTAGCAGAGATTTATTTATATTAGCTTCTCACTCAGCACAGCCTTTGCTGAAGCAGATGATTATAGATGTCGTGAAAAATGATGTAGAGTTCGCGTAAAAGGTTACGATTTGCCGTGATGCCGATGATAAGAAAGGATTTTTCGTAGCAGAGTTCAGTTTAGGTATTTTTAATAGGGTTAGCCGTATGCTAATAAAGAGTTAAAGAAAAGTTACTATTTGAGGCTCATATCATTTATCTTACCATGCATCCCGAGGTAATAAGACGTACCGTGACTTGAAATGGGCGACAGGGAGTGAATGAAAAGAGATGTGACCGTAGGCACGCATCGAATGTTTGACATGTCGCTATGCAAAGCCGAACACCAAGTGCCGTATCGTGTTTGTCAATCCTTCACCTCCTCAATGGAAGCGGATAACATTACCATGATTTTGTGTCGGCTTTCCTCACGCAACAAAAAGTGCCATGACCTCGCTGCACGATTGCTGATAGCTTGCCAGCCCGCCATTTTTTGTTCCGTACCGTGATCGACTATTCTATGGACTCAGGGCCGAGCTATAGCGTAGAAGAGATCGTATCGCATTCGGCTTTGGTGTAAATTATTGTTCATTGTGTCGATAGAAAGATCCGCGCATTTACATCGAGATTTTGCAGCGAACTACGCCACTGGGTACTCAGGCTGAATTTAGTACGCGATTCCATCCGCGACGCATGGACAATCGGAGGGTTAATCTGGCGTTTCTAAGACATGTTTCTGTGGATGCAATGTGGGATTCACCGAAAGTCAGATAGGTATATTCATTGATGGAATTCGGCCGGCAACACAGTTATCACCAAAGATCGCATGCAGCACCATACGCAGGGCTTCAGACGTCGAGACGTAGAATTCTCGTATAAGCGCCGACGACCAATGAACAAAGTGATTGGTCCAGACATCGAAAAGATACCAAGAGAAAGTATGCTATTCGCGCAAGAGTGCCAAAGGACCCCGACACATAAAAAGCTTCGGCGTCATTTAAAAAGGAGAGGAGGAAGGCGCAGGCTGGGAGTATCGGGTTAGTTTCTGCAGCGCGACGTAGCGCCATGGCGAAAATTCCACGCCAACAAAAGGCAAGTCGAGCCCAAGGTTCATAAAAATACAAGGAGACTCTGAAACGGCCGGGGTCTTCAGGACACACTCGCACTCTCCAACGCCTAAATCAGACATAAAAGGTTTCAGCGCTTCAGCCAGAGGTCGCCTGACATGAGTCGCGCACATACTACCAGCGGCAATGAGTCGCACATACTACGATTCTAAAGATAAGTACAGAGGATTTGTCATATGATGAGGGCCAAAGGCAGTTACGGCCGCGAGAGGGTAAAGCAGGTTGCGGAAAAACAAGTACCATTGATCAAAGTCTTTCACGGCAGCACCATGGCGAGAGAAGAAGCTGGGAACGGGAAGCAGCTGAGGAGCACAATATCCATGACTTTTTGAATCGGGTATGAATTTCGAGTAAATTCTGTTAAAGGAGGAGAGTTGTAACACCTCAAAACATACTGGCATTTTATATCATCATTTGAATTATCATAAAGATAAAAGTATATTTTTTAAAATAAAATAAGGCTAAAAATAAAATAAATAAAACCGGAATTTGTACAAGACGCGAATCTGAGTGTAATTTATCAAAAAGAGAGATATAAAATTTAGAAGTTGTGAAGATTAGAGATCAAGTGAAATAACTTTAAGTTGTAAGTGAAGCAAGGGAATGAAGGAGGGGTAATGGCAATTCAGAGGAACTTAAAGTGTAAAGAGATGGAACCAAATAACTCATTTTGTCTCAGACAAAGAGTCATACGGGTTTGGTAGGAAGAAGAGGAAGAAAGAAAGAAAGAAGAGGAAGGGAGAGGAGAAATCAAAAGGTATGGAATTTATGGATTCTAGCATGATTTTGATACAAGAATTTCTTGGTATGGATTGCTAGGGTTTCATTTGGACATTAATTTGGTTCCCTTCTCTAGGGTTTTGCTAGACAAACATTCTAACTCTAGATTGAAGGAAATTTTGGTTGAAAAGCCCTAGTTGATAAGGGAGTAGATATATGTAATCCTTCAAAATATCAAGAGTTTTGTAGAATTGGGTGAATTTTGGGCATGAACCACAGGAGGATTCTTTGCAAATTAAAAGTGTTTGTGGGTTGTTGAGAGGGATTGCATGTTAGTTTTGATGAAGGATGCATTAGATGATATATGGATGAGTGCATGAAAAATGGGAGAAAATCTGGCATTTTGAATGATTTTCGGTGAGCATGTACCGAGTACACCTGAACTTGTACCGAGTACAATTTGTGTTACATTTGGGCCCAGCATGTACCGGTACACATGTTAGGAGGTTGTACCAGTACACATGTGATGTTATTTCCCAATTTCGACCAGTTTTCGTATTCTGGCCATAACTTTGCTCATTTCTTATCCAAATTTGGAGTGATTCAAGTGGCTTCACATTAAAATAGACTTCAAGGAGGCAAAACTTAAAGAATAGGCATTGCCAAATTCTGATCGAAGTGGCCTAAAAATTCATAAAAGTGGGGCGTGTGCAAGCCAATTCTGCATCAGATCCTTAGAAGTAGTTCGAGTTGTTTGGGGATAACTCAGAGTTAGATGCTCAGAATTGGAGTGATTTCAGGTGGAATAGAACCCTTAGCACCTTAGCTTTAAATGAGTACAAAGACCTAGTGTTAAAAAAATGAAGTTAATACCCTGGAAAATGATGTACAAACAGTCCCGAAAGAGTGTGAGTGTCGACTAGTTGGCATGAAAATGCCATAACTTTTAAATTGGGGATGATCGATTGGATTGAGTCAATTCTAAATAAAGTAGATTCACTTAGAGGAACAAGGGTACACTTAAGGTTTCCTAATATACAAGTATAGGTATAAATTTTATATATGAAAGCTAAAAGAGGATATGTACTATAATTTAGCGTTTATATGAAAAAGTATAGTAACATGGTTATAAGAGAGATCTTATTTGATCGTAAATATATCACCGTATGTATCACGTGATATCGGTAGATATTCATGTATATGGGATATCATTACTTAATACATAAGAAAGAAGAGCCATAATACACACGCAATTGCCTGCATATGACCCGAGAAGATGGATAGATAGGCATGCTTATAGGGAGAGAGATACGATCATTTGCGGCATATAGATCACAGGATATTGAGGCCCGGTTTGGTCGATGATATAGATCCGTTTGGATCCGCGGTGGCCACGAAAGGGTCACTACATAGTACATGGCATGAGTCCAGCATACCGTGCGGTGATGATACGCCAGTGTATCTGAGATAGAACCAGCATCTCGTGCGGTGATAGTACCTTTGGGTACACACAGATAAATCAGCGTCTCGTGCGGTGATAACAGTACCTTCAGTGTATAGTTATTTCCGGAAATATCCGCTTCAAAGTATTTACGAGGCAATGAATATAAAAAGAAATGAAAAGATTATACAAAAGAAATGTATATGAAAGTATATATGATTTGATATGATGGGAAGCATAACACATTTTATCTGAATCTGATAGTATACCACAATGACAAGAACAAGAGTAAAGTATAAATGACATCAAAGCCTATGGGAGATGAAACATCATTATAGCGGATAGATCGACAAATGAGTAGTATATGCAAAGATTATAATTGTCATAGTATATGTATATGTTTAAAGAGAGATGATTACATTATTTAGGGGTCGTCTTTTACAGGAGTATTTCCCACACAAGGCGTAAAGCTTAGCCGCGGGTGTTTCATCGGGTGTAGGTACGGGAAGAGAGAGGAAACTAGAGAGACGGGGCGATCCACATCATCGACATCAGAAGTCAACACATCCATGAGTCCATTTGAAATGTATGTCTTTTTTGTTTTTCACACGAGACAATGTAAATGTTGAACATTAGTAAATATGGAACTTGTATATGTATTTTTGTATCCTTTGTGGTAGATATAAAACAAGTTTAATATTCACGAGGATTAGAGGCTATAGTTAGCGATCATGGAGGCCCGATTGGGGCATCACAATTTAGTGGTATCCGGATGCGGTTCGGACTCGTAATCGGGTCGGATCGGAGAAGGGTGTCCATGAATAAGGGCAAGATAATTTTAAAGATGAATTTAGTCACAGCATAGTACAAAATCTGAGGAAGAGAAAGTACAAGTTATTCGGCAGAGGTTAAAAGAGGTTAGTGATCGAAAAAAGTTTTATGCCGATTTGAAAATGAGAGATATTGAATATGACGTGGGAGACAAGGTCTTCTAAAAAGTATCGCCATGGAGGAATATTCTACGGTTTGGTAAGAAAGGCAAGTTGAGTCCAAGGTTCATAGGGCCATATGAGATACCAAAACGTGTTGGCCCTGTGGCTTATCGATTGGCACTCCCTTCGGAGTTGGCCCAGTGCATAATGTTTCATGTGTTGATGCTTCGGAGATGCTCGATGGAGTCGCACGTGCACTACTAGTGCAAGAGATACAAGTATAGGAGTATTTGTCATATGATGAGGAGCCAAAGGCTATTAAAGCCCGAGAGGTAAAGCAGTTCTTGGAACAAACAAGTGCAGTTAGTGAAGTGTCTGGCAATACCATGGCGAGAAAATAAGCCACTTAGGGCGAAGCAACTGAGAGCCCGATATCACGCTCTTGAATCGGGTATGAATTTGAAAGGCAGAATTCGTTTAAAGGAAAGTTGTAACACTAATTATACCTTGACGAGTTTTATAACATGTTTTGGAGTATAATAAAAGTAAATGTATATTTTTAGCGAGAATAAAATAAGACGAAAAGAAAATAAGCAAAAACTTGGACTTTATACAAAAGACAAGGGTAAATTAGTCATTTACCAATATAGGACCCAAGGGTCATAATGTAATAAGTTCATATGCCAAAGTAGAATTTTGAAAAGTTAAAATGAGAATAATAGAGAAATAAAGGACCAAAATACAAAAATGAGAAAAAGAGTTCAAAAACGAGATAAGGCCAAACATGGCCTTATCTTAAAGCAAAAACATCTCATGTGGGCATAAAGGATAGGGCAAAAACGTAGAGGAGAAGGAGAGAAGAGAAGGAGGAGAAGAAGAAGAAGAAGAGAAGAGAAGAAGGAAGAAGGAAGGAGAAAGAAAGATCAAAGGTATGGAAACTATGATTTTGGTATGGAATTGTATGGAAATTCATGGAATTCTATGGATTTCTATGGT
This sequence comes from Tetrastigma voinierianum, assembly GCA_016808115.1. Classification (NCBI taxonomy): domain Eukaryota; kingdom Viridiplantae; phylum Streptophyta; class Magnoliopsida; order Vitales; family Vitaceae; genus Tetrastigma; species Tetrastigma voinierianum. The sequence goes on from JAEQBH010000939.1 coordinate 97,912, forward strand.
TTGGTATGACTATTAGTTTGTTCCAAACCTAGGGTTAGTTAGGAATTCATCATAACCATAGATATGTTGAAAGTTGGTTGAGTAAAACCTAATTTATAAGTTGGGCATGTCTCCCTTTGATATAGATTTTTGGGTTCTTTGCAAGTAATTGAGTTTAGGTTTAGAACAAGCCTAACTAACCTCATTTGGGTTATTAACCATTTTAGAATTGTTTTTGGGAGGAATTCATGATAGGTTTTGATGTAGAATGGAATAGAAGTGTATTGAGAAGAGCGGTAAAAAGACAAAATCAGCCATTTCTAGGCAGTTCTCACGATTGAATGCAGTGCAATCGAAGTGTACCGGTACCACTTATGCGAGAGAGGCAAAATAATACGGTACCATCAAAGTGGTACCGATACCACTATCCACCGAAGGTAACGATTAGTGCGGTTTTCGATCAGTTTTCTGATCGATTTGCGCGCATTCGAGTACTGAACTTGTGTATTTTTGATTAACAAGACGATTGTGCGTGAATGACGGCAAACCGCAACAGGAAAATGAATGGCGGGTTCTGACTATGAGAGTGAACGCTCAGGACGAGAAATGCACGTGCCTTTTATTCAAATGGGCGCGATATGGACAGTATGTTACTAATCGGCATCGTTTATTTTTCATTCAGTATAATAACTTCAAATTTAATATAATTCAAGAAGAAGGTAAATAATTATTTGAAAAATCGGATTAATGTTTATAAAAATATTTGATGGAACTCTCTATGAAATGCGTGGTCATTGGCGCGTTGTTCGCATATAACAGACTATATTTTCCGTGAAGTTGGAACAATAAACAGATTCTTGCGACGAACGGTTGAATAATAATTTTTAGCGCAGGTTGTTCTTTGTTTCTGGTTATGATCCGGGTTTGGGTGACGAAATGATCGTTGGATGTATGCGACGGTTTGGAACCAACGGATAAGGATCCGGTATATAATCTGGAGTGACCAGTTATACCAGTTTATCACCGGAATTCTTGTATCAAATATTGGGTTCTGAAACGTGAAACGTAAAGAAACGACGATACTCGCGTGATAGAATAATATATTTGTTTATGAAGCAACCATATAATCGATGAATAAATATCGGTTGTGAGATGTGAGAAAGAATGAAAGTGCCATACGCCGATCATAATGATGAGATATATTAAAAATGATGATATCCGAATTGATGTAATAATCGATGACGTGTAAATCATGACTGTTTCTCTTTCAAATGAATGTTTGTCGGTTTTCGATCATGATGATATTTAAGATGATGATGATGACGGTAAAAAAATTGCTGAGAAACCCACGCATGAATCGTTAATCATGTAGATGGGAGAAACGTAGAAATGAAACTCTGGACATCCGCGTGATAACTCAGACAATAAAGCATCAATGAATGTCGTGGAGACATTTGATTCTGTGTTATTGTTTCAGTATAATCTATTCATACGTATCGATTTTGAATCATGATTGAACGTATATATATATATTTTGGTATCATTGTACAAATTTATAATGTTTGGTCAAATATTCGCGTGCATAGAATGAAAACTTTGAAGTTCAGATGTAAATAGAATAGGAATCGGGGTCGGGTTTGGGACCATAAATGGGATGGTGGGGAATATCTTTTCGACCTCTTTATAAAACGAACGTTTGTTTATCAATATTCGTTATAAGACAATGGTGGGTAATAATCCGATTAACGGATTCTTTATTCTTGGATAATAAAATCGGAACTCTTTGAAGTCGAGGGTATGGGATGTTATCCCTGAGAAATATCAAATCATTTCGTGTATATTAATAGATGATTTTAATCTTCCGTTGAATATGATTGAATCGAATAAGACCAGATAGAAGACCGGACTCTGACCAACAGAGATCGTTTGTTTCGTTTCAACGTCGGAAGAATCTAATAACGCGTTTACATTGAATTTTTCCAAAAGAACTCAATAGATCGTGTGAAATGACGTTATGACAACAACAAGCGTGTAGATCCGAACGGATAACGACGCTAACCGTGGCGTTTGATGTGCGCATCTCAAATTAAACCGCTGGAGATGGGCTGGACTGGACTCAGCGATGGAAAGAATCAACGGATTACTCTGCGTTCAACCACGGGCTGTACTCGAATGTGCGCTGTTAAATCATTCGACCATAATGCGATGGCGGGAGAAAATATTGTTACAGAATGTTCAGGCGGGGATTCGGGATCGCGTAACGTGTTAGATAATCGTTGATAGCGCGTTGTTTGCCGTTCTGGTTGATTATGCCGTTCAATAAGGGTTGCGGATCGGTTTCTTCTTGTGATGCAAAACGCGGAAATCGTGGATTGGAGATGTTAAATCGAAACCAATAATCTGCAAAGAACGATTGGGCAATATTTGCCTCGTTTAACGCGTAACACTACCGGGAGTGCGGAACGCCGACCGCGGTACCGTATCGAAACGGGACGCCGCCATCAGTGGGTGGAATCTGAATCCGAAACGTGCCGTTTTCCGCGCTCGTTTGCCAACGCTAATACGCCAAACTCGTTTCTCTTGCCGATTCAAACCATTCGCTATTCCGGTTCGAGGTACCGATCGCCATATATAAAAAGTTTCGATGTTGACAATACCATCAGATGTAAACTCCACCGATATCAGACATTTGAACTCAAACATGATGATATCTGTTGGTCTCGTTCGTATAGAATCGATATCGCGCTGAATGCCGCCAAACTCACGCTGCTGACGCGCGGATGGTGTGAATAGCTCGGGTTCGCGCGACGACAAAGACTCAGTTTGCGGAATGGGTTTGAGATGAAACGGGATATTGGAAATGTTTTGACCGAACATAGAGGAAACCGGATCGGATAACGTTTTATAGCGAATCTCAAAGATTACAGTAACTCATGTGATCGTTCCACGAGATGAAGAACTTCAAAGTTGATCGGAGTGTTTTGGCATAAATCTGTGGATTAGGCGCTGGATGGGATCTGCTGAACGCATTCAAGAATGGAACTCCATTGGTATGGGGCGCATCTTCGGCATCTCAGAGTAAAACGGGTTTCCGTTTCTATCGCGTGACAATGCGGTACTCGCTGAGACAACGAACATTCGAAGCAATATTAATAGAATGAAATAAATAAAGACACGTAGATTCGGGTGCAACGTGCGACGCAGATGTGGAACGGAATAATAATTCAATCCATCACCAAATGTAAAGATCTTGCAATGCAGTGCTTGCAAAACTCTCCTCGAGTAAAATTTACCATACAAGGGAGACTCATGACTTCAGTTAATCCTGTGTTCCATGCATGTATTTCTTTGATGTTAAGTAGGTAGGATAAAGATGGTTTATATTTTATAAGGCGTGCAGAGTGGCAAACATGGATAAAACAGATATTGAGATCATGACTTTGATTGCTACATAATCTAAGGTGGCGTTTGTTTTTTTTATTTAATGCTAAATAGAATTTTTTTTTGAACTTAATACTGAATAACACTTAATAGCAATAAGTATTAAGTTGTTTGTTTTTTAATATTGGGTAGTAAATAGGAATGACAACAAGACATATTATTTCGAGTTCTATCCCCACCCCGCTCTCTTAATGGGATGAGTTTAGTTTAACTGTAATCGAGTTTTTAGCGGGTTTGAGTTTATTTTTTCAAATCTAAGACGGGTTTGGAGCGGGTTCGGATATTACTCCTTTGGCTTGGAATTATATTTTAAAAAAATTTTATTTTTATTTTATTTTCCCATCTTTTAATATAAATAATAATAATAATTTGAATGTTTTTAATAAATAATTTATAAATGCGTAATATTTTATTTTTTATGAAATATATTAATTTTAAACATAATAAAAATAAAAAAAACAAATATAAAAAATAAAATCAAAATCGAATGTAAGCAAAGGGAGGGGTTTGGGAATTTTAAGTCTCAATCTACCTAAGTTAAATTTTTAAATAGAATAGGATTTAGAATTTAGAAAAAATAAACGGTCCACAAACAGTAAGCCAAAATGCATTACGAACCTCCCGTTAATAAATTCACCAATAGTGATGTTATTAGCCACTTACTTGTTGGGTAATAATGAAATTTTTTTTGTTTTAGTAGAAAATGATTATTTCTGAATAGAAAAAAGCCCAAAATATTTTATTTTTATTATAAACTTTTATAATTTCGACCAATAAGTAGTAAAAATTTTAAAAAACAAAACAACCCCTATCTAAAAATAGGTTCAGCTGCCTATAAAAGTCAGCAAGAAGAAAATGCATGTCACTGGAAATACCTGTGGATGAGCTGCAAGCAGGGATAGTTTACTTAACATCATTGGAAGATGTGGCACAACCATGCAGACCACACAACCACATCCTCCAGAGAGGAAAGATCCAGTTTCGCACGATCCCATGGAACAGACAAAGTAAAACACATACATCTGTGCATATTCCAACCACTTAATATCTTTAAAGAAAATGTCACGTACTAACCAAACATCGTAGCATCAATTAGTTTACAGAAAATAAAATAAAATAAAGAAGAAAGAATAAATAAAAAAAGAAACACATATGAATTATGATATTGATGAAGAGTGAGCAATTTCTTCATGCTTGAGGAAGTGGGTCGTTCACTAATATTTTTCTGAATTTGATCCAGTTAGTTTGCAATCAATAAACACATTGGAGCCATCTTTCTCGATTGAACCTAAGAAAACCGTAATGCAGTCTTTTGCATCTAAGTGTTACATTTGGTTCATTCTCCAACCACTGCAGCGCTGTGGATTATAAAGGGAATCAGAAAGAGAAGACAATGATGTATACAAAATCAAACAATAGAATAATTCGCCAAAGTCAAAATTTAAATGAAATATATATATATATATATATATATATATATATATATATATATATATATATATATATATATATTTTTTTTTGTAGCTGGGGATAAAATCAAGGAAACTACCCAGTACCAATTTGGATTCATCTGTTCCAGCTATACAATGAGGAGGGTATGGGGGGCTCCCAGGAACGTCTGGATGATGAGAATCAAGAAAAGCAAAAACAGGCCAATTCCTGTACATGTGAACACTCTGGCAAGCCGCGCTGAGCTCGTCACCATTCAGAAAATTTGCTTATCAGGCGCAACTGGAGCCTGCGCTTTGAAATTCATACAACAACTATAAAAATAGCAAACAAATGAACGCTTTTCCAATTAAATCAAATCCAACGAAATGTAAGTAAATAATCGTAATAAGTGAAAAAGCTGAGAACAATCTGACAGAATGCGCCAAATCAAACTCAAAGCAAAAAAAAAAAAAAAAAGGGAAAACTATAATTATAAATTATCGGAAAACGAGTTGCGCGTAAATAAAAACAAATTCAAAAGGAATGTTTAAAAAAATAGAAGAACATGAAATAAGACAAAAGTGTTCTGACTTATATTACATTTTTCTTCCCAACTTGTAAGCCTTTAGCAAGAAAGGAAGATGGACGCAAGATTACCAAATTTCCAGCACCGGTACAGAAGCCGTGACGATGTCACGACGAGAACAAGACCGGTCAGGCTTTATGGACAAGACAGAGATTCTTGTTGAACTGGAGCTCAATTCCAACATATCAATAGTCTTCGGTACATTTTCGTTTCTACAAGTCGAAGAAAGGAAAATCAAGAGTGAAGAAGAAGATGATGACAATCAAGGAATCGGCAATCGGAAGTGCCTTCGCTGTCGCCCCCTTTTGTTTCCCTCTGTCGACTTTCTATTCCAGTAGAAAACTAGAAATAGGACAGAAAAGCAAATGTGAAATCTAATCGAATCTCTCTTTGTGGACCGTCAGATCTCCAAAGAAAGTAAAAAATAAATATATACATATCCTAGTACGCTTTCGTTGATTACGTCATCTAAGAATCAGAGTGCCCTTGACTTTTGGTGTCATTTTTTATTCTGACACACGAATCTCTCATCTCGAAATAATAATCATCTTTGCTTATTTTAGAATTTTATTTCCCTAGTATTTGTGTTACAAAATATATTTTAGATAAAATTATAATTCTAGTTAAGTTTCAACTTAGTTTTGTAATTTGTATTTGTATTTGTATTTTTTTGTATTACATTGCTATAGGTTCTTAGTTCAGATTTAGAATTTGGGATTAGGATCTTTACCGTAAATGCATTTATATTTTCATGTTATATATTAATACTATGCTGTGCATATAGTTTTTTTTGAAAAGTCCTATATAGTTTTATTAAACTCGGAACAATTAATAATTATATAAAAAAACATAACTATAAATATTATCCGATTAATAATATATTTTATAGAAATACAACATTATATCAAAAAGTACAAATATAAATGCATTTTATAACTCATTTAATATCAAGTCTTTTTTATTTAATAATCGAGAGAAATTAGATCTTACATATGTTTATAAGATCAATGCATGTAGTGACTTTATTGATTTTCTTATTTGAAAAAAGTGAAATATAAATAAAAGAATTCAAAAATATAATTACATTAATACCAAAATTATTAGATAATTCGAAAATTTGTATATCATAAGGTGACTGTATGGGTGGCCTTGTTAATCGAGTTTATTTATATAAATTGAGATGAATTTATTTATTACTGCGATCTGAGATCTGACCCGCATAGGTGATTGGTGGGGCTTATGACCACTTCCACCTCTCCTTTTTAGTCACAGTCCAATTGTGGTGGTCAGACAAAGTCTATTTCAGAAATAAACTAAAAACAATATAAAAATGAGTGGGGCCTGTGGCCCCTGTAAGCTATAAACTACTTCAAGTTCCCACCCCCTCCCTTTTTTTAGGGCTTTTTAGACATTTAATGTAAAAAAAATAAAAAAATTCCTTAAATAATATAGATTTAAAAATATTCTTAAATGTAACGTAGTTTTTACCATATGAAAAGTAATTTTCACAAGCACTTTCTAAAAATGTCTTTAAAAGAGATATTTTTTAAAAATATATTTTCAAAAGACGCTTTCTAAAAATATCTTTTCAAAAGACATTATCAAAAAATTAGAAAATTTTACATAAAAAATATTTTCTTAAAAGACACTTTTATAATTTTAAATGATTTAAATTAATATTGAAAGTGTCTTTTAAAGATAAACTTTTTAAAATTTAAAATTTTTTGAATTTAAGTTAAAAATGTATCTTGAAAAAACACTTTCGATTTTTCAAATTTTTAGAAAGTGTCTTTTAAAGACACTTTCTAAATTATTTTGTTGATGTGGAAAAAACTACACTGTATTTTAATATTATTTTCAAACATATTTATTATTTTAAGATTTTTAATTTTATTATTTGGAAAGTTCCTCTTATTACATTCCAATTTATAATCATAAAAGGTGGGTCCGAGCAAAGTCTAAAATTTCCAACCAAAATGAACAAAAAAATGTGATATTTTTACAAATGCATGCAAAATTTTGTGGACTTAAAGACAAAGGTTTCTTTCTCTTTACAACACATTATCATCATGAGTCAGAATTATTCATAATTCTAAGTTTTAAAAACTATTTCTATAAAAAAATTAATTAAATAGTGACATAAACTACAAAGTTCTGCAATTATTTTAATAATAAAATATTAAAATTATAGTAACATTAAGAAAAAGAAAACTACCGACGCCATTTGAAATGTTTAACTCAATTTTTTCAAAGTGGCTCAGGGGGTATAAAGGTGAGATAGACATACGAAAAAACCATAATTGAATCCTTGTTAGAACATAAGCAAGAAGGCAACAACTTAGCATCAAAGTGATTAATAAGCATACGATCATTCGTACCTTGAGCCAGCGCACCAAAAACTGCAGTTGCGATTCTATGCCTATAAAATGGATATCCATCGTTCCAACTTCCAACAGTAATTAGATTCATACTCTACTGATAACAGACAGCACTTGGGGCAGCAACCCACTTCAGCGCATCAGTTTCATTCCTGAATATTGTAACTCTTAGTCCAGGGACAGGAGTCCCAACTCTACAAAATATCCTGAACTTTGAACTTCTTTACCACATAAACTGCTGAAACCATATTATAGTTAACAAAATGTAATATAGAGTACAATCTCTCTTAAAGTTGGAGAAAGGGTTATACCTCATGGGGGCCTTCTATAAAAATAAAGACCTAACAGAGCCCAAAAGATATGTGAAAATATATAACAACATGATAACATGGGATGGTTCATTTGTTATAGCAGCATCTTGTGGAAGGTGTACACCCATGAGCCCCAGCAAATTAGATGCAGGACCAGGAAGTCCTTGTTGGGATGTAAAGGAATCAAGCAAGCTCTTCACAAGGTTCACATCCACATCGACAGGAGTGAAATCATCATCCATGTCTTCAGTGGCATTTGTGATATTTCCCTGCATCCATTGATTCTTGCAATGCTTAATTTGATTCAAAATTATATAAAAAGAAAAGGAACAGAACATCCATCTTTTATACTAGGAACACTGAACAGAAGTGCATGATCAGCAAAGCAGCAATTGTATATGTCACGCCACCAATATAAATATATGCATGTACATTATTTGGGGTTGATCTAATCCAAATACTGAAGTGGGAGAACTCAAACTCATTTGGCCAAACCTCAAAAAAAAAAGGTGACAGAATATCATTAAATTCAAGTTGATAAATCCTCTATAATCAAGCTACCAAACAAATTTGTGATTTGAAAAGTTAATGAATGCCATAGTGAGTCACATTGCCTGATTAGCTTCATCCAACTTATGATGGTACAATAAATTCTTCCAGTGTGGTAGGGGTTACTAAATTTTTTCACAGCAAGGATTATAGCTTGCACAGGGCGCTGCCATAAAAAAAATTTTCTAACCAGAAAAATAATGTGGTAGAACATCGAATATTGATTAATTTATTGACATGCAAAAAGATGAGAAAATAACCTCATTTCTATTATTGGGTTGTTCATTTGCCCGAACAAAACTTTTCTTCAGTGTGGAGGACTTCAGTTCCTCATTCAGAACATCGGAATATGATCGCATAAATATATCTTCTCCCTCATTCTTATCCCCAGATGGTTCTGCTATATCGCTGTCATCTTCAGATTCATCTGCAATTTTAAATCATTACGTCATTATAAGAACAAAAGCAATTGGAGAAACATATAAATTTTTCTCATGTTCAAATGTATAATAGAAAATGTTACATGAGACAACTTTCTTTTTCCCACTTCCTTTCTTTTCTCCATTTTGCATTTTTTTTTGTTAAAGACATGATATTCATATTAAACTCAAATACTACAAGCTTAAGCTTTTAAGAAAGTTGATAGTTTAACATGGTATCAAATCTTGGTTTGGTAGGAAGTTATGGGTTCAGGCCACCTCTCTGCAATTTGAATATTTATTCCCCATTTATGTATTTTAAAGTCCACAATAGACTAAAACACATTGGTTGTGTTTGTCTCTCTCCATGTGCGGTTACTTAAGGGCCCCATACGAGGGAGGTGTTAAGGCATGATATTCATAACCCAAATTCTACAAACTTGAGAACTTAGGAAAATTGATAGTTTAACGTTTTTTGCCAAAAAGGAAAAGGAAAAAGAATTAGCTGTGCGCTTAAAAGGCGAGGCTCGAGAATAAATCAGCTGAAAAGTTCAGCATGGAGGTGAAGGCATTATAACTTATGTTAAGGTTTAGTATCCTAATCTATTTAGAGTTTTCCTTCTCTCTTTAGTCTCTAATTGGACTCTAAGCTTTGTTCCTTTTTACATAACACTGATGTATAAATATGTATGTTTCCTTCTTTGTAAATTAATGAGAATATATAATTCCTTTTCTCAACATGGTATCAGAGCCATAGAAGAGTTTAGAATATTAGGGTTAGGGTTTCACCGTGTGGTCAATTCCGGCGACCCATCCAACGATTTGTGCCTAACTCCCGGTCTCGTATGCGGTTGTCATAAGAAGCCTCTTGGGAGCCACATACACCGTTGGAACAACCCGGGTTGCCGAAAAATTTTTACGCGAGATTTTTGGAAACCCTTGCTCTAGCATGGACACTCCGAGATCATCGAAACTGAGCTCTGACCGATAAAAAAATCTACGACGGGGAAAGGTCCCTCAGCGCCTCCACAAGCCTACGCACATATTTGTCCCTCACCTTATTTGGAGCGAATGAGCGCGTATTTTGCTTCTCCGGTCGCCGAACTTCACCACCTAAGTCGCTTGTCGCTGATCTACAAGCCTATGTCCTTGGTTTTCTGATCCAACACCTACATCACTCTCTTTTGTCCATTTTCCTCTCCAGTGGCATAAACTTTCAGATTCTTTTTTTGATTTTTCGTCAAAGTCCAACACCACTGAAGCCCCTCTCACCATCTAGAGTTTTTTTGTTCCTTCTAATAGTAAGTTAGATTTAGCTACATGACTCTATCTGATTCTCATCTCATGGTGAACAAGATGTCTCTATGGGTGAGAAAGATATGCATATAGGTATGAAGCGAGGATTGCTGAATACGTCTCATGACTCATCACACACCTCGATGGGTATTCTTCAAATCAAGTAGAATATGAGGCACCTTCCATCTCACTCAAGCAGGCAAATCTTATGTATACATTTGCCGGGGACCAAATAAATATTACTTACTTGTATACATTCATACGCACCTTTACACCTGCTATTACCTTAGCTAATGGTTCTGAGCCATGACTAAAGGCATTGGCTTGGCTTGTCACTCCTTCTTGCCCCTTACCTGCGTACTTTATGTTCCTGATTTTCACTTATAATCTTATTTTAATTTAGTAGGGTGGCTGACGGCGCTTCGTGTGTACTTACTTTTCACCTGACTACGTAACCTTGCGAAGGACGAAGTACAGGAAGACGATTGGCATGGGGCGCGAAGTCAAAGGCCACTTTCACCTCAGCTCGCCTCTTTGTTCCACTACTTGCACTTCCCGCGAAACTCTCCTCTCACGGTCATCTCGATAATCTCAGGCCTCTCGAGTTTGGAAAAAATTTAGGTTCCTCCTTTTTTTAGTTTATCTTCGCTTGAGTGTGAGTCATGTTAGCTTGGGAAACATACTTGCGCCTCGTTCTTAAAGCGTTTAGATCCTCACACAATGTCTTTGTTTGAGAACATCGGCATTAATGTTTAGGGTCCTTTTAGGTGCTATAGCGTCACACTTTGAGTTTACATTCTTCTGTTATTTTTATAGACAATTATTCGATGTACTTAGTTATTTTTTAATGAAAATTTCAGTGAGTTATTTCCTATCTTCCAAAAAATTTCATGATAAAGTCGCACTCAATTCAATACTTCTATTAAGTATTTTAAGAAGTGATAATGCAAAGGAATATTTCTCTATATCATTTCTTCTTTGCATGTTTTTTCCATGGGATTCTTCTCAAATATCTTGGCTAACACACTCCTCGACAAAATGGAGTGGTTGCTTGAGTGTAAACGGAGTCATTGGATTGAGACGGCTCGCACTCCTCTCAACTTCATCATAAGGTTCCTCAACGTTTTTAGGGGGATGTTATCTTTGTTGCATGTTATTTGATTATTCGTATTCCATCCTCTGTTTGCACGATCCTCGTTACATCTCACTAACTAATCCTTTCTATTTTGCTTCCACTCCTCATGTCTTTGATTGTGTATGTTTGTTCATATTCTCACTCCCGAGTAGAGGTCGACTCTCGGCCCGAGGCCCGCAGAAGTGTGTCTTCTTGGGTTATTCTCTCCTTCAGAGGGGTTATCGTTGTTATTCTCCCAACATTAATCCACTACTTTCTCCCCTATTTGATGTCGCTATCCTTTTGAGGATTCTCATATTCTTCTCCCTCTGCAGCGCGTCTTCGCATTCTGGATATCTTGCATACCATTCCTCTTGTTTTGCCATCTCCAAATTTCCCTTCTCCACCTATAGATGTCATGACTCGACCCCTTCAGGTTTATACTCGTCATCCTCATCGTCCTCTAAGGCCTCTTGTTGAAGCATCTTCTATGCCACAGTCATCTCTTACACTGCGGTTCCGCAACCATCGATGAATCTACCCATTGCCATTCGAAAAGGTAAGATCTACTTCTAACCCCAGATCCACATTTATAATTTTCTATTTCATCATTTATCTTTTACCCTACTTTGGCAGCTTTGTTTTACCTTATGTTCCTATCTACTAAAAGCGCTAGTGAGGCTCTCTCGTCGGGGCAGGCAGAAGATGGGATGGTAAGGAAATTGATCTGCTACTCGATGGCGTGAGGAGGCACATGCGGCTCTTCCTCTGGAAGGGTTATCTCCCAATTGGTTGTCGTTAGTTTATCTGATGAAGGTGGACGCATTGGCCAGATTGATTGAAACTAAGCCAGTTTGGTTGCCAAAGTGCGGCCAGCCCGATATGGGCTGGATTATTATGATGCTTTTATAGGTGGCGAGATTGCCTCCGTTAAACACTTCTTTTTATAGTTTGCTATGCGCTCGTGTCGATTTTCGATTGGATGCTCCGAGTCATATTATTCATAGTGATCTCATCTCGAGAGAGGGTTTATATGGAGCCATTTGCACAGATTTTATTGCTCGGGTTTGGTTTAGTAATGCAAATTAAATAAGTTCCTTATATGGTCTAAAATGATCTCATCGAACTTAGTTTAATAGAGTTTTGCTTCGATAGTTTAGGAGTTTGGCATGATTCGAAACACAGCAGACCATTCCATTTTTTATCATCATACCTCTACTGGACAGTGTATTTACTTGATTATTTATGTAGATGGCATTGCCGTGAGGCCGGTGACTAGGATGGTGATGAAACTTCAATGACCTCTTGATCCTTTTAAAAAAGACTTGGAGAAACTCAAGTATTTTTTAGGCATTAAGGTAGCCGATCTAGTGGAAGTGGTTTATTACTCGGAGGGTATACGCCAGATATATTGGCAAACACTAGTATGTTGAATTTATGGCACAAAGTATATACTTGGGTCAGAGACGTCAAACTTGTACCGGTCGAGGGCCTCTACGAGATAAAGGAAAATTCTCGATGACTTATACGGAGTAAATCGAACTATCTCCTTTATCCACTTTCGACTTTGACATTTCTTTTCTTGTGAGCGTAGTTAGTCAGTTCCTACAATCACCTTGTGATAGCCATTATGATGTTGCAGTTCGTATTCTCCGTTATATCAAAGGTACACCAGATCAAGGAGTGTTGTATGAGAATAGAGGTCATACCTAGATTGTTGGCTACAGTGATGTATACTGGGCAGGCTCACCCACAGATAGACGTTTTACATCAGGGTATTATGTGTTCATTGAAGGTAATTTAATATCTTGGAAGAGTAAGAAACAAGATGTAGTAGCCAGATCTAGTGTTGAAGCCGAGTATCGAGCTATGGCCTTAGTAACATATGAACTTATATTGGGAAGGATGAACAAATGAAGTTTATATGTGATAATCAAGTCGTCTTGCATATTTCATTTAACCCAGTTTTCCGTGGGAAGGGGTAAACACATTGAAGTGGATTCTTAGAAACTTTGTGAAGAAGATTGCAGAAGCCGGGATCGCGTGACTACTAGTTTATCAGCTCTAATGGTCAACTAACGAATATCTTCACTAAGTCTTAGAGTCCTAGGATAAAGTATACATGTGACAAGGTTGGTACTTTTGACTATATGTTAGCTTGAGGGGGAGAGTGTGGGTTTAGTCTCCTAATCCTATTTAGGATTTTCCCTTCTCTCTTTAGTCTCTAATTAGACTTTAACTTTATTCCTTTTTGCCTAACACTAGAGTATAAATATACATGTTCCTCCTTTATAAATTAATGAGAATCTGATTTCCTTTTCTCTCCAACAACCCAAAAATTAGTAAGAACTCATTCATGATGTAAAGGTAGCATGTGTACTTGATCTCTAAAATTTAACCTTTGGAATAAATATTAGTTTTCTCCACTTCCAAAATAACCCTTCAGGCAGGCTAAGTCTAAGTTTGGCCAATAAGAATATAATAAAATCAGCTATAGATACGCCCTCAGAAAGAGAAAATTTTCTTGGGACAGAGGTGCACCTGAAATGTGGCAACCTAAAGGGCAAAGACATCAAAAGAAATATCCTTAATAACATATACGACAAAAATCAAATCGTGATGATTTTTAGCTATATGAAGTATAACATCTCTGAATAATGAATAGATTTATAGAGTAATGAGTTCTTGTTTGAATTTTCTTTTCTATTTGTTTTTCCTATTGTTTTCAAATAAGTATATTCATTATTTTGAGCTCTAGGTATTCATTGATTCTGCCTTCTAATCCCTACCTCCAGGACCGCTCAAATGGCAGAAGTTCAAATACAAAGCAAATGCATGTGATTTTGGACGAGAAGAGTAGAAGACAAACAATAATACAAAAGTAGGCCAGCATGCCCAACTTCAATAAGAGTTGTACACTGAACTCAACTAGCATTCAACCATCTTCACCATCTAATCTAGAAGTCGAGATCAATCACCGCTCCTCAGACCAAAATTAGGACAATAAAGCAAAGATGGTGAGTCCTGACCATTCCTCAGTTTCTTTGTGGTTTGAAATATGAATCACTCGCGTTGACACGAGTTTCACACGAGCAGCCAACCTGACACTGGGTAATCAAACCTCGCTATTAATTACGCATCTTAAAACTCCTGACACAGTAAAGCCTACGGGAAAAGTATAGAAGAGCTTAGAACCCTGTGCAACATGGGGTTGGGTGGGAACAACCTAGCAGGCAATAACAGAAGTCCAGCAGCCAAAAAACAACCAAGGTAAATGACCTAATCAGGTCACTACTTACCTTTTCAAACCCATCCAAAGACAACAATCCATGACATGGGAACAGAACTGGGTAAAAAAACAATAACAATTAACATGACAGTAAAGTGATCCTGCTAAGCTCATGTTTCATATGATGTGTGGTAGAAGATGACAAGGAATTGTTTGAAAAAAAAAAAAAAGGTAGCTAGGCATTTTTTAAAAATAATAATAAGAAAGGCATATACTCTCAATAAAGGGACTTTATTCAATAAATAAGGAAATACTTTATGATAAATCCAGGTCCAAATGTTGCAAAATCCATATCGAATGTGAGCCTTCTTCAGTTTCAGCATCAGCAGGGGCATCCTTCACGAACTGAGCGCCTCATTTGCGTTCCATATCTTTAATAAGCGGTCCACATCAAGCTCCACTGCTTTAGATTCCTTCAAAATGCATCAATTGCACACTCAGTCCCTCATCTTACAACAACGCAAAGAGAGAGTTAAACTCGGCAATATACTTCATTATTGTACCGTTTATTGGTCAGCAGAAATTGGCTTATGCTATATTAGAAAAGAGAGGCATATCAAAGAATACAGAACCTAATTCATCTGAAAATTGCATATATTATCATGCTCCCTTCTCTAGGATAGACTCATTTCAAATCTTCAGAAGGTAAATCATCCAGATTCTTTGCAACAATAACAACAACAATAACAATAATCATCATCATCATCATTACAGATACTTTTGCATAGAAGAGTAAATCATCCAGAATATTGCAACAATAACAATAACAATAATCATCATCATCATGACTACAGATAAATTTCTAAGAAGCATTAGCAAGAAGTTTTATCACTCAACTATTTCAAATTGGCAGCTTATAGCCCTACTTCACAAAACTGGCATGTCAGCGTGAAACTCACTCCTCAGAGCAGTAAAATCCATCCGTGATCTTTCAACCAGGTAACAGCATGTAAGCTAAAAGGTTGAGCATACTAATCATGTTATCAAAAATAAGAGAAAGATTATCACCTGCTTTCCGGGAACCTCTCTGCTCCTTCATGAGGTTGACATCCTCATGCACAAGTAGCACATAGTCTTTGATATATTGCCCAGGTCAAATCATCAAATTGGAACCAGGCGAAGGACCAGCATCTGCTCCAGTTCGGACTTTTCTTTCTTCTTAGCCAAGCTTCACAAATCCATAAAGCTCCATCTCCTTCTGTCTTTCTTGAAGGCAGAGTTCAACTGTCTCCACTAGGCCAAGAATCATCATCTGAAGGAGATATCTGTTGACCCTTAAAATCATCAGTAGAATGGGGCAAAGTAAGGATTTCATCGATACGTCTTACTGGAGCGCTCATTATTTCACTGCAACAACAGCATCTCAGAACTAAAGCATAAGATAAATACAACCGCAACAATGAAAAGGCAAAGAAGCAAGGAAAACTATATTGCTTGGTTCCTGGCTAACTTTGAATCCAGAGAAATCAAAGTTATTCTGACATCATGAACACTAAAATCGAGGCTAGCTCATATTTCATAACTGAAAGATCACTAAGCTACACAAGTGAAAAAATTTACCCTACAAAACCTGGTAGAAGCTGGTTATTGATGTGTTTATCAGAAAATGGCATCCTCCATTTTTAATAGGAAGCCATATTGGCTTTCAGCTACAAATTCCAGGATCTAACACTCTTCCCTATATATATATATAGAAGGAGAGAAACAAAAACATCTATGCCTCACTTAGACCCTACTAATCAATAAAGCAAACAAGAGGGAGTAGGACTCATATCTATAGACACAAGGACTAGATCACAGATTTATAAACAAAAGAATCTTTCATCCTTTGGACTAAAAACTCCTTATCAAATGCAAGCATATCTATTTCTTTTCAAACCCCTCAAAATGCATAAAGGTTTTGTCATCCAAGACTTTTTACGAACCTTATCCGCAAAAGATTCATGTCAACTAAGGAGTGTATACTTAAATGATGAGGGAAAGGATCCAAGATACATCAAAGGTGGCTTTCTCCACATGGAAGGTGAATTGACAAATCATACTTTGGCTCAAAGTCTAAGGGGTTTTATTTGGCTATCAGTTGTTCTCTTTGCCATTTCACAAAAACAAAATCTTAATATACCAAAAACTTCAACAATTTAATTCATTTGGAAGGAAGTTCAAATGTGTTTATACATTTCATTTGAAACATTAAGCTTCCATGTTGGCCCTCGATCAACTGTTTAAAAATAAACCAGAACTTGGTATTTCTCATAACCCTTTATAACTTTAGGAAACACAAATTCATACCATTAAACGAGGGAAACATCAAACAAGTTTTGCAGCAGAAGAACAAAGAACCGTTTCTATAATATTGATCTGTTTTTTTTTTTTTAATTTCATTTAACAACTAAAACGTAACCGTACCATGAAAACAAAGGTTTAGCATTAAAAAAAAGATTCTAATTGGTATTTGTATCTACCTGGCTCTAGAAGACAAAGAACTCTTTCTGTAATACTCTTCAGCATTCTCCATCAGTCGTCTGTACTCTTTGGACCCAGGAAGGAGGCCCTCAAAATACCCACTTCTCTCTAAGCTCTCCTTAAATGCATCCCATGTACCCCCCTTCCCTTCAATCCCCTGTTGCAGTCGCTGCTTTTGTTATCATCTCGAACCCACAGGCTATTTTCATTCCCAATTCCGTTTCAATATAAACATTGGAGTCACTCCTACTAGGCATCGGATAACACTTGGGCGCCTGAAAGGTCTGCTGCACCAATTGTGCATACATAGCCCGGGACATTGTCACTGACACGAGAACAAGTTCTTCTGCAGTACCGCCCTTGCTCAAGCCTGCCATTTTACCGCGCGTGCTTCATTGAATCAATGTCCCGGTCGTAGAATCCCTCAACGGCCAGCGATATCAAGCGGTTGTTAAACGCTTCAATACTTGAGCCACCGACAAAGGAACCCTAATAACCTGGTGCATATTCACTCCTTGCCCGCTCTGGATACTCCGACAGCCGATTCCTCAAATGCCAACTGAGACTGACTCTGAAGCTTTCGGTTCTCCTCATTCACCAAGAACTGCCAAGAATAAGCAAACTCAGTTCGATAGCCGAGACTTGGAACTATGTGGAGCTCACCACGCCGGATAAATACCCGATTGACGCTATTGTCGGGAGGTTGAATCTCAACTGAAGGGAGGTGAAACGCGGCTTCAATAAGACAACTCATGATCGGTATCCCCAGACACGGATTGAAGAAGGAAAGCGGGGATATTTTGAAGGGGAAGACGACAGACACTCATGCTTCCAGGTTGTCGCCAGACCGGAGTTTGCCTTGGAGGTGAGGAATAGGAGGAGGAGGAAGAGAGAGGGTAAAGGGTTCATGTTGCCAGATGTAATGGGTGGTGTAAGGGGAGATGGTGGTGAGGATTTGGATGTGGAGCGATTGGAGGAAAAAGGTGATGTTAGGATTCGGGGATTTGGAATCGGGGAGGGAGAAGTCATGGAATATGGCATAGAAGACGGTGTCGTCTGGAAGTCCTGGGCTCTTCCACGGGAAGTGGACGACGACGCGAGGTTAGTTTCCATGGCTACCAGCGAGTTGCCCGCTCCTTCTGCTCTCTTGAATCTTCTTTCCAATTTACTCTCGGGAAACACGAATCGTGGAAACGGTGTCGTTTCATAGAAAGAAGGCGGTTGGATTTAAATTCATAATTCTGCGCACCTGAAACGGTGTCGTTGCCTGCATCTGCACTGGCTTTTCATAAATACGCCCGGATAGCTCTAATTTTATTTGATTAACACTAAATATTAATTCTCCGTACTTCAAAAATAATAATAATAATAATTCTCCGTAATAACAGAGTGAAGACGGCGTTTGAGACTCTGAAACGATGGGAGACACAGCTTATCTGCAAAGCTGAACGGTTCAGATTGAAAGTCAACCTACTCTCTCCTCACCTCTCTACCCACTCAACATGTGCTACGATCGAAAGCGCCGGTCAAGCCGGAGGATGAAATCACTCCGTGGCGCACCACCAGATCGCCGGACGAGAACGCCGCGGTGGTGGAGGATCTGAGAGACCGCTTAGCGGAGACTCAGGCGCGGCTGGAACGAGCCAGGGCTCGGGAAGCCGAGCTCAGCCGCCGTCTCCAGGAATGAAGCGCCCAAATCTTCTGCGTCAGCGGATCCTGAGATCTACCTCAAGACGCTACCAGGCAGCAACAACACGTTGAGCGCATCTCTGTGATTTACAAAAGTACTAGTGTTTATTGATTTTCAACAGTTTGCTCTATTGATAAACAAACTTCTTTTAAACAATACTAATAGAAGGAATTTCAGTTGTTCTTATTTGTGTTCTGGTTACTTGAACTGATGGTTTTTTTAAATGCGATTTAAGTCCTTATCTTCGTTGTTGCTTGGTGGTTCAGCAATGATCTGTTTGGTCATCGAGAGAAAACATCCGGAAAACGTAGGAGAATAAAATTTCAAACCAAGTCTCGCGAGAAATTCAGCTGACCGTAGTTTCGCACTCTATTTAGTTGGGTAGTTGTTTGCTAACTTCAGGGTTGAATTGGAGTCACCGCTTAGGAAGCCAAGTTACTTGGCTGGGCTGAGCTGAGCTTGATTGCTGATTTGGGGGTTTTAATTGGCTAATTGATTTAGATTAGAATTCTGATGGGATTGAGGCTGGTTTATGTTAAGAGTACTGGTGGTTAGTATACTGATGGGATTGAGGCTGGTTTTGATGACTCTTTTGTTATCATTGGCTTTATGATTATTTAGTACAAATGGGCTTGATAAATGGCCTCTGGTCTAGAGCTTTGAAGCTATGAAGCTTAAAAACGTTAAAGCAAAGATGTATTCCCTAGGCCAAAATAATTGGATAAATCTTGAGGATATGTTTGTTCTTTTAACGAACAAAACAAACTACATTGTTTCACTAACATTCATACTAAGCTGCTTGGCATTTCTATTGCAAAGGATCTGCGATTTCCAGTTCTATTCTAACATCGTGTTCCTGAGTTGCAGAGAAACAATTTGAACTGAAAAACCCGTGATAATTTCTGTCGGAATGTATTTATTGTTCATAGACGCTAGGTTTGAGTATCGATTGCACTGGGAATTTCAATTTACATTCAGCTGGAGAAATATATGAATGCAAAATCTCACACCTCTAATGCTGATAGATGATGTGCTGTTTGGTTATGTTGAAACTATGTGCGTGCTGATAGCAACTTTCCAAAATTACGTAATACTATGGTCTATGTTCAATAACTGTATGAAGCTTAAAATCCAGCAAGATTTGAGCCAAATGAGGCAGCTTCACTGGTGGGGACACCCCCGGAAAGTTCCTTGTTCTTTGTCTTACAAGATTAAAACATATGGATCAAAGGTTATCCACTTCATTTCATACATAGGGTTTTAACACCAGCACAAGAACAAAACAATGGCATGACTGGTACCGGGTTTTCAGATATGCGTCATTGGATTTGGATTGTAGGATGGCATCAATTTTTGTACGGTTTAACGTTGGATTATTAGCGGTATCAGTTTCTTGTTTCTACTCTCCTGATTAGAAATGTTACCATTAAAGAAAAAAAAATTAAGATGCTTGCGTAAGATGTGTAGGGTTATCCCACATTGATTGCGGAAGGGGTTAGTGATGATTTTATCGCTGAGATTACTGCTTAGCGGATCTTGAGTTCGGGTGTCAAATAAGTCTCGACGCCCAGGGAAATTTGGATGTAATAAACCTTCGATCGTAGGAACCGATGTGTGAGGGGGAGATTGTTGGATTATCCCTCATAAGTTATGGATGAGATTGATGATAAGTTTATAAGTAATTTTTGAGATTGAGGCATCTGCACTTACTTAGGTGTTACGTTAATGCAGCATTAGATTAAATAATAAAAGCAGACTGCAAACAGTCAGCTAATAAATTTGGTAGAGGGCTGAAATGGGAGCCCCTTCCATATGCATCTTCTAATTTGCAATTAATCACATGACGCTGAAAATTTACAGGATGTCGGCAAAATTGTCAATTCTTGCTGCTTCTTCGTATAGGCTAATCTTCTGGGTTGAAATTTGAATTCTGAAACTGAGTCAGTTCATAATTTCTTTCATATTTTTGCTTTTGTTATATATGACATTTTAGTAGTTCAAAAATAAAGAGATTTTGCTTTATTGCTGTGTCATGTGTGTAGGGGGTGAATATAAAAGACGTATGAGAGATATGGAATAATAATTAATAAGACCACCAAAAGGGACAGTGATAAGTATAAATTTAGTGGAATGCAGGTGGGTGGAGATAAGAATTAAAAAGAGTCACTTGCTGTGTGTTCTGATGGCTAATGGGGGAATATTTTAATCATGATTAATCCGAGAAGTCTGAATGAAAATGATAGAAATGTATAAAGAGCTCAATGAACTTTGATGATTTATATAAAATCTATTCATTTGGGGCCCTTTTAATTGTGATATCCCACCAAATTGGCCTCTTTGCATACCATGTTCTAATAGTGACCAAGTCCACTCAGTGGATTCTGACAAAGAAACTTAAAATGTAAGGAAATTCTGACATCTTCTCCACCAAACCTTACGAATTTAGTGGTAAAGGGAAAAACAAAAAAAAAGAAAAAACTTAAAATAAATGCTGACATGCTCCTAACGGCCAACAATAGGGGTATGTGGGTAATTTCATGTATACATGAAAACTCCAACTGACTCTTGTGAGTGATGAAGATGCCTCCGGTCACCGTTCACACCAGCCATCATTAACAGATGGTAAGGCAAAATGATGCTATTCATTTTCTTTGCTTCTACTTTCTTTTCTTCTTTCATCATTTCAAATTCTTCCTGTTTTTTCTTGGTCGGTTATGTGGGAGCCTGAGAGGGGATTTAATCTTCTCTGTGGTCTTTTCTCGTTTTCCTTTGAAAATTGGTACCCATTTGAAGGATACAATGGAACGATGGGTCGAGCTCGAAACACTAGACCAGGCTGGAAGCAGAGGGGTGGTCAAGCTTGGTTCTATGCTGCCCCAGATTGAGCCATTTATACCAAAAAGGGATCACAATCCGAATGAGTTGAGATCTTGGGCAAAGAGGACTGGCTTTGTATCTACTTTCTCTGGTGAGACTACTGCGACCGTTAGTGACAGGGATGGGACCAAACAAGATCGCGCGGTGGGTTTCATTTGAGGAAGTCGTGATCAGAGAGGTGGGTCGTCGCCGAAGATCGAGATTGATCCGATTCTTGGGCGGACCGGGGCGAACCGGGGGTTTGAAATCGAACCTGCTTTAGGGTCTGGAGCTGGAGCTGGACAAAGGCTGCCGCGGGAAGAAAGTGATGGGGCTTTGGGTTTAAGGGAATGAACTGCTAGGGTGAAAATAGAAGAGAGAGAAGAATTGGGGTTGAGCCTGTTTTAAGCACTTACCCAGATGATAAGGAGGAAAGTTCATTTTGGCTGGAAATGGGAATGGGAATGGAAACTGGAGCTACCATAAGTAGTGATGGGCATGAAGTTCCTGCGTTAAATCATTTGCCGAGCCCAAGAAAGAAGACAGCAAAATGAAGAAGAAGTAGGAATTGATGTTCCTCTGACGAGTGAAGAACCCTCTCCCTGGAGATGGCTGAATGTACCAATTGAAGTGTGGGTTGAGAGAAAATCCGGGTTTTGGTTAGTACACTTCCATTTTAAATGAATTTGTTTATGTTGCTTAGCATGAATATAAAATTCTTTTCTTCTTTCTAATGTTTGTATGGGTGAGATAATGGTGATGAATTTAAGCATTATCTAAACTTACATAAATCAAGAACAAGATATATTAGAATCTTCAAAATCAGCCACATATGTAAAGCTTGATTTTGTCAGAAAACATAATCCATAACCAGAATACATTTATAGAAATAATTTCATGATCATTGGCATTTTATACTTGCATTTGAGTCCATATTTCAAATTTATAAGGTCATTTAACCTTCTGAGTGCTGAGTTCAGATTGCAGTTTACATATATGTTCAGGATCAGAGCTTGGAATACTCTGAAATTTGATGTCCTTTCACCCGCCAACATTGGACTTGTTGAAAATGACCTTAAGGATTCTAAAGTTAAAGGGCATTATGTTTGATCAAGGTTTTACTAAGCAGTTAAAGCACCACTAAAGGAATATAGCTTGAGCTTCTTGCTGCAGTTTCGGCAAGATTTTATACAAAAAAGTTGAAAAGATTTGATGTTTCTCCAAACTAATTGATGGATACTCTTCTTTTAAGAAATAACAATGATGAGAACAAGATATGTATTCTTAAATATTAAGTTGAAAAGCAGTGTATTTTCTAGCAATTGATGGAACCCTCTTCTTTTCCTGTAAGGATAAGGATGAATATGTTTGCCTAATCAGGTGGAATTTCTAAATTTTGTTGAGATAAGTCAGCTTGCTGAAATTAGCAGTTCTTGACTCTTATTTGTTCTACTGCAGGTACCTTATTTATTCACTACGGTTTGGCACTACTTGTCATTGGCGGGTTCAATATTTTCGTCCTTGGTCATTGTACCAGCCATGGGTGCAGGAAATGATAGTATGCCTGTCTTTATCAATATTTGATCTCCATTTGCATTTTAATGAGGAAGACACAGTGCTCCTTTGGCAACACTAATTTGTTTTTGGAACTATGACAGAAAGACCTTTCAACTATGATTTCTGATACTATTAGTGACCTGGCGTGCAGACAATTCTACAGTCCTACTTCACAGTACTCGACACATTAGTTCAGGGGAGTTCATTTTGTATATTTGGCGCAAGCGTTAGTCATCATTAAATTCTCAGGAATGAGCCTTACTGAACATGGTTTACTCACAAGGCAAATGTTATGTTTCATCATCCTTGTATACAAGTATCGCGATCAAACTTTAATAGAAGAAAGTATTTAAGTCACATATTGAATTGTTGTAAAAAGTTCTGGAAATTAGAAGATTCTATGAAGCTCTTTATAAATGAGATTCTTTTATGGAATTAGTTTTGTAAACCAAGTATAATTTTTTCTTAATTAATATTTTTCTATAGCCAATTGAAAATTTCTTCAAACATTGGTGAAACTCATTTCTTTTCATATTAAACATAATGGCGTAAATTTCCATTTAAAGGTATTTTAAAGTGTTTCTTTCCATAGTGAACTTGGTGTTTATACAGTCTTAATTAATTCTTGAAATTTGACACATAATGAGAGAACTTCAGGAGCTAATTTGTTGGTTCAATTTTCCAAAGCTTTTTGGGATTCAGTGGTCATGTCTCTTGTCTAGATAATTCAAGGATCTTGCCATTTGTGTTATCTTTCTTTTGGAAAAGAAATTCATCCTGATGCAGTTAAAGAAAATTAAACATGCACAACTCTCCTCTAAATTCTTTTCTGTGTTCTCCAATCATAACAATATCAGTGATCTATGATTTGGTTTATGTTTTCATGCAAGACTATCACTCTTGAAAATTTGTAGTAATCATGTAGTGGACCAATCAAATTTCTCAGTTCTCATTCTTCATGGTTTGTTATCAGATTGTTGCTGTAGTAGAAACTTCAATAAGGAGGAAGGAGCATATGAATTTAAAATGCCTGACATATATAGTACTAACTGTAAATTCACAATTTTATTCTGGAACCAGAAATTCTCTGTATAATTGACAAATTATCATATCAAGTATTATTTGTATATTAGATTTTATTTAAGTTTGGGTTGGAGATGGAACTGAAATTAAGCATAGTTTTTTTCTTAATTGTGCCTGATATCAAATTATAGGTTTATAAATCCAGTTGTGGTTGCACCAACTATTGCTGCAGTAGGTTTAGCATTTTTTAGCTATGGTTTTCCTCAAGCTGGTAGCTGTGTGGAGATCAGCATTCCCCAGATACTGTTGGTTCTTATTTTCACCCTGGTAGGCGGTTTTCCAAACAGATAATGTTTAGTTAATTCAGATTGCTCAATTTTGTATGGGCCTATGTTTTGTATATCTTATCTTTGTGTCCTTCAACTCCTGTTTATCTTTTGTGACATCATCAAATTTGTGAAAATGCTTTGCTTTTCAGGTCAACACTGACATTGGATTTTTGCTGCATATTTTAGTACCTTCGAGGAATTTCCATCTCCGGACATCGAATTTTCCGGATTTATGCGGTATGTATGTTACCTTTGAATTTCTTGGTCCTTTGCCAAATTCAGTCCTTTTCTTATTTGTTTGAGGATTACAACTGAACTGTCCAATCCCCACCTTATCATAATTCCTGCCCCTTCCTTTGTAACCCAAATACCAACAAGGACTAGCAACTGCATAGGTATCTTTTGGTAAGATCAGAACTCCCACTTTCTTCAAAATAACTGGCCACCCTGATACCATTAATTTAAATATTTTTTGTTGATACTAGTTTTATATGTACAATTAAACAGATTAGGCCTCTCTTTTTGATGCTGCAGTTCTTAAATGCTGACTTCACTATATACTCTTGTGTAAATACATTTCCATCCAGTCACCACTATAATCATTTGCTATCATTGATCATAGTATTTCCCAATTTTCTGGGCCTGTGAGATCAAAACTGTTTTGTTATATGATATTCTGGTCCCTTCTCCATGTAAAGCACGGGTGGCCATTTTCTTTTTAATTTTTTCATATCATGGATCACTTTCAAGGGCCTTCAATCTGCATTATTTGCAGGATGGTTGGGAGTATTTCAATCTTGTCTATCCAAACATCTTTCATTTCTTGCTAGATTTGGCAGGCAGCGATTGATGATACTTCTATTGAACTTAGATCTTATTACACGACTCTGGTTAAGCCCACAGACTCCACATGATTACCATTATTGGGAATAGCCTTATATTGCCTCTCTGATTGAACATGCAGATTCATCTGATTACTGCTTTAAATTCTTAAGATAGGGTATTTGTGATTATCTACTTGGCACCTACATTTATGTTCTTGTTGAGCAATTTATGGAACTCTTCATACTGGCTGAAATGTTCCACCTTATTCTTCTACTGACTCTTGTCTTCATTTCTGGAAACAATGTAGAAACCCTCGAATGACTAGTCTGGTCAATGTGGCTTAGTAATTTATCCAAAATAAAATCTTTCATCCCTCAAAATCTTCCTAGGATCCCTCACCATGAATAATAATTAATAAATAAAATCAGACAAGAAAATTTCCATCAAGTTGTTCCTTTTTAGCTGCTAGAATGCTAACAGGGAACTTCCTTGTGGTAAATGCTTGAATCTTTCTATACTTGCCTTGCCTGCTTGCAGGATTCCCTAAGCGTTCTGATTATATGGGCATGCTTTCTTTTGACCGCTGGTGGGCATATAGTTATAAGGGCTGCAGCCGGATGTACTACGTAAACATCATTGTTGATGCATGCGGCTGTGCATATACTATGAAACATTGCAGGACCTGATGTTTCGTACATGGAAGGCACCTGCTTTAGGTTAGAATTCCTTATCCTTTACAATGGGGTGTCCCCATCTTCCATTTAAGGACCTCCATTATCATGATCATTGTTTCGCTGGTTGCGTCAGTGGATTCAGTAAGCATCTTATCTTTGTTTTTGGTTATGCTTTTCTTTTTTCTTTTTTGCTTCTTTTGGCCTTCTGTTTTGTTTAGGATTTCGCAAAATTAGGGAAAAAAATTGATTTACTCAGTCACTCCTTTTTTATATAAATGCAATTGCCAGCACTTTCTGTGCACTGCTACCCTGTGGTCTTCTGCTGTTTTGTAAGGACTGAACCGATACCCTTTTTTTATGTTACCCTATGATGCAAATGGTGCTGATACAGATTGGACATATCCTCCCACATGCAGCTGCTAGTTAATTCAAAGCCTCCAACCCCAGGAATTGTCAGCAGAAGAGGTATTGGGTTGGAAAGGTTTCTGTAGTGTATTGGCTGGACTTTGGGGTTCTGGTACTGGCTCTGACATGACTGAAAATGTGCATACCATTAACACAACAAAAGATTATGTAAGCGAGGCTTTGGAACTTGGGGGCAGCTTTCTTGATCTTCCTTTCATTCATGGTGATCACCATAATTATAAATCATCCAGCACAAACCTGAGATTGGGACGCTGAGGTCCTGCCTCAAGCGCAATTTTGGCGACTATCAGGTGATTATGAATATCTGTAGACAATAAGTCTACCCATGATTAGACTTTGGAACCATGTGATCTTATTAGTGCCCTGGATTTGGTGTATACCAATTTAAAGACAGATTTTCTTTAGGTCTTGGATCTATAAATTTGCACTCCATGAATTCTTTAGTTTGAGAAAATCTTTGCAACTTGAAATGTGGCGAGGTATACATAAATCACAGTGTGTATTACCATTCATATGATTAAGTTAAGTAAAATATTATCAGTTAAGTTGAGTAGCAGAAATGGATTTATCGGGTTTGACACCTGACCAAACTCTCAAACTTGCTGTGCATTTTCTGGATACAGATTTATTGATCCCCTATGAACTGATGACATATATAATGGGCATATTTATGCCCATTTGATGATAAATATTGCTGACTTATTTGGCACTTTCTGGCTGGAAAAATTGGATTTTCATTCTCTTGCTGATATACCACGGGCATAACGGCTGCTTCTGTATTGGCCTTCATGTAGGCATTGACTGTAGCGCGTTGGGACTCTCCACTTTGCAATATAATTAATCCAATACAAGTTTTAGGAATATGACATGATTGGTGTTTCATTGTTCGCGACATCTGTCAGCATATTTTTCAACAGTATCAGCAGGACTGGTACAGTTCATTTAAGCTATTTTATTCCTATGCAGCTGCCTCCAATGGACCAGTCCACACTGGTAGTAGTCAGGCGAGTGGTTGCTTCAACATAGTTTGATATTGAAGGAATGTTGTGCCAGTTTTGCCTCTCTCTCTCTGTCTCTACCATCAGAATGAAACACCATAGAAACTAAAACTGTAAGGCCTCTTCTTTGTTGACTAACTTCTACTGAAGGCTTACTCTTTGTTTTCTTTGTTGTTTGGGTTTCAGCTTGATTTTGCCTTTAATGCCCTCTTGTCAATGAGCATGGTGGTGAAGCCCTTTATGGTGGCATTTTGTGCTAAGACAACACCGTCCCAGGCAGTCAGACCAGAGCAGGAGTATATGTAGTCAAGGGCTCAAGAGATGAAACGATCATGCCTTTCTTGCAGACTATTCCTTGCCAAAAGGAATTGCTCCGTCAGGTTCCAGATATTCTGGAGCATGGCCTGTGTTAGTGTGAAGTTGCTCTTTGGTTGCTTTAAACATTTGAGATATGAGAGGCTTCAGGAAAGTCAATACAGAGAGATGCCTCATACAAGTTCCTTCATTTCCATTCCCAAAAAAAATTAAAAATTTTAATGTATGAATAATTAGTGATGATAACCATGTAGTGTATGTACAGTAGGAAAAGGCAACAGTGATCCCTAATTATATGAGTAATTAACATATTCAAAAGAAAGATATACCTGCACTTTATGTATCATGTTTTTCTTTGTATAAGAATCATCTTCAGCATTGCACTTGATATAAGCAATGTGTCTATACAATAGCTGTATTTTAAATTACATAGATAGCTTGGAGAATGGGCACCGTAGAATCAGCAGATTAGGGGACTATCTAATGTACCAAAGATGAAATTTGATGTATTATGAAGGGAAGTAGATCTTTTGCTAAACTGATCCTGGATGAGGGAGCGCAGGTGTAGATGGGGGTGAGTTGTTTGTGCTGAGCCTTAGAGTTAGTCATAGGAGATGTATCATGCCACTGTTCCAAGAAGCCATTCCTCTACTGGCTTCTGCTCCTCTCTCTAAAGGCCATCAGCTGCCACATGTGAGTTCTTCATAACTCACACTACCCCATATCCGTTTTGTAAACAGAACAGGATACAATAATTAATGATTGAAGTTTCAGAAATGGTTGAGAAGAGGCTACTAACCTGAAATATGGGGCAGATGAAAACACAGGGTACAACAATGTCTGTGTCTTCCATGTGAGCACCTCCATCACTCCCAACCTTACACGTCCCATTCGAGCAACTATATCATCTGCCTTCTTCCTCAGCTCAGCTCAACTCTCAGATTATTGCTCCCATTCTCAAATCGTATCAATACAGGACATCATCTCTCATAGCTCTCCCTGCAAGTTCCTCTGCCAAATCCAAGGCCATTCTCCTGCCATTTATCCAAGACCTGAGCCAAGGCACCCCGATCCATAGCCATTGCCTTCTCAACCAGCCAGAACCATTTCTACCAGGGTGGAAGCTGCATCACTGGCTTAAGGCTTGGGCATGAACCTCATCTTGTTAATATCTTGGCTGAATGAGCCTTAAACATGGATCTTTGCAGCTTATCTTGGTCGAGGAAGATGTTGGAAGCGATTGAGGTTGCCATGAAAATTTGGTCTTAGCGGCTCACCTGGGGTGGAAGGCCAGAGCTAGGCAAACCGGCTGCTATGGGACTCTATCATGCCACTGAAGAGCTCTGTTTCTACTTCTGGAGTTCCTGTGGGAGAAGTAGCATGTCCCTCAAGCTACCATTATTGCATATATTACAAGACGATGCATCTTAGCTCGAGACGACCAATCACTGCAGCCGATAACAGGGATGCCGGGATGCGGTTGAGGATCTTTACCTACATCAAAGAATGAGCTCTCAAGAGTGAATAACATTGGCATGCCACTTTGTAATAGTCCATAGAAAAGGGGAATGTTTAATGGTAATGCAGTAGAACAAAAGTCATTACCTGATCTTGGAAAGCCTCTTGGGACAACCCATTGGCTGAATTCACCATTTTGATTGCTACTGTTGCATGGTTGATCCGTCCCTTATAGACGTTAGTCCAGTCACCTCCAGTTTTCATCCTCAAGTGCTCAGAGAAATCATCTGGTGGCTGATTTGATCACTTCAGGGTTGTACTCTCTGTAGCTGCAGATCAACTCACTCAGTCTTGAAGCAGTCCCTATTGCTTCCTTTTCTCTACAGAACTCGATTCTACGTTGCGAGACGTCTCCTCTGCTATCTCAACTCCTCCAATTTCTCAGACCATCTCTGCTCTTGCAATTGCTGCATTCTCTAGTTGGGCCTCCACCGTGATTTTTGATAATGATGAGAGTTGAAGTTTCCTTTGATAAGCTCTGTCTGGTTTCCAGTGATCTACTTTCTCTTGCTTTCTTCAACATCACCACTAACTTCCTTAGAGTTGCTCTTTTGAAGTACTCTGTTCTTTTGTTATATCAATTCGCTTTGAAATCTCTTCATTTACGTGAACTTCAAGTTCTTCTGCCTACAAAAACAAGTGATTTTTTAAAAGATTACCAATAAAAATATAGTCCGAAGTCAAAAACAGATCAAGAGACTGTCATATACCCGGTTAGTACATAAAGAAATGGCCCATTCAGCTTTTCCATATCTTTCGACATGGTCTTTGGCTTCTTTTCTTTTTAACTGAATCATCTCATGTGCTTTACACCTCTAATTTAAAATTTTCCAGTGCTCAAGTTTTCCGCTCCACTTCTGCAGCCAAAGCAGAAAGGCTGTCAGTAAAAAAATCGCGAAGTTTGAGGAGCTATGATTCTTCACGTGAAAAATAGGCGTTTGGGTGCCAGTAAAACACTCAGAATATGAACAAAAGGATTTTCCAGAAGTTTCATCTAGATAATGGCACTAGGTCCAAATCCATCACCCATATGGCATTTGTCAAAAAATTAAAATAATATGAACTCATAAATTAATTAGTAAAAAGGCACGTTAAATTGACTAATGGACTATGCATGAACATCATTGATATTTGAGATTACCCTAAATCAAACAAAGATATTTATGACCACATATTTGAAAGATAAAGTTTTATCCATAACAAGATATATATACCAAGTCAGAATCACTATTTCCTGGCATTTCTTGCCCTTTTGGATTATTCTCCTCCTCACAATCTTGTTCATCCAGGTTCAAAGACAACAGCTGCTGGAAATAGTTCTCAATTTCATCCGCATAATTCTCCCATTGATTCAGCGAATTTGGTGAATCCACCAATTGTTGACAAAGTAGATGAGGAATGTGTATGATGTAAACGTTGGACTTTCTGCAAACATTTTTCCAAACCAGCCTCTGAAACTTGCCTTTCCTCTTGTTCTTGCAACCATGGTTCCATGATCATCCCCCATTAGCTCATGTTTTGCTTCTGTGGAATACACCCGATTTCCTCCATACTACGAATAACTCGCAGAATTCGGGTTTGTTTCGATGGACATAAAAGGATCCACTGATTGCACTCTTTGATCTCCTACAACAAATGAAATATTACACAAAAGGGCATCTCAATTAAGATTCAATTAACCAAACAATTTCCACCAAACATGAAAAATAATAGAAAATCAATTTATGCATACCCTGATGAGGACTTCAAGAATGTCATTCCCACTTGTGAAGCAATTTGTAATATGAACTTCGGGAATCAAATCTGTGCGACCTTATGAATGGGTTCATCATATTTCTCGATTTTAAGAACTTCAGCTTTCACTATGGAGAAACTTCCCATGAGGAAATTAAACCTAAGTTCTACTAAAACATAGCATGCTCTAACCAGAATTAAGCAACAGACTTTCAAGAAGAAATCCAGTAAACCTTGCCACAGAAAGATGATGTGTACTTGAGGACAGTAACTTGCTCATCTTCTCTTCCTCATACTTCCTCAGAACTCCCAATTTTCATCACTCACAGAGCTTGCTGGGAGCTTCCCAGCTTCACAACACAAAATGAAACCCATAAACACCCAATTTAGTTCTGAAGAAATGAAACCCAAATGCAGGCTAAATGTAACCATGGGGTATAAACAAAATCTTGAGTACTATTTGTTGCATGGATAATCACTATGGATATTGAATTACAGTCCTTTCTCTCAGCGCACTCAAGGGTTCATGCCCATCTTGTAAATCCTCCCAACTGCAACATATGCAGCTACTCCAATTGGACATCATTTGCCTATTCAACAAGCTAGTCCTTCTTCTCACAAGGAGTTAGCAGCTACCTTCATTCACTTTCCTTGGGAAGTATGATTTTACGGCATACCCATCACCGGAAAGTGACTCATACAATTCTTGAGTAAAAGCAAAACTAATAAAAATATATAGAAGAAATTCCACAGGGGATGGAACACTCCTAATTTTAAGATTTGTTGAAGGTTTCCAAAGGGGAATGGAGCTGTTTGTCATGTACATGTGTGGAGAAACATCTGCAAATATTTTACAGGAGGCCGGCATAACGGGACTTGTATTCTGTTGGGGGCCCTCCATTGGGTCTTTTCAATTTAGATGATTTGGTTTCTTGCGTCAAAATTTACACTATGCAGGTCTCCCTCATGTTTCAAATTATAAACAATAAATTAAGGAGATAAAAAATAACGACATACAGTCAAGACTCCCGGAGAGATATACTATGAATACAATTAGTATATTTCTAATTGATAATGCATAGACAGTTTTACCAATGGATTAGGGTTATGTGGGGCATGTGTCAGTCAGAGCTTCACTTCATGTGAGATTTGTTAAATTCATTCAAATTAAAAGCTATTAAAACTTGTTTAGTAAAATTAAGCGAGTAGAGCCGGAGAGATATCGTTTACACCTGGGGGCACGGCGTAAGTTTCACCAGGCGGGGTCGAACTTTCCCTCAGCGAACTTCATCGGTACAAATAAACAGGACTCGTGAATAGGCTCGTGGAGTAATTTCTGGTGAGCAGTGCAAGTGAGCGTGGAGAGACTTTTTGATGCCACGGCAAATTTTTCTTTTACAAATGAATATGATGAATATTTTAGCTCTTGAAACGATCTCAGGTTAAGCTGAACTTTATTGTCTTATCTTTAATTTAGTTGTGTGTTGGCTATTTTAGATAAAACATTTTCTTTAAATAGGGTTATGTAGTAGGGCTACTCGTGAGCGCTCGGCGTGCGGCTCGTTAAACTCGCTAAAGGCTCGTTTATTAAGTTAAGCAGCAGGCGGAAGATATCGTTTGAGGGTGCAAATGCAAAGTTAAACGATGAGGCTCGACGTACTCAAACTCGGCTCGCCTGACTGTAAGAGCTCGAGGCCTGCTCCCTTCCAAAACCAAGCGTAGAATGGAGCACGCCTGTGCTCGGCTCGGTTTTCAGGGTTATGTAGATTTGTCCCCAAAATAATACTTTAAAAAAAAAAAAAAATTCATACAAATATGGATTCCAAAATAATGCCCAAATTAGCCTTGATTAACCTTAAGTTCAAGTCACCCGAAATTATACAGTTTTGTAATTAAGATTGTAAATTATTGTTTAAAAAATAAAGATTTAAAAATTCTTTAAATAGTTTTTATTTTTACTTCTATTATTTTTATATCATTTGTAATATTATGTTCTTACAATGATTTGATTTTAGTTCTTCCACATATGCCTATCCACAGATTCTCTTGTATGCTCATCCCACTCATTCTTCTATATGTTTATCTACTTGTTCCCACATGTATTGTCAAACCTCTTTATCATTTGAATCGAGGCTTCTATGAACAAAATTTTAAAAATAGTTAAAATTGTGACAACAGTTGCTTCTCTGATCTTGGGTTAAAAATTAGAATAAATGTGGTGCTTATAGTTTTGAAATTTTTTTAAATAATTATTAAAAATAGATGAATGGTCAAAAGATTTTCAAAATTGTAGTCACCATGTGACATTCCAAATCCGGGGGTCTCGTTGATAACCCGTAAACTTGTGGAATTCCTGTGGATTTCGGGTGACCCGATACCACACTGTTGTGTCCCATTTATCAAGATCCATATTTTAAAAAAAATCGAGTAGAGTCTCCTTTGTTAGGGAGAACTATAAAAACGTCATCTCACTTTTATATTCTGATAATGTAAGTTTATTACAGCACTCTTATACACAACGCTATTAAACTAACTTGTTCTAATATAGTTTGCACAAGTACCACCTCAACATGTCCGTACCTTTTGAATTCATTCATGTTCATCAAAAAATATGAAAATGAAGCGATTAATGAATCCATAAGAATTTAATTACAATTTCTTTTTACATAAAATATTTTTACAAAAGAAATATTATGTCAAGGCCACATCATCTTTGGCCTTATCGGACGTCGTCACTAGTATACGCTATACTGAGAAAGGGGTCTGAAAGCGGGGGTGAGCAGTATCTGTAGAAAAATTCTCCCACAAGACCTACTCCCCATCTAAAATGCACATACAATGCCCAACTATAGAAAATGTCAATCGCATTATATAAATATCTGTCACATATGGAATATTTCATGTCATACATGAGATGAGACTTATGGGACCGATTCAGTCCGACCAAATTAGCGGATCGAAGCAAATTCGAGTCATGAACTAGAGGCCCCAGGACTCTTCCCGATTTTTTTTTTTTTTTTAAACCGAACTGGTACCTGTGGGTATGGCCCACATCTTATAACAGAATCAAAATAACATATACATATAAAAAAAAACTACCACCGGAGTGGTGTCCATAATCTAGACACATATAGCGGAGTCACTGTTGCAAATACAAAACTATACTCTTACATTTCAAATCGGAGCACGGAACCTACATGTAGTAGACACACAAGTATGTTGGCCCACGGTGTTGTATGCGGATGTTTGCGCGTCTTCTCCACACGTACCTGCAGTTAAAAGCCCCCGTGCTGGCTTTACTTAGTGGGAAACATTTCTTATCTGAAACATAAATCTGAGATATATGATGCGAGTGTATCAGGAATATTAAGGCATTCACATAATGAACTTTATACACTTACTTGAAACTTATCACAGGACTTATGCTTATTCAGGACTTATACTTATGTGTTGATCTTGTACTTACTGGATCTCAGAAGTAGGAGTGGAGCTTATGCTTATACCGTGGGGCTTATACTTATACTCTACGGAGTTTACACTTATTCGGGTGCCAAAGCAGTTTTCTATGGAAATCATTAAAGACGTATCTACTAGTGCGTCAGGACTTATCCTTATACGGAAGTGCGAAAGTAGAATACCCTCTGAAACTTATGCGGTATTTCGTATCTTATACTTGTACTACGAAGTATATCCTGGTCTTACGGAACTTATACTTGTGTTGCGGAGCTTATTCTTGTCTTTCGGATCTTATACGTGTATTCTGAGGCTAGTTCTTGTATTTGAATCTTAATCACGTGTGAATTGCAGTAGTACGATAAGTCGGAACCATCAGGACTTATCTGAGATACATGCTTCGGGTATGGACATTAGTCAGTATGGAGTCTGAATCCATATGATTTGTATATACTTGTTCACCAAGAATCTGAGAGTAAGTGGGTACCTCTGTGAGAACAGCGGGATACAAGAGTACCGCCAGATTTTCTGAGAATAAGCGCGACGAGGACTTAATGAAGAGGCGGAACTTATTAGTATGTGTGGAACTTATTCGGTCTGAAATTGCGGCCGTTTCTGAGTAGATCGAGAGAGCGGGACTTATTCGGATCTGAAATTACTCGCCGTCACTAGGAGACTAGATGACGGGACTTGTCAGGATACGAGAAGTGCAGAAGTAGGTACTACGGAACTATTCGAGATCTGAGTACTGGTAGATGCAGAACTAGATGAGACGGGGACGTGGATCACGGGAGTATGTAGATGCTCTGGGACTTATTCGAATCTGGGAGTACTCGTGAGTACTCTGAGAACTAGATCGAGACATGACTTATTCGGATCTGGGGTACCCGTAGGTCGCGCTACGGGACTTATTCGGGGAGACAAAAATTACCTGTAGTGCCTGTCATATTCCGGATACGGGAGTACCGTAGGTATACGGAGATTAATCGAATCTGGGAGTACTTGTAGGTACTCTGAGACGGGATCTGAGAGGTATTGGATCTTTACTCTTAATCTTTATTCGAGGGGTCTTATCATGGCCCCATTTCAGATTTCCCTGAGCCCGATGTCTGAGGAGGAAGGGAGTAGGACACGTACTATGATAAGTAGAATCTTTATAAAGTGCTGAAAGTCATAGTGCTCTGAAAGCGGGATTATTCGGAATGCGAACAAGGTGCCATAGCATAACGGGGACGGGAGTGTCGGGCACTAATCGGGAGTCTTAGGAGCACTAATCGGGAGTCTGAAGTACTAATCGGGAGTACCAAAGTACTAATGAGTCTTTGAGACACTAATGAATCTGAAATTTTCTGTCGGGCCAAGAATCTTTGTGTGCATTTAATAAATGGTCTTAGGTAGTTTACAATTATATGAGTTCGGTAACTTACTATCTTATAATAGGCATTCTTAGCCATTATGTGTTCATGACAGATTGTATTTCACGTTCATAATCACGTGTCCCGGTTCATTTGCATATTCCATAACAGAGATTTATGTTTCATGAACCACGACTATGCATTTTGCATTTCCTATATTTTCGCATATTACTAACTATGTATTTCTTATGCTTGTATAGTATCGTACTGCTATGTATTCTGCATCATTTATGCCTGCTGTTCTAGTCCCTCTATAAATCATTTTGTGAAGTGGAATCATTCAATCGGATCCATCCAAACTCGAAGCTATGACATTTTCATGCCAACTAGTCGGTTCTGGAATTTGCAAGGGACAATTTGAAATATTTATTTTCCAGTGCCTTGTCTCGATATTTGACAGTGGACCTTTGTACTCCTTTAAAGTTAAATTGAAAATTGAGGTTCTATTCAACTAGAGTCACGGTGGATACGGAGACTCAAGTTACGTCGAAACAACCGAACTACTCTATGTTCAAACGGATCACGAGGAATTAAACGCACATGGCGGCCCCACTTTGGAAGAGTGAATTTTAGTTTGGCTTAGAGCCAAATTTGACGATACCTATTTATTTAGGAGTTTGGTTCTCCTTGAAGTCTATTTTAAGTGGCCACTTGAATCCTCAAATCAGATAAGAAATGAGGGTCATGGCCCAAAAATACAGCTGGTGAGGAATAGGAAGCGAGAGCAGGGTGTGGAATTTCCCATAATGTGTCTCCGGTACACATTGGCCAAAATGACAGAACACGAGTGTACGGTACATGTTCAAAGTGTGCGTTTTACATCTGGAAGCTCACCAGAATGTGTGTTTTCTGCCCATTTTTCATGGTTTCCATCCCAAACCAACTCTACACTTCAAACACACATCAAAACCATTTCCTATTCCTCTTTGTAACCTCTTTTCTATTCAAATTCCTCTTTTTCAATACTTATCACTGTTCAAAAACATATCAAGAATCCTTCCAAAACAATTTTAATATGGGTTAAGACCCATACACAAACCAATTATGATGATTAGTTAGGGTTTGTTCCAAACCCTAACTCAGTCCTCTCAATTAACCATGAATCCATCCTCGAGGAAGGATTCCATAGCCATCTTGTTCCATGGGTTCTACCAACCTTACTTTCCATAATATTTGGGTTAAAAGATACAGAGCTTCCAGCAAACCCCAGGATTTGGGGACAGAAGCTACCTAACCAACGAAGCATGGAAATTCATACATAATCTCATAGAGTTCATTATCAAGGTGAGTTTCCATACAAAAATCCAAGTTCCATACCTTGTTGGCTTGATCTTGGCTCCTCCAGTCTTCTTTACCTCTTTCCTCTTCCACGTTTTCCATATTACCCAAAAAATGGTCAATTTTGGTCTTTAAATCTACCTGTTTACTAAAATAGCATGTTTGGCCCTCCAAAAACATTTTTGGGTTAAGTTTCATTATTTACTTTTGGTCCTCCAAATCTTAACCTTGACATTTGTATTTTCAAGTTTCCTTTATTTCCATTTGGCCTCAATCTTTCTTGCTCCATGTCTTTTAAGATTCCATGGACAAATTACAATTTTGTCCTTAAGTTTAAACTTCAAGGTCTCTTGTTTCCATGTTTAGCATTTAACTTTCATGAAATGGTCAAATATCAGCACAAAAATACCCTAAACATGCTTCGAAAATGGTAGGGTATATTTAGGAATATTCTGAGACTAAGTGTGCTGCTAGCTTTGGAGTCTGCACCTCTTCCTTCGTCTACGGATCTGAGTCAACTGGCGTCGCTAGTAGTATATTGACACACATATACCGAGCCATACCCCGGCTCACGGTACCCAATGCAAGTGCATATAACAATTAATCGAAGGTCAATCTAGGCTCATCCACCGCGACTGATCATATGATAACCATGACCATATGTGCTTCTTTGACAGCGAAGCTTTTGGTTTACTTGGCGTCTCTTACACCCATACAGAACTTTTTGGATCACACCGCGGGTCTCTTACACCCATGTTCTAGGCTTTTCACATGAGGGAATTAACGGCCCCCTTCTTGCTCCGCCCAACACACATTATTTATATTTCTTTTTATGTTTTAAATCTGAGGCACCATTTATTCAGACTGTCGTCGAAATACGAGGATTATTCTGCATTCATCTTGCCGATGATGGATGGCCATACCATGCACACCTCAATATCGCGATGTCCACTGTGCATATGAAATGCAAATATGTCATTTCATGCTACATACATAATAAGAGCTACATGCAAGATTTATAAATTTCTAATAATTATATTTCCTACATATAATTTCCATTCATCACCATTTCCATTTTAATACATTCACATATGTATTAACATGATTTTACACACACAACATATTATTTTTCCAACAATACACACAAAATGGCCCAAATCTAGGATCCACACACATAAAACAAAGTGCTTCTTGGGCCCTTCATAGTTTGCTCCGGCGGAGGGTGTGTGATACAAGCAGCATCCCATGGCTTGGCGTGGTCAGTTAAAACAAACATGAACTCGGTCAGAGATTGCAGAAACGGAGTCCGCTAATCCAGTTATCCAAAAAATAGTCTAAAAAATTCGATGAGATGCAACTTGATCCAGAAAAATTCTGGCTTCAGTTGTTCGAAAACAATCCAAAAATTCTTAAAAATTCCTACACTGAGTCCAAAAAATTTGGAACTAAAATTTACGGCCTTTCACGGCCTCTAAGAAAACCCTAAGCCATTAAATGGCCTTTAGACCTAGAAGAACCTTCAGTAAAAAATTATACTATCTAAGTAGATTTGGCGACTGAATTTTGGTACTTATCTGTGAAACTCTCGATCGTCGGATAATTTGTGTATGATCCTAATCTCTGATCGAATTTAAGTAGTATCTTGAAGAAGAGAAAAATTTATTTTCCCATTTCTCCTCTCTCCTATCTTCTTCTACAGCTCCTCCCCTGCTCTCGTCCTCGCTCATACCTTTGCTTTGCCTTTTTTTATTATTTTTTTATGGCGCAATGTCACGTATCTTATATCAGATTATTTTACCCCCAAAATAAATTCACTTTTCTTTTCGAGTTCAATTAAGTTTAAATGAACTTAGCTCGATATTTCCTAGCTTAAAATTTTTGAAAAAAATCTTGTCACTTGGGTATTTGACATTTATAATGGAAAATGCTCTGAATTCTAATTGTCTCAAAGTCGTGAAATTTTAAAGTCACTAGATTTCGCTGAAGCCAATTTAAGGCATGAATCCAGTTTAGTCATCCGAGATCTAGAGAATTTTCTAAGCTTCCTTGAACCATTATGGTAATTTATTATTATTATTATTATTATTATTATTTTATTTTTAAATTTCCCTACCTGATTTCCGGGTTTTACATTTCTTCTCACATGAGAATTTAGTTCAGAGAACACACACCTGCTTACCACACAAATACATGCATATGCAATAGTTATTTTAGTTCCAATATTAGACTTCTAATATTAGACAAACGCACCTTCATCCTCAAATAGGAAAGGATAGGTGGCCCGCATCGTGTCCTCGCATTCTCATGTTGCCTCCTCCACTCCTTGATGTTACCATAACACTTTCATAACCTCAGTGGTCTTGGCCATGAAACGATCCGTATCAAAGTCTGGCGTTGGTCCCTCTCCGAATGTGCAAATACATGTCGATAATAATCCGCCCCAATCCACTACGCAGTTTGGATCTAGAGTATCTCTTACGGCATTGGAGACGTGGAACACCTCATAGACACCTGATAAACTCTATGGTAGCGCTAACCGATATGCAACTGTGCCTACCCTCTCGAAAGTACCTCGAGAAACCTAATATACATGGCTCTGCTTCCCTTGCTTATCGAATTTTACCACTCCTCTCTTAGGCATCACCTTCAAGAAGACGTGATCACCCATCTCAAAATCTAGGAGATTGTGAAATATAGGCTAAAGCTCTTCTACCGACTGATTTGTAAGAAAGGCAACCTTGTATCAAACCCACCTTCTCAGGTGTCTCTGTCGAATCCAGGACCAGTGATACAGACTCTCTCTACGATCTTGATAAAGGGGATCGACTTGCCGGCCTCTATATAAAGCCTCATAGGGGTGCCATTTTGTATGCTAAATCGATACTTGTGTTATAGACAAATTCCGCCCCAGGAGTAAGTGCTCCTGGCATTTGCCACTTAAGATCCATGGCATGCTCATGACATGTCCTCAAAATATGTATGGAACTCTCAGGCCGACCATGCAATACGAGATGAAATGTTGTGCTCATCGTCAACCGTGTCCTCATGGCCTTTTGGAAACTCTTCCAAAAGTGTGTAAGTAATCACAAAGATCCTGTCGATACAAGCTGATTGGCGCTCCATGTAGTCGAGACAATCTCACGAATATATATAATAGACGAATTCCTTCGAGTGAAGGTCATCCGCTGCTTAGAGAGTGTGCAGGCTTAGTGAGTCGGTCCCGCGCGCTGCAACCGCCAAGGCATCATTGCATAGCTGTGTCGGTGGCCAGTGGGTCCTGAATCTATCATGACATGCTCACTTCCACTCAACTACCTCCCAATGGTTGGGTAAGCCTGTAACAATGTTACGATGCTCAACCTTTACTGTTGACGAGAGGCGAGTCGACGAAATCTCCTGCGATGTTGCTTCATCTAGCTCGATAATACTGGTGGCCGAGATCTGGTACATCTTCGGTACCGCTAAATGCCGTGACAAAAGCGAAAGGCGGTGGAGCCTCTAAGGATCTCTCAAATCTAGGTCCATTGAGGATCACAATGCAGCCTATATCGAAGACTACCATGTATGTGTGGATGGCCCGGTCTTGATGTGATACATTGTGCAGTGTTACTGATAATTTAATATCTATGTATGCCTTGCAAGGCTCGATTACTGCTCAATTGGGATGGCATAGCTGCCAACCTAATTAACCTGGCACGATCAACATCTTTGTAGCCCAAACTGTCCCACAGTCTCGAGCATCTACCACTCATGCAAGGCTACGCTGGTAGTGCCGACCCAGTGAGCGCATATTACCACATTTGCCTTACAAGATGGGCGTGCAAAGTGTAAGTCCTCAATCACTCGGTCTCATCCATCTGCATTGCCTCATGTTGAGGGGTCGTTGTGTGAAGAAAGATATACTGGAGCTCTTGTGGTTTGAAGAGCGCATAAACTACTCACCATACAGATATTGGCTCCAAGTCTTTAAGGCAAAGACTATGGTCGCCAACTCCAAATCATTTGTAAGGTAATTCTACTCATGATTCTTT
Organism: Tetrastigma voinierianum; assembly: GCA_016808115.1. Classification (NCBI taxonomy): domain Eukaryota; kingdom Viridiplantae; phylum Streptophyta; class Magnoliopsida; order Vitales; family Vitaceae; genus Tetrastigma; species Tetrastigma voinierianum. Next base: position 139,290 of record JAEQBH010000939.1, read on the forward strand.
AGTTATGCCGGAACCATAAGCCCGCAACCTCGGTGCATCAAGACACATCGGTCAGATCATAGAGGCATCACGAGTCTGCTTTGTGTACCTATCCTTGTTTACGGACAATTAGAATAGGGTGCAGATTAAGCCTCATTTTCAATTCTGGAATGCCTTCTCACCACCAGATGTTCCCTTAGGAATTTGTTCTTTCTAGTAAATAGAACCGGAGCGCTCCAAGGTAAAGTGCTTGGTCTAATAAACCTTAATCGACAATTCTTGCAATTGGACCTTGAGTTTGGCTCTGGCGGTTTGCATCTGTGAGAGTCATAGAGAGGAAATGGCGTACCGGGGTGTAACTCAATAATAAAATCCACTCCACTTTGTGCTAGTAGTAATCAGGTAGCTCATCGGGAAAAGCATCCTCATACTATGACCATACGAGGTAGACCCAGATGATGTCTCACCTCGTCCTCTAAAGGTAGGCTTGCTAGCCCGACCATCGAATCAACTCCACACCGGAGTGGTGCACGATCTGGGGCAAGCATCATGAGTTCTCCTGAAAGTCACCTGGGATGCCCGTCCGGGTGTGTAGAAATGAAATCCTCCTACTATCACGATCAATGGCGACCCGGTGTCTGCCGTCTGACCAATCTTGCAAAATGACATCAAAATCGATATGTCCATTACTCGAAGTCCCTTTGTGACGGGAATCGCGAGATCTCTGTGAAACTAAGTTTGACATATATGATCGTCCCTCACCCTAATTACTAAGGGAGGGAACTCACGCATTATAGCGGCTCATCAAGGCCTCTACCTCTAAACCCAGAAACATCCTCTAGATGCGGCCCTGAAGAATGTGATGCATGAATCGAACAATATCATTAGCCCGTAAAGCGAGATGCGCGAAACATACCCTATATCCTTGGTAGTCAACTAGCTCAGTATGTGGTGTGATGGCGTAGACACGCCCTTAGGTCCCTGATGTCTCGACCCATGAACCCTTTCCTTGACCTCGACCCATACCACGGTCTCCGGCCTGCTCTGCCTTGAAGGGCGATACGTGTAGCACCACAGCGGGGCCAGAAGCCCCGGTTCCTCTGGTCGCATTGGGGTGAGAAAGACAGACAAGCGTATCCGCGCTTATCACTTAATGATTGGAATTTGTTTGTCACATAATTCTAGGATCCTTGCCTCTGTGGACAATCTCGTCTCATGTGCAGCACCCTAATAGCCGCCGCCCTGTCCTTGAAATCCTTGTGGAACAGAAGTCTTCCGCTTCCTTTCCGAATTATAAGAAGATTGATTCTTCTACCTCTTAGTACTAGCACCCATATCCGGATGCTCAGTGTGCATTAATATATCTTCCAATGGCCAAAGCTTACTAACCACCAGGTCCTCCTCCCATGTATGCTTGGGAGGATGATGTTGTACTGAGGAAACCCTGTACAGGTTACTGCATCCCTCCACTGGCCCATCGTTGCCTTGGTAATTAGGTAGGTAGCAACTAGCGCTATCTGTGCAATAGTGCGACTATAGGCGCCTGTGTATCCTTTTCAGGCTAATTAGAAACAACGACCTGCCCATAATCGGTCTCTTTCCCCAATGTGAGGGCCAAGGATAAATGTGCCTTGAACCTCATCATTACTAAACCCCCCTTTGTTTTCCCAGTTACACCGGCTTATGACAGTAATTAGGTAGCAACAACGCTTGCATAAGGGTAACTGTGCGTATCAACGTGTATAGCCTCTATGAAGGTGGTAGTCTGGCGGGTGGTGGAAGTGGGACAGCCTCGCCCACCACCTGGCGTCTCTCTTCCTCTTGCTAGTCATCTGCTCGTGTCGGATAGTAATAGAGTTATTAAATATCTATCTCGGTCCTTTAGTAGTGCACATATAACCACTAATAGATTTAACATCATGAACTACACCCATTCATCCCTTTTTCCTTAATTGGTGCATATTATCAGCACTAACTCTGCATTGGTTTCGAACTATCATGTTCATTTTTTTTTTTTTTTTTTTTTTAAGGAACCCACTGCAGGTTATGTTTTCCTGCCTAATTAATTCCATATACAATCCACCATGTATATTGTTCACACAAGATCACCACATATCCTGGGCGTATTAAACCTGAAACATGCAACATCTGATAATGCATGATCCTAGGCCGTGTGTGCACGGCAGGGGTCGCTTTGTGGCCTGTTAACCGCCCAGATACTCGTGAATGTCGAGTGTAGGCACTATTCCACACGAATCGACGAGTCTCCTTTGTATGGGAGCTTTCACCAAAGTACATAACTCATCCCAACCACTTTTCGCGACACATGGTCGAAGCGAGAAGTAAAATATAGCGATTAAAGCTGAGCCCTGCATCCAATACTTTCACAATATCGCCCAACTATATGATAAGTTTAAAGTTAATAATTACTCTTACATAAACATATATTAAAGTTTTAAAACATTCTAATACATGTATATATAATAGTACCAGCCACAACCCGACTTTCTCTAGAATTGAAAAACCACATGATGGTAAAGTATAACCAGCGGCTCGCATGCGCGAAATGATATTCGCCGGCGGGGTGAAGCGTGCAGTGGATTGAATCACCTTAAGTAAGGTTTACCTGCTAAGTGCGTATCACGATCTTTCGTGTAAACACGCGCTCAAATAAATTCGTGATCTACTTGAATGTCACGTGCCTTTCATGTCTTACGGTCGCCAGACCTCGCGGCACCTAAGCCATGTATGAGAAAAAATATCGATTCAAAACAAAACTTGTTCTTGAAAATACTTTAAATTAGGTAAAAATATTGGACTACCCTCCGAGGCGAATGTATTGGAGAACCTTCCAAAACAATTCATGGGCTCCTCCGACATAATTGTAGGACCATCTCCGACACCATTCTTGAAAATCATCACGTGAAATTCCTTTTAACCATTTTAGATTTTTTCCAGAGAAAATTCATGTCAGTGCACACACACTAATTTTAGGTTACCACTGGTGCATATAAATCCATTATACTATTTCAACACAATTTATATAACACACATGCAAATATATCATTATATATTTACATAATTTAAATCCACAACGACATGTTTTATAAGTTCTCGTGCATTTTTAAAAATTATCACATTTGAAAAACAGTGATTTAACAACTGTAAACAGTTGATTTGAATTACTCATAGAAACGCATTTTCTCAGGAAATATTTTATGAACACTATTCACGTGAGCGGTGAAGACCCTCGGGTTCTTGTTCCGCGACCAATCACCAAACATGGGTTTCATTTTGTGAACGTTTCGCTAGCCATTCCAGGCCTCATACACGCGCAAATATGATTTATAGCATAAATTATACGCTAGCAGCTTAAACGATGCGTGGGCTATCACAGAGCTGTCAAATGGGTTCCATAAATTTTCACATTCGGTCCAGTTTTTAGGACCGATCAAATGAGACCATTCGGCGCAGAAATAGCAGAATCGTCGACAAAATCACTTGTCGCGAAAGTAAAACAAGTAGGATAAAACCCTACGCCATGGGTTTGGCCGAAACTCCGCTTTAAAAGCCTGTCGCCACGAAGCCCTGCGTAGAACGGCTTTCTTGGCTGGAAAGGAAATCAAATGGTCCGTCTCGCGAATCTTAGAGAGAAGTCGCCAGCTCTCTCATTAAAAATCGTCTGGAATTTTGCATCCCCTCTGCACGTTTTGGCCTCTTTTTCCATTTGAGAAGATGACCACTATTTGTTATTTTGTCCTATCTCACTTAACAATTCTGGCCGTACCAATCATGTCAAAAGCTTGGATTTTGGCGACGTTTGTCGCTATCTCGGCCGTGTTTCATCGTCTACTCATGCGACATGTGTCAGCTGGTCGTGTTATAGGTGACTTTTGTGCGGTGCATTCGTTCGCGTGCGATACTCGATACCTGCAAGCGTGCAAATTCCGTGTCTCGGGTGGCGACCAACATAGTAGCTAGATTCGCGAAACGATTCAACGGTGAAATCCGTTTAAATGCATCGAGATACAGAAAAATTCACGACGAAATTACGATTTCTTTAAAAATTGGAATTTTCGGTCTTACCGTACCATCAGCCTGATGCTGGTGTACCTGGACTCTTGATACCTAGTTGAGGCCGAAATTTAGTATCAAGACCATGCCCCAATGGATACCCATATTCAATCTCCTAGTGTCGTTTAACTAGCTACGATGCAGCGGCACCCTTAAATCAAAGTCCGTTGACAACCGCTCCCGGCCCCGCGGAATTCCTGTGGTTCGGTGACCCAGGTAACACCTTTATTGTGTGTCCCATTATCGTGATCCATATTTTAAAATCGGGGCGAGTCTCATTTGTTGAGGAGGCTACACCGACCATACTGTTTATATCCTGATAATCGTAAAGTTTTTATTATAACACTCTTATACATAAAATATATTAAAACTAAGCATTCACAATATAGTTTTACGTCTCTCAATAGCGTCCATTTCACGGCATATTGCATTCATATTTAAATCAAAAATATGAAAATGAACAGTTAATGACAGTCCATAAGAATTTAATTGTAATTCTTTTTACATAAAATACTTTTTACAAAAGTATTGTCAAGACCACATGTCGGCCTTCTTGCAATCAACGCCTCGTCGGATGCATCATCTCATATACAGCACTTTTATGCAGAAAGGTCCACAGTGGGATGGCGATGCCACGATAGAAAATTACTCACACAAGGGCTACTCCCACCTATTCACACATACAATGGCGACTATGGCGTCAATCATTTCATATAAATAATGCAATCTAGCAGAATATTTCATGTTATCGTGAGATGAGACTAAATCGTACCCATAACCAGAGTCTGTGACTATTTCACACATACGAGATCTTAAGTGTGGCAGTGTAGTAACCAATGACACACACATGCGGGCCACTGCAGGAAGCACGATTACCAATGCAAGTGCGATAACAACTAATCAAATTCAATCCCGACTCTTATCACACAACTTCAATCTATGTGATAACTATGATCGTATGTACTTCTTTTCAAGCGCCAGAACTTTCCGGTTCTGTAGTGGGTCTCTTACACCCATCTGAAGGAACTTTTGGATCTGCGCTGAGGTCTCTTTACCTTTAGTGTTACAAGGCTTTTCACATAGAGGGTTAACGACTGTGCTTGCTTTGTCAAACGCATTATTTATATTCTTTTTATATTTTAAATCGTAAGACATTTTATTGGACATTGTCAATCTGGGATTCACTACCCGCATTCATCAGCAACAACATTGATGGATAAGCATACCAGCCAGCAGGTATGTGCAGTGTCCTGTAGATTTGAAGAGTATATATGTCATTTTCATCTTTACGTAATAATAAGAGTTACATTAAACATTTATAAATTTACGATTATATTTCCACCATACATGTTTCTATTCATCACCATTTCCATGTTAATATTCATGAAGCACATATTAACATGGGTTTTACACAACAACATGTTATTTTTTTATGATAACCACGTAAAATATTTAAATCTATTTATAAAAACAAGACACTTCGTAAGATCCCTTCATGGTTGTCACGAGTGTGTAGTACCAAAACACCACAAAACAGAACCTTCAGTCAGGGAATTCAAAACCAAACCGAGAACTTCGGTCAGGAACACCAGAAAACGATCTCAAAAATTCATTTCTTCTCAGAAAGCAATCCTGAAAAAAATTCAACCAGGGTATGCGAAAACAATCCATGAGCTCAACTGATTTGTCAGAAAACGATCACGAAAATTCATACACTCGATCAAAAATTTGGAATTTGAAATTTGTTTCATTTCACGACTAAGAAAACCTCAAGCCATTAAATGACCCTGAAACTAGAAAGAACTCAAGTAGGAAATTGCCTGCCTCCGTAGGTTAGCCAGAAACTCTGAGATTTTACCAAATCTCATATAGCTCTACGTACGTGGACCGACTTTATCTTTTACTCCGACAAAAACCTACGATCCAATTTCCATAGATCTTAAAGAAAAGAGAAAAACTCATTTCCCATTTTTTTCGCCCTCCTATCTTCTCACGCTCTCCGATGCTCCCGTCCCCCTCCTTTCCTTTTTGACTTTGCTTTGCTTTTTTTTTTTTTTTCCTTTTTTTTATATGGCGCAATGTTCATACTTCATGCGGATCTATTTCTACTCCGAAATAATTTATTTCTTTTCAATTTAATTTAGTTTAAATGAACTTAGTTAAAGTTATTTCATGACTTCTGAGATTTTCGAAAAAATCTCGTCCTTGAAGTCACTAACCATTTATCACCCAAAAAATCATAAAAAATTAGATTATCCATGTGTTGTGAAATTTTTTTGGTCTCTCATTGTGAGACGAATTCGCGCGTGATCCGTTTAGTGCTCCGAAATCTAGAGAACCCTAGGCTTCCCTAAACTATTATGACAATTTATTATTATTATTTATTATTATCATTTTATATATTTTTTTAATTCTGAATTTTCTCAGTTTTACACACACCAACTAGTTCCTAATTTTAAACTCAAACTACATGAGTCACTAGCGCAAATTTAATTATTTAAAAAAAAAAAGTAAAATGCGGTTATCATTACTTGATTTTGGTGGCGTGGCAAAGAAGCTTTGATTAAACGCATTATTTTAAAACCGACGTAACTTGGGATTTTCTAGCATATTTTTTTCAAAGGTTCGGTATAAAAAGCTTCAGTTTCTCATAAAGAGCGAGAGCGAGGCATTATCTTGGATTGTTATTACGATGATTTTATTTAAGATCATATTTTTCGAATAAAATTTTGTCCCATGTAAATGCAGAAAGTAGTAATTTATCTAACGATAGTCTGGATTCTTATATGAGAATGGGTTATGTAGATTTGTCCCAAAATAATACTTTTTTAAAAAAAAAATTCATACAAATATGGATTCCAAAATAATGCCCAAATTAATGGGTCCTTGTGGATTTTAAAGTCAAATATTAGAGTATACCAGTTGGTAGTAAGATTTAAAAATTATTGTTTCAAAAAATAAAAAGATTTAAAAATTCTTTATTGATTTTTTTTTTTTACTTCTATTCTTTTACATATATTATATAATATTATGTTCTTAAAATGATTTGATCAGTTCTTACATCACCATACGAAGAAGGTTCTGTGTGCCCATCCCACCCATTCTTCTATATGTCTATCACCTATTCTCTTGTATTTTATTAAACCTCTTTATCGCTTGAATCAGGGGCTTCTACAAAATTTTTAAATAGTTAAAATTAGTGGATTTGATTACTATGATCTTAGGGTTAAAATTAGAATCATTGTTGGTGCTTATAGTTTGAAAATTTTAAATAATTATTAAAGAAATAGACAAATGGTCAAAATATTTTTAAAATTATAGTCATCAATTATGGTTTTAATTTTAAACCTAAAACCATAATTACTAACCATAAATTTAATTATTTAAAAAAAAAGTAAAATGTAGTCATCAACTAGCCGTTCTGGTGGCATGGATCCTACATGGCAAAGAAGCTTTAATTAGAGCATTATTTTGAAACCGAAATTAGCTTGGGATTTTCTTTTTTCAAAGGGTTTAGGTATAAAATTTGTTCTCATATAAGAACAAACTTTTTATAGGTGATCCTTTTTTCAAAAGTATTATTTTGAGAGAAAAGAAATTCAGGGTTATGCTCATGTGATTTTGCATTTGAACTACAAATTTCTAATTCTGACCTTTCAAAGGGAAGACAAAGTAATACACTGACCCGGCTGCTGTAGCCTTTTTCAAAACCTCCTCTTCCTCAAGAAAACGACAGCTAATACATTTTGTTTTTATGTTAGTATGAATCGAATGAAATAGAAGGAAAGAAATTAATGTGTTGGGTGTTTCAAGGAAAGTCTAAGTAGCAATAGGACATGAAGAATATGGTAGGAAACCTGCAGAAAGTTTCCATAGAAAACAAGACAAAAGAAAATGGTCATGGGAGGGAGGTAAGAGTTGGAGCAGTTGTTGATGTGGGTTAGGTAAGGCCGTCAATATTAGAATATTATGCTTCATAGAAAATAGCATTAACTTTAATAATTCAAATAATATTAGATCATATAACTTATATAAAATCTAGGTTTTAAGCGACCAAAACCCATTTGTGGTCCTAGAGTCAAACGTTTGACCATAAAACTTAAAACTTACCGTCAACTATATGTTAAATTAAGAGTCAATTTGGTAGAATTCTCTTTTAAGACACCATAATCCATGCATATACACTCCAATTCAAACACTTCGGGATTAAGTAATAAAATGATCAAGGATAATTGTAATTATTATAATGCAAAATATGAAAATATTAAAGAGACAAGTATAAATAAGATTACCTACTCTTAGGAAGGCGTGGTTTAAGTGATAAAATGATGGGATAAATATCTTTAGAAAATACAAGATTGAATTGAGAAACATATATAAAGCATTATATTAACCATAATATGGGTGTCAAGAAAATAACTAAGATTACATGTCGATAGTGTGAATAAGAATGGTAAGTTTATTCTTTGCAAAAGCATCAAACTGTCGAATTAATCTAACTTTTTACAACAACAAAAATCATCAAACCTCTCATTTTAATAAGATTTTTCAGTCTTTGATGACTTATTTGAAATCATCTATTTTCTAATAATTTAATCCTAATAAAATTTTATGATTTGGCTCTTAAATCTTCAAAGATAACTCAATTGATCACCAAGGTCTTAAGGTTTAACTTAAGTGGTCTATTTTTACATTGCCCTGCCGAGAATTCGTTGGAAGTTTATCGCTATAGATCAGAAAATTACCCAGAATCTGTGGGATTATTGCGAAATATCTTGAAATTGGCTCTGACTTTATTATAATTATATATAAAATGCAAAAGGAAAAACAAAGGGCAGTTGACTCTTGTCTCTTATGCTATGAAGTTTCCAATATGATGCCCCATAATTTAAACTCCACTTAATCAAATTCATTTGAATTTAAATCTTCAAATTTTTTGATAATTAACATTAAATCTTCAAAAAATTTTATAATTGACATCTTTTCGGCAATCAAATCTTCTTCGAGAAATAACAATCTGGAAAATGTTTTCATGAACACATACTAAAATATTAAAACTATGTTTGAGTCTCAAAAATAAAAGAAATAAAAAAAGTAAAAGTGGAATAGATTTTTTAATATTCACATTTGACATGAAAATGCAATAAATATAATATAATTAAATTAAAATTTTATACATTTTAAAACACTTAACTTTGTATAAAAGATGAAAAGTAAATAAAATGAGGTTATATTAATATATAAAAACTAATTTGTTAATTTTATTTTTCTTCTTCCCAGCAAGGTTGGAAATATCGGTTTCGATTGATATATGATCTTGCGTTTTATGGTTCTCTTGGACCTCTTGGGAGATATATCGTGGATATTTTTTATAAGATATCGATATATCGAAAATTAGCAAAAATCTTGAAATTAAGTAAGAATACTTTTAAAAAGTGTAAAAATGGCATTAATAATCTAAGTATATATACATTTACAATGAGTTTTTAAATCAAATGAAGATTGATGTGACTCAATTACAACATTTGATGGATATGTCCATCTTGGTAAAAGGCAAATATAATCAAGGCGTGGTGTTAGATAATATTGATTATAAGATCGAACATATCGTGCGCCAAATAATATGAAACCTTTTGTATCTATGATACTCAATGGATGAAGTCGGGGTTCATCCACATTATAGTTTAAATATTAACTAACATGAAAAAGTGAATTTATTAATATATTATTACTAAATTAAACTAATTTAAAATATAGAGAAACTTCATATAATACTATAGATTTATAATATGCATACACAATAACTAATATATAACTTGATTTTAAAAATTACTTGAACATAAAATGTTAATTTAATATGTATTACCTAAGTATAACTAATTTAAAATATGAAATAACATATAAACTATCAAATTAAACTAATATATAGTTATTTAAGAGATATCACAAAGAAAATTTTTGGGTAAGTAGAAGATTGGATATTGAGTAGAGAGAATTTGTTATCAAAATAAATGATTTTAGAGGTATTTATAATAGTTTTTTTGTCAAAATACTTAGTTGGATGGTCAAAAATGTTTGTAATTTAATTATAAGCGTTGGATTGGTGCGAAGTGCAAAATATGACCGTTAGATCTTAACTAAGCCAGTTGGATCCGTCGCGCGATTGGATCGAGTTAGGATTCAAATACGGTCATTTTGATATATTCAGGGTATATCCAGATATATCTTAGATATATCTTGATATTCTGAATATATCTGCCAGAATCTTTACCAATATTTCCGATATATTGTGATATATCGGCGAGTGCCAAAAAAAAATCCCACACGCACGTCGCGGCGTGTCACTCAATATGCAGAAAGTGAGCCGAAATATCGATCCTTTGGCCGTCTCTCGGCGATATTTACTCCAGATTTTTACGGTGTTTACCGATTACAAAAATCTCGTGTATGTTGGAGGCGATATATAGATATATCGGAAATTTTAAACACAGCTTCTAACCTTCTTCCTTTTCATTTTTTTTTTTTAAATTTTTCATAAAACAGTGTAATCTAAATAAATCAATAGACCAATCCTTTATAAATATATATATTTGGGTCATTACCAACAAAGTGTAGCTCATACTTTGGTAGAGCGCTCGCTTCCGCGTACACGAGAGGCACGGGGTTCGATTCCACACCTCCGCTAAAAAGGCATTTTTTGCCTTCATATTTTTTCCATGGTACAAAATGAGGATGGAGCTGAGTTTGGTGGGGTGGGGCAACTTGAGCCCAACTAATAAAGCCTATTATTTCATAAACAAACTTTTGGGCTTTTCAGAAAGCATTGGTTTAAAGGTCCATTTTACAGGTGCCTTTTTAGTCTTCATTTTGAATAAGAATACAACTACAAGGAGGAATAGAGTAAAATAAAAACAGATTGAAATTTTTTGTATATGGCTAAGCTCAACTCACTTACTTCTAACTCGACCATAAGGTGCAAAATCATTCTTTTTTCTTCCACTTTCATCTGTTTTTTTTTTCCTTTGAATCAAACAAAATCTTAATATTTTTTATTTGTTTAATATTTTCAAAACCCAACATTATTAAGATAGCTCTCACATTTTATTTTTATTAACAATAACTACCTTATAAGTTCCTTTTTTTTATATGAAAAAATGTCATGAGGAGTGAAAAGTGAAATATATATGGGTGTGTGAACCTTGCTCTTGAGGCCTAAAGTGTGAATCAACTTTACTTAGCTGATAGGCGTTTTTTAGGGTGTCAGGCGCAATAAACAGCCTTATGGCGAATTGATGGAAAGTCGTGTATAAATCGTTATAGCTTTGAATCGAACTGATATTAAAAGAAAGAGTTGAGTAATTTGAATGGTATAGAGGCACAGTGCCCCAGATACAAAATATCTTAGCAAATTTAAAGCATGGCTAATGGGATCTATTGTAGTGTCGTATAAATGAAGATTAAAAGGTTCGGTAAGTTTATCATAGATCATTAAAAAAAAATTCGTATATGAAAATTTGAATTCGCATTAGTAAAAATTAACTATTATGACGACTCAATAACAAAGTGAAATTGAGGCTGGCTGATGGGAAATAAACGCTATTTGAATCAAAGTCATTTACATTCATGGTTTGAGTAAATATATTATTATTATGATTATTTTCTTCTCTTCTATATGAATAATACGGAATATAAAAAATGTTAAAAATAAAACAAAATAACGGTTATTTTGGCGAAATATAAGATATTAGAGGGTATCATAATGATTTAGGGTACCAAAATTCAATTGGCGAAAAAATTATTGATATTTCAATGATATATAGGAAAATATCAGTATTTCGATGAAATATCGAACGTGAACAACACGCGCACATGAATTGAAAAAGGAAGAAAATCGGCGATTTATCAACAAATTTTTGCTGATTTTTTTGAAAAAAATCAACTGTGCATTTTACTCTTTGACCACCGATCTAACACCCCAGATTCATCCAGCTATCATCTAACATTGCAGATTTTGTAAATTTTTTTAAAAGCATTTAATTATTATTATATTTTTATTCAACAATGGATTTTAAACTTTAAAAACTATTCATCACTTGATTAATGGATATATGAAGATCATGTATTCCGATTTGATAATCCAATCAAACGAAATTAGAGTTAAATCACTATAGTTTTGATAAATATAATGGTATTTTAATTTCCGAAAAATTATATAAATCACACTAAAATCATATCATTTAAGTTCTGTCTTTCATTGAAACGCATCTAACCTTATTAACTCCGAATTATTTTTAAGTAATTTATTTTAATATTTTGGAGATTTTGGTATTAAAAGGTTTCAATTAATAAAATACAAGATTCATTAAGGTATGTTTCTTGCTTTATTAATCACTTTTATAAGGTCAAAATTGAATTTATTTTGTGTGTATGCATATTTTATCTTTAATGTATTTATTATTTAAGTTATTTTATTTTTAATTAGTATAATATGGAAAATCTATTATTATTAAAACCAACTATACATTATTTTAATTTAATAGACAGATATTAAATATTAATGATTATAAATTAACTTACATATTAGTTTAAAAATAATAAATTAACTTACATATTAGTTAATAATATTAGTTTCATACTAACGTAACTTACATTAAATTTGAAATAGTTTTATACTATAGCTTCATTTAATAATATTAAATTAAATTAGATATAATTTTAAACCCAGATCTTAAGACATATGTATATTAAAAATTATATTCTTATTATTTGGAAACATAGATCTTCTTAAATATCATAATGATATATTTTAAAGATTAAAAATATTGCCACTAAATAATATTTTGAATTCAATTATAACTATTTTCTTGAGTTAATATTACTTTTATATTAACACATTAATTTAAAAAATTGTTTAATAATAGTTTTATATTAAGTTTAATTTATTAATATTTATACATGTTAGAAATAAGGTTAGATATCATAATATTAAATGATTATATTGATATCATGTTAGTCTAAAGTTTAAATTAAGTTAGAAATCTTAGATATCATATTATTAAACAATTATAATTATTTCATGTTAAAACTTAGGTATTATATAATATTAAATAAGATAAATATTTATAATATTATTTTATTGACTTACATAATAGTTATATAATTAATAATATTACTTTTATATTAACTTACATTAATTTAGAAATAGTTTAATAATATACTTTTATATTATTTAAATTTATTAATATTTATGCATGTTATAAATAAGGTTTCAATCAACTTAGATATCATAATATTAAATAACTATAATCGATTTATATTATAAATAATTATAATAGTAGTTAATAATACTACTTTTATGTTAACTTACATTAATTTATAAATTGTTTAATAATATAATTTTATATTAATTTAATTTATTAATATTTATGCATATTATAAATAAGGTTTCAATTAATTTAGATAACATAATATTAAATTATTATATTGATATCATGTTAATCTTAAGTTTTAAATTAAGTTAGATATAATGTTAGAAACTTACGTCTTAGACTATATAGTATTAATAAACTTAGATCTTACTTTATGTAGCACATTTATATAATGTTATTATAATGACATCATATTATATTATCACATTAATTTAAATTTCATTTTCAATTAAAAAAAAAAAAACACATGTTTATAGTATGACTAGTGGAAGTGGAGTAGAGGTAATATTATAGGCCGAGATCCTACACGGAGATTTGCACACCTGTGGTCCTATGGGGGGGAATAAAAATGGAACAATATGCAATTTATTGTGGTTTGATGGTAAAAAGTGGTGGAATTATTCGCTTCAATTATGCTGCTCTGTATGGATGCTTTATTCTAGATACTAAAGAAGTGTCAAATGTGCATTAGTGAAACAAAGAAATAAAACAACTTTTAGAGCAAAATAAAACAAAAGCGAGAAGAGAAGTGTGGAGTGTAAAGAGATTCAAGGCAGAGTGCATGACATAGTAGGAAGGCATCAAACTACCGTGTGATGAGGGGAGGAGGAGGAGGGGGTGGCGCGAGAATGTGTATATGCATCTGGTGGCATGCACTCGATGAGCAGGATGAATATTCAAGAAGCGATAACATCAAACTAGTGAATAAATCAAGGCAAGTTAAAAGATTTATAAGGGAATGAAAAATAGGTAAATCTTTGTGGCATTCTCATGTTTTCAAGTAATTGTGTATAAAAGAGAATTTGGTATTTATTTTTTATTTTTGGTACAAATTACCAATCATGAGTCTTCTCAACCAGCTAGTCCATCAAGAAGTATGCAAAGATTACAAATTTTTTGGCATACGCATCCATCACCACCAATTGCATCGTTATTGTACAAGTCTTCAGCTGCAAAATAAAAAGGTTTAAAAAATATGTTCAAAGGTGGTTCAATTAAAGAAACAATGGGACGATTGATTAACAAATTCTTCATATATGAAATTATATAACCTCAATAAGGTCTTTTTCCTTTAAGAACATAATTATTGGTGTACAAAAAACAAGTTTTTCTAATTGTATAATATGTTTTAATAGTTACATTATTATCTTAAAATTATGATTGCAACCACTAATCTACTTTCTTTTAATTATATATGTAGGGATGGACATAGAACCACCATCTTCATATGAAATAAAAAACAAATACTTAGAACTGGGACAAAAGGATTCGTCCGAATAGCGGGACCAAAACCCATTGCCTTACCCTTGTACGCCCATTTAGATTTCTATTGACATTAATAAACACTAATATTGTTATTAGTGTTTTTCATCAATTCCAATACAAACCTGTATGTGGAACAGATTAGATTGTTGATAGGATTTTTGACACGTGTAGACATAGAATTAAATTGAATTTATTGATCATTACATATAATTCAATTAAGATATTTATGAAAGTATGATTTCTTCGATTCTCTTTTGAGACTACAAGTATTCTTGATTGGGAGAGTTAAAAGAAAAATAAGGATTTTTTTGTCTACCCTACTTTATTCTTTTTTCCCTTATATTGATATCATATCAATAACTCAATCAAAAAATTCAGTATCTCCAAGAACAAAATGTTTGTTATGTAATATCACTTTAGTTTGATTTATACATCACCATTCTGCCCTTTATTCGAATTAATTTTTTGCTTTAAATTGCCCGAAAAGCCTATGCTTTAATCAATAGTAGATGTTATACCCGATTCGCCTGCAATATCTTTCTTTTTTAGCCTTTATTTGTAGCGACATAAAGTTTGTTGAAATATTTGTATCTTTGCCATAGAAAAATTCATGATTTCTCCGAGAAAAAAAATTCTAACAATTGATAAGATTAGAAAAATCTTAGATCATGAACCCTCAATCAAATTAAAACATTGAAAGTAAAAGTATTGGATAGTCGCGATAAATCTATATCAGCTCATTCTAACCCTTTCCTTTTTCTAGTGAAGAGCACTATTAGGGACACAATATCTAATTGAGGGTATGAAGAAAAATTTTGGCAATAGAAGACTCTTAATTACAAATGAGTTTTTGAAAATTATTTTCCATTTCTAGAAACTACTTCTGTAATATACAGATGTCATAAATATTGGATATAATATGGTATAAAAATGGAGAATCTATTCTTTTTCCCCAAAAAAATGATCTTGGAGGTGTGTGTGCATACCAAACTCTTGGTTTACCACGGTAGTCATATTCTTTTGTTTCTCTTTTTCATCTTCGATTCCTATCTAATGATCCGGGACGTAATCCTGAGCGAAGAATGAAGGAGGCCCCCAAAATAAGGCATTTGTCTTACTTGATTTAAAGTTTTCTTGAATTTTATCTTTTTCCACACCTTTAACTATGAAAAAGAAAAAGGGTTGAAAATTGAAAGATAAAAGCTGAAGTCGTATTGAGAACGGAAGAGAGGAGTTCGAGACCTCGGTACAAATAACTCGTACAACGGATTAGCAATCCACCACTTTAGTCCACTCAGCCATCTCTCCCATACATAAGTAAAGATTGAAAAAGTCTTTCTTTATTATTTTTTTATCTCTTTTTATTATATAGAAATATACAACTTTTATCAGCAATTCCAATTCCATAAAGTAAGGGCTCGAAAAATATATTTCCAATAGAAATATAGAAAAAAAAAAGAATATTTCTTTGAGTTTGTTTAAGGGCCTTTTGTTACAATGGGGATAGGTGAATTTTCCTATCAGGGCCCTTTTTATTTGTTCCAGCGGATCATAGATATAAAAAAATTTATCGGTTGAAAACATAAAAGGCTTGTTATTAAACAACAACAATAATAGAAGAACTGGCTTCCATTCTTATGATATAGAGTCAAAATAGAATGAAAATGTGAGTTCTTATTATTATTTTAATATTATTTTTCTTGCTTTTCTTTTACTATTTCCATTTAGCACAGTGGACTAAAAACAAAGAAAAAAAAGACCTATTATTTTAAAAATGGAATATTTAGTTCTTTAATATTTAATAAATTTTATTATTTAATTTATTAATTATGAAATTATTTTTATATTCTGTTATAATTAGAATGAATTTTATTATTGTTATTCAAGAAATAAGCTTTTTTGGAAGTGCGAATCCACAAAAAGCAAAAAAAAGCTGCCAGATTTTATTTTTATTCAATTAGGAGTTTCCCAATTTTATAGAAAATTACGACATATACATAATCATAAGGGAAAACCTTAAAAAAAGATTCAAACTCTCTCTCTCTCTTTTCTTTTGAGAAAATCCTTCTTTTCTTTCAAGCAAAGAATGGGGAAGTAAAAAAAAAAGGAACTATATAATTTTTGCACAATGCGTTTTTATGTTATGACTTAAGTGGTTTTGTTGAGACGTTTAAGCAAAACTCAAAATCCTCGGCCAAAACAAAAAATAGAACTTAGTTATTTAAATGAGACCTCTTTTCCTAATCTCATTAAGTCTGACAAAACTCTAATTTTTTATGAGATTCTATCTTCATCGTGTTGCAGTTCTTTGGTGGTAAAGATCAGTTATAATAATAAAAATATAAAGAATTTTCTAGTTTAAAAATTGGCAAAAATTATGATTTGTTATATTTGGCAATAGTTAAGGGTTCCTTCGGTTTGATTTGATTGGAAATTCCAACGAAAAGCTATTTTCTTATCTTAAAGGTTTGTCCTTTACCTCTCAAAAAGATGGATTCGAGAAGAATACACGTTTCGATTGTATGAAATTTTGGTGGATTATGAAAATTACAGAGCATAAATTTTTATGAATTGGATCAATGCTTCAATTGAATGAGTGAGTAAAGGATCCATGGATGAAGATAGAAAAATGGATTTCTGTGTGAAAGCTAAATCTTCAATTCTAAGTTTGTTTGTAGAGGGACGATTGAAGCAAACCGGCTAGTAAAGATATCTTTGATTTTATAGGGCACATCCAAATATTGTTCTAGCCGGTGGAAACAGTAGCTTTTCCTCGAATTCGCTCAATAGAAATAGAGAAACGATAACTAGAAAATTCTAATAATCACCTGTTCTAGAGGATCACATCTAAAAACCAATCGTTTTGAATGCATTGTTTGGCGACATGATATTATGGATCGAATTTTTTTTTATTTTGTTCATGTCTTAAATCTGTAAATTTATCCATCCTCCATAAAGGGCGAATGAAATAAGTTTTATATTTCTGTTTTGAATTAGAGGCGTTAAAATATGTGAATCGTATTAAATATAACCCTAGCCTTCGAGCTAACGTGCGGTTAGATTCACGCATCAATAGCATGTGTCGACTCTATATTATTTAGAATCAAAAATTACATTAATGCATCATTAAATTGGATATCTAATTCTGAAATTCCTCTCAAACACAATCCGATTCTTTTTTCGAACAAGAGGGAATGCAAAAGCGAAAATGGGAAAAGAAAAAATCGAGGAATGAAAAATCCATTGTAGGTAGGATGGGACGGAGAGTCTTACAAACCTTTGGTATAGGTTCAAATCTATTGGGCCTTGAAGAAACTATTCCGTGTTTTAGCCGGGCCGGTTGGACGGCCCGGTCGAACTAATTCGGACCGTCGGCCGGGAAAGGTTTCGGTCACAGGACGGTTCACCCGTTGGGCGGGTGCCATTTGACCGGTGAAGCCGGCGGAACCGATGATTGGACGGTGGGCGCTAGAACAGCGGGCGATTCTCATGAGCCAAAACGATCCAACCCAGCTCGGCAGAATTAAGCGTTTAAAGACTGGCCATTATGCATTTAAATAAAAACTATTAAAATTTACCAATTTTCTCATGAGACCCAGTCTAACCATAGCCCCAAGGACCCTCATTGTATGCTTGTAAGGAATGACAATGGTATATATAAAGACCCTCGTTTCTTGCTCTCTTAATAGATGGGACAAGATTAAGGGGTTTGAAGAAATAAAGAAAAAATTCATCTTGCAGATTCAGACCTAGGTTCTGAGGACAATAGATAGGTTCTTAAACCACTATGTCAGCTTGAGTTTGAGTGAGATATTGTAAAACAAATTATAATATTCATTTCTAAATCACTTACAATATAAATGTAAATATTATTTTTTCATTTTCAATAAATTTTATGTTTTCAAATTTAAAATACTAAATTTTTAGAAAAGAAATTTTTATTTTACTTTTAACAAAGATTTAAATTTTCTAAATAAGAAGTTCTCACTTTTATAGTATTTGTTCTTTTTCAATGAAAGATAAAATATTGATCGACTATAAAAATAAATAAATAAGCGTTATAAATATTAAAATTATATATATTTAAAATAATTTTATATTTTAAAATATATAAATTATATATTTATGGCGTCAGCCAGGTCCAGTGATTCGGCCAGTCGAAGTCAGGCGGTGGCTTCATGAGCCGATCTTTAAGTTTAATCTTTTTAGGTCGAGTTTTAAAACATTGCTTATTTCCCATATACTACATTAACTATGATACGTAAAGAAATTGGAATGATTGTCAGAGAAAAATGTGTGTCTAATGGATAGGACAAGGTCTTCTAAACCTTTGGTATAGAGGATCAAATCCTATTGGGCGCTTATTTCATATATTCTATTCTTATCGGTTTAGAATTTGGAATAGATTAAAATCAGAAACGTTTTATTATTGATTTCATTTTTTTTAATATATTACCTATTAGTATTAAATATTAATTTTTATTTATTTATTATTAAATTCATTAATTAGACTAAATTAAAAAAAAAAAAAAGCGATCAATTTCTTTATGCTTGTTCACGAAGTAGAAGAGTTCCATCTGTTCTGAATAGTTTCTTTTAAAAAAGGATTTATCACTTGCTCAGTGAAGGCATCTTGTGAAGAATGATTCGATACCAGAAGGTTTATTAGTTTTAATGATGGCGAACAAGAATTTCTTTACATGTCCGATTTCTAATGAATCAAGATAACCACTTGTTTAATAAAATAATCAAAGTCCTTCACTTGTTATTGCAGAAGAGATGATTAGGATTGTTTGAGCAATTCAACGTAATCGTTGACCTCTCGCCAATTGATTATGAGTACAGCTTTATCAAGATCGAAGCGAATTGTGCAAAGGCTTCTAGTGTAGTGCGCGGTTCCAATTTTGATTTTCTAGCTACTTGTTTCATGGCTTTAATTTGAGCTCACGAATCCTACTCTGGAGGCAAAAATACCACTTAATAAGGGGCCTTATTCCAGGCATTGAATAAATGCGACGGATAAATATTTGTCCATACGTAATGGAAATTACATTAAGTAGGAATATAAGCGAAACATCCCCGAATGGAGTCTCAACTATTAGTAAAGCAATCGCATACTTCCTTCACCTAAGGGTGAACTTGATTTACTTGACTCTTTCTAAAAGGCGTGAGTGCAAATAAAAAACATCTGCAGGATGAGCTTGCGACGAGGTGGTCTTAAGTAATAGAAGAGACATTTGATGATAAGCAACAGCATTTGGAGGATCATCATAAATATTAAAGTATGTAGTTCTGATGCATAAAATATTCAACGGAGTTGCTCTGTATAAGGGGCAAGGTATTGTAATGTAGCGGGAGAGTCCGCCCGTTTGATTACCACCGATATGGTATATTCCGTAGCTCCGCAAAGATGATCACTGCCAAACTCAGGGATATACTTTGACTGATAATACATAAACACATATTACATTTGACCTTGTTGATTGAGAATAGTATACGTAGCTCACTATTGTTTTCACGATACGTCTATCCACTAATAAATTGGTCTCGATTGTCATACATCGGATCCATGTCAGTAGCAATAAGCCACATTTGAAGAAGGAGCTCTCATATCTGAGGAGCGTCTGAAATAATACGGAGCGGAGGATTGGTCATCGAAGTTGAAGAAACGAAATTTACCTCTACCATCAATAGGAAGTTCAGCTAGGGCATTTATAACAATGGATTAAGCCTCATCTGATATCGGCGATTCTTCCTGTTGCTTTTCTGGAACTTCCTCTTGTATCATCGACGTCCTTATTAATACAATACCAACATTATTTGATTCCAAATTCAAAGCAGTACTGATGTGCCTTCTTCAGTCTTCCACTAATTCACATTACTTCATCAAGACCATGAATACGACAGTGCCATCACCTACTTTGAAGTCTGTTATGGTGTTACAATCTTTGCTTCTACATTATATTGTTTAATGCATTCAGAATAATATTCTATAATTTACGATGGCTGTGAGTGGTTCTGCCATGAATATTTCTTGTTCTTTTTGGAAAGAAAGAATAATGCCTCTGATAGTAAGGACTAATTAGTTATTTCTTATTTCCTTTTAACCATTCAACGTGCCAGTATTGTACGATAATACGTAAATGTAATTCCTTGTTCAATAACAATTGATAGTTCTTGGAAACTCTTGTAAAGACTTTGTTTGCAAAAATACATTGTCGGACTTGATTAATTGCTCTTTGTTGTTAAATGATTAGTTTTATTTTTCAAATTTTCCTAATTGTTCCCAGTACCCATAAGTTGAATTAATCAAATTCAATTTTTCGTTCTATCTCAGTATCCATTCACTTTCGATCTTGCGATGCGCCATTCCACTTAAGTAAGTGGAGGCAGGCTTTTCAGGGTGTTTCAGTAAGCCCCCTCACGTAGTTCTTCGAATTTCGAATAGTATTCAAGATCCTCTGTTTTTCGATTATCTAATAATCACTTAATGAAAGTAAGATTATCTTTCCATTCATTTAAAAACTTCCACCAATCCTTCTGAACTAAACACAGATTTTTAGATTCATTTGGCTCTCGCGCTCAATTACTTAAATTACTTATGAGAATTCTATATATTTTTATTTGAATATAATGACACGTCCTCTTCTCTGTTCTGTATTCTACCAAAAATAAAAATATCGAAACTAA